>NW_023590789.1:12079905-12109980 GCF_014843425.1 Jatropha curcas | reverse complement strand
GAAACAAAGAAAAGAAAAAAGAAGAAAGGAAAAAAAAAGAGAGAGGAAGTGGTGGCGTCGAATGGATTGCTGCTGGAGGGTGTTGTAGAAAGTCGGTCTGAGGAGAGATTAAGCTTGCGTGGAGATAAAAAGAAAAGAGGCTTCATAGAAGTCGGTTGGGCATGTGGTTCTCGATCAATTCTTGGTTCGATTCAGCCCCAAATCCCCTTTGTTTTTTCGTGGATTTTTGAATTTTTCAATTGGTTTTTATGATTATCGGTTTATCACTGCTGCTACGAGAATTGCCCAATTAATTTTGCATTTAAATTAATTAAATACATTTTCCAGGCTGTCATTTTATTAAATAAAATGAAAAATCTGGAAAAATTAAATTCGGGTTGTTATTCCAGTCTTCCCCCTTATAAAGAATTCGTGGCCTCGAATTTTAAAAAGTAACAAGAAACTAGGATCTGCCAACAATTGTTTACAGCCAAATGGTCAGTGTGGCTTCTTCACATTAATGCTGCAACTGCCTAAAAGTTATGACATTCGCATTTCAGGAGAATACTTGTTCTTTTATTGAGCAGTTAGTATATCTACCTTATCACGATAGTTTAATTTAAAGTTTGAGTTGTACTATATCTACAAGTCATTCAACTCAAGTCAAAGATTCCTAACCCTGAAGAACATAACTCAAGTTAAATATTTCATAACTCCAGCACAGATTTCGACTACTATATTCACCTTTACACATTAAAGAATTTAAGTCCCTAATAGCGATTCCTGCTCACAGATAAGAGGTTATTAATCTCAAGTTATATATCATGTGCCCTAACATTGATAGTGTATCGCCTCATATTTATCTTCTCCCTAGCTATTAATAGGCAATGATCATCACCCAATAAGACGCTCATACCACAAACCAAGTATTTTTTTTTTAAAAAGTCCTTTTTTTTTCTGATACAAGAATCCAACATATTTCAAATTTACTTACTATCCCAGTTAGAATAAATCCAATGTATTATCAAATATTAATATAAATCCTATCATGCTGACTCATCTCAATTATTCCATTCAGAATTCCAGATATGAATATCAATGTGGCTCCATATTAATCATGGGAAGGAGTCTATACAATATATGTATAAAGATGGGGTTTGCTGCCATTTCAAGTGTGGTGTTTCGATTTACTTAATCAATATTTTTTGCCCATTTAAATTTACTATTTTGAATCATTTCTATATTAAATGAGAAGCAAATATATAAGCACTTCTACAGCTTGCTATCACCCTGATAGGAGATCATGACCTCTATTCCAAAGCTCACATCATATTTACATATACTTAACCATTTCAACGAAAATAAGATGTTACTATATCTCTTTGTTCATAAGATCCATTAACTATATTGAAGAAATCCCCTTAAAAAAACAATTATAAGTAACTTATATCACCAATCTAAGATATAAGAGAGAATTTAATTATCAACTATCATATGTCCTATTTAATGATGATATACTATCCTCTATATCTCTCGTTGCAATAAAGTTATCATTACTGGTACTATACACATTACCTAACATAGGAGTCATTTATATACATGTGCCGCACATGTCGAATAGATATTATTTTTATCTTTATATTTATTTTATTTTTTATTATTTTTTATTTATGGTATCAGAGTTTGAATCGAGATGTGTAAAATCTTCCAAAAAACTGCATAGTTTTAATCCAATTTACATTCTATCGTCTTTTAATCAATTCTTTTTAGACCTAAGTCTACGTAAATAAGACGATTATTAAGGATGTCATTTGTTTATGTTTTATTCTTAATCATATGAATGCCTATGAATATGTTAGAGAAAATACGAATAGCGCGGGTTTATTCCTTTTGTTTCTCCAAGTGGAAAACTACATGTATTATAGTGCGGAGAGTAGTAAATGTCTTATTAAATTATCAACTGCTCTGTAAACAATGTGTAATTATTTTAATCATCGATTTATAGAGAATTAATCTTCCCATCAAAAACTCTCACATTTAGTTTAGTTTATGTATACAACACTTCGATGAAAATAAATAAGTGTCCAGATCCAACGACAGTTTAATAAGTCTATTAGTATTGATGAGTACTATAAGCCAATTAGTGTTTACATGATATCCTTATCTACAATAGTGTTTAAGGGAGCGATGTAATAATATTCTATCTATAATAGACATTATCTCACACGGTCATTTCGATCGATTAGATTGCTGATTTAAACTCTATTATTCAAATTTCGACTATAGGAAATGGATTTTTATAATTTCTGTAAAATATCTGTAGCCTCATAGTTATTTCATTTTTTCGGAAGTTTTTTTTTAGTAGCGACTATCTGCGCGCCATTTTCTAGGCTTAGTTATAATATATACTACTTACGCTCTGACTGAGCTCATATTCAGGTCGTATTCCCTTACCGTGTATGGACTGGACATATTGGTGTCAAAATTATTTATCTAATTACCTTTTACGATTAATTCACATTTCACTAAGATTCTTTTCTAGAATTCTTCTTTTCTGTCTAAGGATGTTTTATTTTAATTTGTTGAATAAACTTAATAATTGATCATACTCAGAAGGAGCTCGAGATTGAAATTTTAGTTGTCACAATGCAATATCAATCTTTGAGTAGGTTTTATGTAATATAGCTTTATTACTCCAAAAATAATCCCCTATGTAGTGTGGGTTGGAAGCGTACTCGGTCTCATATGATCTAGGCCAACTACCCAAGAAGGGTTTTATTAAATTTTAAAATAATCACATTCCCTCTAGTTCTGATTCGTGTCAAATAGTCCAATTATAGTCTAAAAGCATAGCAACTAAAAAAAGGTTTCAGGATTCTTTAACGTATTCTACCCTTTTAAGTTTTACTTGATTTCCATTTATCTTATTTCTAGAGAATAAATTTTCATGCCTCACAGACTTTACTTGACTAATAGTCTACAATTACTAGCTATCTTCTTGTGAATTTTCAATCGAAATGTGTTCTTACTAAACTTAAGGATTTTTGAGTAATTTAAGAATCCTCATTTATTAATACTTCCACTATACATTGTTCACTGACAGATTAATCGGTTTATTCAAAATCGACTACATTGAGTGACGACTACACTCTAAGTCGGACCATCCTATGGGTAACTAAAGACCATCCTATGGGTAACTGACCATTACAAACAATTTCAAAATAATTTTCCTTTTCCACTTTTAAAAATATCGGCATGTCACTCATATATAACTTTGAAATTCTTATAATCGAAATTTGCATCACACTTTTATTTCCTTCAAAAACCAATATCAATGGTAATATAAAATATTTTCGAAAAGTTTGAAAATTATTACTCAGTTTATTTTCTAAAACCTTTTTGTATTTAACAAAAATAAATTGTCTATCTCCACGAGGACGATCCTCAAGTCATCTAGTTCCAGTCTACTGTTACATATTTCATCTCTAAATGATCTCCTTATACCAAGAACATTCTAATCTCTATCAGTACTGTTACTTTCGCTATTACTAGTCTATTAAGTAAATTGGTCCACACTTTAACTTTTTTTTTTTTTCAAAGGTTATTGTTATTTTATGATTATTTTTTATTTTTTATTTATATTTATTATTTATATTTATATTATTATTTTATCTTTATTTGTAGTTATTTATTTGTTTCTAATTATTTATTGTAGTATTTCACAGTAGATAAATTAACTGACCATATTATCATCATCAGCTTTTTACTATTTAACATCCCCTAGTTGTCTCCAAGTTCTTTAAATTTTTTTTATTATTTTTTTTTTCTATCTTTCTTTGATCCTCCATTCTCCTCGTATATGTCTTATCCTTAAAAGAGTCTAATTATGGATACATGAATCTATGGCGTAAAACTATCATTCTACACAAAATTTAATTACATCCTAAGGTCATTGTGTCTTAGATTCCATTTTTCTGATTTTTCAATCTCTACTTAATTATTATAAGTTATCTTTGACCTTTATCCCTTTCCAAATGTTATTAAATCTTTATTTCATTCTATTTAGCACCTCGATCTAATTTTCGTACTTAATTCTTTAAAGCGAATAATTTTCGAAGCAGTGTCTCTTGTCGAATCATGGTGTACTGGGTGATCAGGCCATTACACCAATTTCCAACTGATCTTCAATTTTCCAACTGATCTTCTGCTTCAAATAGATGGAGGGGGTTTAGCAAAAACTCAATATATTTATTTATAAAGGCGTCAGTTACCCGGACCTTTTTATGATTACTTATTATTTTATGTACCTTAGTTTCCTCATCCTAAGATTCATACCAGAATTTCCTTCCATCCTCGTGCACGATGCGTTCCACCGGGCACTTTAAAAATTGGAATTCAATCCAGACTACATCTCCTTTGTTGGTACGGCCGATCCCAACATAGGAGCTCTATTATTTAATTCCTATGTTCCGCAATTTTGATTCCTAGAGCCCAATTTATCTCTGATACCAACTTTGTCACGACCCCATTTCCATGGCCGGACCGGCACTTACGACCTGGTTGGGCTTAAGGCCCCGAAGCCCGTATAAGCCTATATTATGGCAAGTTCTCATTTACTATTCATAATTGTGGATACATGCCCAATAATTTATTTCAATTATGTATCACTAGTTACAGTTCATCTACAACCCACTAGAATTACAATTTGCGGAAACTCTTTACCTGTACATTTACATTCATCATTTATTTATCGTTTACAGTTCCTCGTATTACTTTATTCTCAACTCCATAGGATTTTTCTTTCTTCTTATTACCTGGAAAAAATAGGTAGGGCAGGGTGAGCGCCAAACTCAATGAGTAGGGGTTAGATAACCCTCTCACCCCACACCCAATTCATACAGATGCTAAAATATTTTTATTTGTTTTATCAAATAATTTATGATCCATGCAATTTGTCACAAATGGATAACGCTACATCACAGTTATTATTCACCTCTGCATTTAATCCACATCACGTGGGAAATAGTCAGTGGCACCCACCTTGAACCCAACGAGCCGTCCTCACACATGGCTCGCCCTCTCATACATGTGCACCAGGGAGCCGATCCCCCATACGGCCAACTGGTCTAATCCTCACTGACCGTCCTTCTCATGTTTTTTCCATACTCTTCTTTTCTTTTTCCATTACCAACAGGAGGCAAAACCCGGTGGTCTCCATCCCAATCTAGATCATTTCAAGCTTGCTCACAACAGGAGGAGATCATCAGGCGCACACAACAGGAGGCCACCCTGTTGGCTGCGATCAAATCTAGATTATCAGGTGCGCAACAACAAGAGGCCATCCTGTGGTTTCTATACAGTTCATATCATCAAGTGCATACGGGGGCGCCGATCTCCCATTTACCCGGCTAACGGTCAAATTTCATCAGTTCATCATGTTCAGGATCCATATCACAAAGAACAGCCTTACAAACCCATGGTGACCCACTTCATCCCAATTCTACACAAACAACGCATAGCAATATCACAACACAAGTAATCAAACAATTTTTAATATCAACAAATAATGCATCATAATATGGCAATTCAAGAAAATAATGCATGATAACAATTAGCCGTGAATGAATGCAGTCGGCGGATTGGTACTAGCTTAAATCTAACACTACTCACTGTTCTTATTGTCCTCTTAAGGGAACTTGCTTTTCTAGCCACATGCTTCGAGCCTTTGTCCTTGCATCGGAGTTTTATTAAACCTTTAACATAAACAATAAAATTCTAAGTTAAGGAATTTTTCTTCGAAGATTTATTTCATATTCGCATTAATTGGTAATCAGTTATTTTAATTCCTTAGTAATTCCCTTAGTAAATTTAAATTAATATATATATTATATATTATAATATATATATATTACTATATATGATAATATTTATAGACATACATTGGGTTTCCTCATTTATTTATCTATTCTAATGTAGTTTAGTTATTTGTTAAATAAGATTTTACGATCATACTAATCAAAATATTAGTATTACGAATAATAATAATAATGATAATTTTAGTCGGCATTTAATTTATTAGCCTCTATATAAATTCATTACTCTTGTTTATTTATTTATTTGTTTATATTTTTCAGATAAGTGCCGTTAGTAAATTAATGTTCCATAATAAATTTCGACAGCACTTCCCCTATAATTCAACTATCCACCAATTAACTCAGTCAATCATTTTATCAAGTTCTAACAACCCATCCATCGGTCAATCAATCAATTTAACTTTTCCCTTCCTCCATCCGAACGTCTATATCCACACTACCTTACATCCATAATTTATAATTTAATATTACCTACCAAATAATCTACCTTAAATCCACATTTAAATTCCACAAATTTATTATTATCAAATTTCATTTAAATTCCACAAATTTTATTATTATCAAATTTCCTAATAAGTGTTATTGGTAATACTAGAAATTAAATTTAATTAGTCCAAATATTAATTAATCAATAGGTCAACACTAATATAAATTTAATTTATCTACTCACAGTTTACTTTAAAATTAATTTAACTAATCGAGATTACTTAAAATTTAAAATCATAACTCAGATTACTAAAATTAATTAACCACAATTAATTAAATTAAATTTAATTAAATTAAATTAATTAGTTAAAAATTTCTACTAACTAAAATTACTAATTTTAATTAACTACCATTAATAAAATTAAATTAATTGACTAAAACGTATTTAGATTAATTTATACCCCAAATATAATTTTTGTCGAATTTTCGCTAGATCGGGGATTTTTACATGTGCTGGATCGAAGCTACGTTCACCGGAAGTGGCCGGATCCGACTGTCAGTGGCAGAGGGAGGTGGAGACGGTCGATCTGGTGGTTGAAGACCCGCTGGAGTGGCGGCAGGGCTGTGGCGCGATGGCGTGGTGGTGCTGCATTCGTTATTGGTGGCTTGCGTTTCTGCTGGAGCTGCTGGGACGCGACGCAGACGCAGTCACAGGGAAGAAGAAAGAAAAGAAAAGAAAAGAAAAGAAAAAGAATGGTGGCGTAATGGTGCCGCTGGAGGTGTTGTAGAAATGGTGAGGGAGAGGGAATGGGATAAGCGTGGAGATAAAAAGAAAGAGGGCTTCTAGAAGGTTTGGACTGGTTCGATTCAATTCTGATTCGATTCAGCTCAAATCTTGGTTTTTCGTTTGATTTTTGATTTTTCAAATGGTTTTTGATTCGGTTTATCACTGTACGAATTATTAATTTGCATTTAAATAATTAAATACATTTCCAGGCTGTCAGTTTATTAAATTAAAATGGAAAATCTTTGAAAATAAAAATTCGCAGGCTGTCAGTTTATTAAATTAAAATGAAAAATCTTTGAAAATAAAAATTCGGGTTGTTTCAGAAGAGCTCTCGGATCAGATCCCTGCTAAACACACTTACAAGGAGGGGTGAAGGACCTTAATTATGACTAAACCCCGAATCGAATTAGTCAGTCTTTGGTAATGAGGTCAAGATACCAATGGTTTGCATAAAAAAAAAGTCACTATACAAAAAATATTATTATCTCAACACTTCAAATAACTATTATCACTATGATTTTTCTCCATTATTTGAAATTGAAGTTTAAATGAAATATTAGAAATTAAATTTTAAATTGCAAAATTTAAAATTTTAAAAATTTGACCAAGAAATGTGGCAGAAATTTAAAGATTTTAAGTAAAATTTGAGCCAATTCAAATTAATATATGAGAAAACTAGAATGAAGTTATGATTAGCGAATTGAGAATTAGAAAGTAAAATTATATTTATAATAGATAATTTAAACGTACAAGATATAATTAAAAGTAAAATTATAATTTATATAGATAATTTACTACAAATAACTCAATTTGTTAAAATTTTCATACTATAATTTTTAAAAAATAATAAAATTTTGAATCTATTAGGGTTTGAATTTTGTACGCGTCATGTTCGGTTTTATAATAACAATACCATTACTTTACCCATATTCAAAATAAAGTTTTTAGGCTTTGTCCATACGGTAATCAAATCGAGTCAAAATCTTAAAATTTAAAATTTAATAGGGTTATGGTTAAATATATATTCGCCGGATGAGGTTGATTTTGCCATCCCTACAAACTCATGGTATATGTGTGAAACTCTGAATAATTTTTATAAAACATGGTCCAGAATCAAGAAATTATATTTTTTTCTTTGAGGAATATACACGGCAAGACTTAGACTTAGATTTGGATATCTATCCTTTTATTCCTATCACTAAAGTCTATAAATATAGACTTAGTCTCTTGTAGGCCTTCGGTGGTCATTTTCTATATTATGCCATTTTGTTTTGTAGATGCAAAAGGATAATAATAGAGGGACTTAGACTCTTGTAGGCCTTCAGTGGTCATTTTCTATATTATGCCGTTTTGTTTTGTACATATTTTCTGATATTATGCGAGCCGTTTTGTTTTGTAACGATACAAAGGTAATAATGAGGGATCGTTAAAAATGAAAAGGCTAAATTACTAAAACAAAAATTTCAAATTTTGACAGTTAAATTTTAAATATATTTGAAATTCAATGTTTTGTGCGTTTGCATCTGAACTAACTAAGTCTAAAAGTAAGGTCCTACATATAAAATTTCGGTTGGAGAACACGAAATACATGCAAAGACGTGTGTAGGTCTGTTGATCTTTCGAGTCATCCTGTCTAATTGTTGATATTCTATGCATTTAAATTCATGATGTAATTAATTATTATGAATAATGTTTGAGGATTTAATAGGAAAATTTATTAATTATTATGAATAATGTTTTGAGGATTTAATTAGAAATTTGGAAGTGCAGAGATTAGTGTAATTGAATAAGTATGAAAAGATATGTTGAGTTAAATATAATATATGGGAACAGTGGCAGAAATTAATTATAGCCTTTGGATCTAAGGAGATGTGGCTTAATCTCAACCACCCATTGAACAACTTCGTGGCTGAGTTGTTATGTAATTACAAAAATGCCATAGATACCTTTGCAACTACGCATTACCTTTCTCTTCTTTCTTTCTCTCATTTCCTCTTCTCCTCTCCTTTTAACCGAATACTCTCTTTCTCCCTTCTCCCATTTTTGCTTCACTCTCTACTAAGAAAACACATAAATTAAACTTTGGTTTCTTGAAATTTAACTATCACACATGGAGATTTAAGCTAATCCTTGAAGATTCAATCCTTGAAGATTCAAGCCACATTTCTAAGGAAATCTAAGACTTTGACTTTTATTCTATTATATTACATTTTCTTCTAGTTTAACATATCTGTTATTTTGAAAAGAAAAATGTATTTGGTTTTTTGTAAAAAAAAAGGAAAAGAGTAATTCGCTGTCAATTCAACCTTTCAAAATTGTTCACGTCCAATGAATTCCCTTTCTATATAAAATTTTTCCTATCACTTATATTAGTGAATAATGGAACGCGAATTATAATTCTATTCTCCATTCTATATAGATCCTAAGAGTAGTTGATGTAACTCAAACACAGTAAGACCTTGAATCTGATTTTTATAATGTGGTCTAGAAGTAAGAAAATACATATAAATTAGTGACTTTTGCCTCTTTCTATTAATGTATGTCTTGACTCTTCTGACTAGTACTTGGGCGCAAATTTTCTATACCAATTACCAAGTGGGTCATGAATAGAATGGACAATCACTAAAAAGAAATACCATTACTCTACCCATATTCAAAATAAAATTTTTAAGCTTTGTCCATACGCTAATCAAATCCAGTCAAAATCTTAAATTTAAAATTTAATAGGGTTATGGTTAAATATATATCCGCCGGATGAGGTTGATTTTGCTATCCCTACAAACTCATGGTATATGTGTGAAACTCTGAATAATTTTTATAAAACGTGGTCCAGAATCTAAAAACGTGGTCCAGAATCAAGAAATTATATTTTTTCTTTGGAGGATATATTTTTTCTTTGAGGAATATACACGGGAAGACTTAGAGTTAGATTTGGATATCTATCCATTTTTTCCTATCACTACAAGTCTATAAATATAGACTTAGTCTCTTGTAGGCCTTCGGTGGTCATTTTCTATATTATGCCGTTTTGTTTTGTACATGCAAAAGGATAACAATAGAGGGATCGTCTAAAATGAAAGGCTAAATTACTAAAAAAAATTCAAATTTTACAGTTAATTTTAATTATATTTGAAATTCAACATTGTTTTTCATCTAACTAACTAAGTCTAAAAGTAAGTCTACATATAAAACTTACGGTTGGAAACACGAAATACATGCAAATACTTAGTCTGTTGACTTTCGAGTCAACCTTCTAATTTTGATATCTATGTATTTAATTTCTTATGATTAATTAATTATTATGAATAATGTTTTGAGGATATAATTAGAAATTTGGAAGTGCAGAGATTAGTGTAATTGAATAAGTATGAAAAGATATGTTGAGTTAAATATAATCTATGGAAACAGTGGCAGAAATTAATTATAGCCTTTGGATCTAAGGAGATGTGGCTTAATCTCAACCACCCATTGAACAACTTCGTGGCTGTTTATATGTAATTACAAAAATTGCCATAGGACACCTTTGCAACTACGCATTCCCTTTCTCTTCTTTATTTCTCTTCATTTCCTCTTCTCCTCTCCTCTTAACCGAATACTCTCTTTCTCCCTTCTCCCCATTTTGTGCTTCACTCTCTACTAAAGAAAAACCAACTTTGGTTCTTGAAATTTAAAACTATCACACATGGAGATTTAAGACTTAATCCATTTGAAGATTCCAGCCACATTTCTAAGGAAATCTAAGACCTTTTGGACTTTTATCTATTATATTACATTTCTTCTAGTTTAACATATCTTGTTATTTTTGAAAAGAAAAATGTATTTGTTTTTGTAAAAAAAAAAAAAAAAAAAAGAGTAATTCGAAAAAAAAAAAAAAAAAAAAAGAGTAATTCGCTGTCAATTCGAGCCTTCAAAATTTTTTATGTCCAATGAATTCCCTTTCTATATAAAATTTTTCCTGTCACTTATATTAGTGAATAATGGAAAGTGAATTAGAATTCTATTCTCCATTCTATGTAGATCCTAAGAGTAGTTGATGTAACTCAAACACGGTAAGACTTTGAATCTGATTTTTATAGCGTGGTCTAGAAGTAAGAAAATACATATAAATTAGTGACTTTTGCCTGTTTCTATTAATGTATGTCTTGACTCTTCTGACTAGTCCTTTGGCGCAAATTTTCTATACCAATTACCAAGTGGGTCATGAATAGAATGGACAATCACTAAAAAGAAAAAAGAAAAAAAAGCATATATATTTTAGCTTTTTTTTGAGTTAGTTTTTAGTGTTTTTGATAAGTTAAAATTTTATTTCTAAAAACATATATAGTTTTTAGTGTTTCCGTAATATAATTTTTATAATAACATTAGAGGTTGAGAGTTGAAAGAATTTTTCATGAAACATTAAACACTGAAACATTTAGTTTTTCATGTTTAAAATTTAGCTTTTAATTAATTTTTTTTTTTTTACAATCACACAACTGTTTTTCCTTTAAATTTAGCTTATTAAATAATTAATATTTATTACTTATACGGGTCATAATAGTTTATTTCATAATGTATGTTCGTGGAACTGTTTTTCACGAACATACATTACTTATACGGGTCATGTTCGGTTTTATAATAGCAATACCATTACTCTACCCATATTCAAAATAAAATTTTTAGGCTTTGTCCATACGCTACTCAAATTCAGTCAAATTCTTAAATTTAAAATTTAATTGGGTTATGGTTAAATATATATCCGCCGGATGAGGTTGATTTTGCCATCCCTACAAACTCATGGTATATGTATGAAACTCTAAATAATTTTTATAAAACGTGGTCCAGAATTAAGAAATTATATTTTTTCTTTGAGGAATATACACGGCAAGACTTAGACATAGACTTGGATATCTATACATTTATTCCTATCACTATAAGTCTATAAATATAGACTTAGACTCTTGTAGGCCTTCGGTGGTCATTGTCTATATTATGTCGTTTTGTTTTGTTTTCTATATTATGACTTAATCTCAACCACTCATTGAACAACTTCATGGCTAAGTTGTTATGTAATTACAAAAATGCCATAGACACCTTTGCAACTACTTGTTCCCTTTCTCTTCTTTCTTTCTCTCATTTCCTCTTACTGCATTCTCCGTTCTATATAGACCCTAAGAGTAGTTGATGTAACTCAAACACGGTAAGACTTTGAATTTGATTTTTATAGCGTGGTCTAGAAGTAAGAAAATACATATAAGAAAGTAAGAAATTACATATAAATTAGTGACTTTTTGTCCTCTTTCTATTAATGTATGTCTTGACTCTTTAATAGGCCTTTGAGCTAGTTTTTAATATTGTCTAAATTTCAAAAAAACTTACTCTGTTTAATTTACTTTGAGCTAGTTTTTAATATTTTGTCTAAATCAAAACTTTATCTCTGTTAATTATAAATTAGTGACTTTTGCCTCTTTCTATTAATGTATGTCTTGACTTTTCTGACTAGTCCGGCGCAAATTTTCTATACCAATTACCAAGTGGGTCATGAATAGAATGGACAATCACTAAAAAGAAAAAAGAAAAAAATACATATATGTTTTAGCTTTTTTTGAGTTAGTTTTTAGTGTTTTGATAAGTTAAAATTTTATTTCTATTAACTATAGCTTCGGTAATATAATTTTTATAATAACATTAGAGGTTGAGAGTTGAGAGAATTTTTTATGAAACATTAAACACTGAAACATTTAGTTTTTCATGTTTAACATTTAGCTTTTAATTAAATTTTTTTCTTTTTTACAATCATACAACTGTTTTCCCTTAAATTTAGCTAATTAAATAATTAATATTTTTTTGTTATTTATGTTAAATAACAATTTTTAGGGAACACTCCTAATTTAAACCGTCATATAAACTAGCTAGTAGCAAATAAAACAATTAATAACTAATACAATAGCTAATATCTACTAAAATATCTAATATTATCTAGTAGACCCTAAATTTTATATAATTTAATTTACTCAATGAAAATTTATAAAACTATATAAATAAAAAGCTTAACTTCCAATAATTTTGACTTTTTTGTTATGTTAATTACTTCTTTTTCCAGTTTATTTCATTTAATCTTTTTTATTCTTTAGTGTTTAGATAAAATTTATAAATTTACATGATTTTTAAAGTTATTTTTTATGAGGTTATTGTTATTTTAAATCA
The DNA here is from genome assembly GCF_014843425.1 of Jatropha curcas. The sequence goes on along the minus strand of NW_023590789.1, from coordinate 12,096,729 downwards.
TAATAAAGCTTACCGTTAGCATTTGAAACTATTATTTTGTAAAAAAATAAATAATATGAAATTGTTATTTTTGTTAGCATATTTATGTTAAAAATTGTAAATTAAAAATGGTAAAAAAAATTAAAATTTACTATTTTAGAAAAAAATGGCATATTTGGTTTTTCTTCGTTCATAATCTACAAAAAAAAAATGGTGATATTGATGTTCAATAGATTCACCCAGGCTACAAGACTGTTAATTTGCTCATCAAAACACTTCCTTCTATAAATTGCCAATTGATATACAAATTTGGAATATGTAAACTCAAAGATTTTAAGTGATGGAAGTAAATATGCAATGTACTTTTTTTTTTTCCCTTTGGTATTTTGGATTCAAATGAGGCAGAGCTCATTGCTTTTTTCTCTACTATAGAACTTTACTGGTTTTCTAAATATACGTCTCATCGATCATTGAATCTAACTCCCGAAATACTATTTATTACATTTTTAATAAAACAAAAATGGCGTTGGCGTTGGCAGAAAAGATTTAACAAATTTGATTCCATAAAGTCCCAAATGAGTCAAGTGGAGTTTAAATATATTAAAAGAGCATGTAATAAGTTTGCAGATTGTTTAGCAAATAAGGGGGTTGAGGCAACAAATCAATTCTTGGCTTGGATCTAATGATAATTGTAAGAGCTTTCAACAAGCGTTTTGCAAATTTTTTCAAAGTTTTATGCTGGCTCACTGTCATTTCTCACTTCAAGAAATGCTTGTATTTCAAGTTTAGTTTTTTTGTAGATGCAAATTATTTATGTTTGATTTATTCTAGTCTAATATCAGTGTAATTCTATATGGAACCTTGTTTGGAATATTTGTGTGGCTCATTTGTGGGGTCTATTGTATCTTTTCATTTAAGAGGTCTTGACCAGGTTTTTTTACCTAATATTTTCAGGCTAGATTGGATGTAAAACGGAGCCTATTGGATGTGAAACAGGCCTGGACAATATATATAAATAAAATAAAAGGATGTGAAACAGGCCTGGACAATATATATAAATAAAATAAAATTAACATTAATGATAAAAAAAAAATTTTTTCCCTTTAACCAAGAATTTTTGGATTTTCCTGGTAAAAAGGTTTTGAATGACACAATATTGCAACACGAATTGAAGAAAAAAAATACAATATTTTCACAAAGATTTTTTTCCATAATGTTTTTTTTCTTAATAAGATGTTAACGAGACATATTTTTTTGAAGAATGGACAGCCAATGAGGAGCGTTATGAAATTAGTGGATGATGTATATATATTAGAAGTATATATATTAGAAGTCTATATTTCTAAATAGTCTAGAGATCTATATAAATTACAAGTCTGTTTCCTAATTCGGGTACCTCATATGTCTATATATGCATATGGCTTCTCATCAATAAGAATGACGTTCAAAATTTTTTATATATTATCTCTCTACTTCTCTCCCTACTTTTCCCCTTGTATTATAACATTTACATGATTTTCAAAATTATATTTTATGAGAATATTGTTATTTTAAGTCATAATAAAGGTTACGTACTGTTTAGCATTTGAAACTATTATTTTGAAAAAAAAAACATAAATAATTTAAAATTGTTATTTTTATTAGCATATTTACGTTAAAAATGTTATGGTAAAAAATTAAAGGCTTCATATATTATTTCAATATGAACTTTGTGTTTTATTACATTTTCACTCCAATTTAACCTATATATCAATTTCACCATGAACTTTAACCTCCTGTTGCAATAGCACCCTAAATACAATTAAGATTTAAATTGCAAATAAAAATATATTACTATAGAGTTCACTCTTAAATTTAGATTTCGATTAATTTAATATATTTATTTTTTTAATATATTTATTTAAGGTGTGGAACTTGGTTAATAGTAAGGAAAATCACTGTTATCATTTTTTAATATTTTTTAATATTTTTAAATTTTTTATTTAATTGCTAATAAGTAATAGATAAAAATGCATTTTGTGATACATAGACGTCACCTTTTAAAAAAATTGGAGTACTTCTTAAACAATAAACAAATTATTATTATTGTTTGATTTTTAATGTAATTTTTGAAATAATTATAAAAGCTAAAAAAAAGCTTCTATGAAATTATTTAAATCATAAACTAGTCAAAATTATAAATAAATTTTTATCAAAATAGAATATAAAATATAATTATAATCAATTAAATAGTTATAATTATAGAATGAAAACAAATATGCAAGACAACAATCAAACTTAATAAATTCATATGAGTAAAAAAAATTGAATTAAGTTAACCTAAAGTTCAAGAGTGGATTCTATATTAATGTACTTTTTATTTATAATTTAAATTCTAATTACAATTTAGAAGTTTATTGCAACAAAATATCAAAATTGAGAATGAAATTGACATAAACATCAAAATAAAGTGAAATTGCAACATAATATAAAATTCAGGGTGAGAAGATGTATTAATCAAAAATTAAAATAAAAGGTCAAATTTATCATTTGAAAAAAAAGGGCATATTTAGTTTTTTTTTTCATTCAAAAAAATTAGTAAATTATTCGTTATCTCCCTTTAAGAATTTTTATTCATGAGCAATTTCCTTGTCATTTTTAATTCTTCCTGTTAGTTATACTGGTCTGACAAAGACTTGGAGATATAACTCAAACTCATAGATATCCATTATCCACGGATACCATTTATCCACTCATTTATATTGTTTAAAAATTAAATTATATTGAATTAAAAATTAAAGTATTTATCTAAATGATTTTAGAAATTATATAAAAAGTATGAAAAAAGTATGAATTAAATTAATACATAAAAAAAGTTGGAAGAATGATAAATTAAAATTTTAATTTCAAAATTGTTATTCTTATCATAATACTTTCCTCAAATGCAATGATAGCATACTATCTCAAATGTAATTATAACAAAAATCAATTAATAGAATTACTAAAAAACTTATGCAACAAAATCACTACATATAAACTATGTGTTGTGGTACAGTTGGCAAAGCAGGTTAGGTATGTGGGAAGAGCTCTCGGATCATATCTCCCCTAAACACACCTACAGGAAGGGTGAAGAGCCTTAACTGTGACTAAGCCCCGAATCGAATTAGACAGTCTTTGATAATGAGGTCAGGATACCAATGGTTTACACACCAAAAAAAAAAAAAAAAAAAAAAAATCATAATGCATAAAATATTATTATCTCAACAATCCAAAATAAACTATTATCACTAGATTTTCTCCATTATTTGAAATTGAAGTTTATGAAATATTAGAAATTAAATTTTTAAATTGCAAAATTTAAAATTTTAAAAATTTGACCAATTCAAATTAATAATATTGAAAACTAGAATGAAGTTATATTACATTAAATTAAAAGTTAAAATTATAATTTATATAGATAATTTACTACAAAATAACTCAATTTTTTAAAATTCATACTTATAATTTTTTTAAAATAATAAATTTTTAAATCTATTAGGGTTTGAATTTCGTACGGGTCTGTTCGGTTATAATAGCAATACCATTACTCTACCCATATTCAAAATAAAATTTTTTAAACTTTGTCCATACTCTACTCAAATCCAGTTCAAAATGTCTTTAAATTTAAAATTTAATAGGATTATTGGTTAAACTATATATCCGCCGGATGAGGTTGATTTTTAGCCATCCCTACAAAACTGCATCTGTATATATCTTTGAAACTCTGAATATTTTTTTTATAAAACGTGGTCCAGAAAATCCAAGAAATTAATTTTTTTTCTTTGAGGAATTATACACCGGCCAAGACTTTAGACTTAGACTTAAAATTGGTGATATTTATCCATTTTTTCCTATCATATTAAGGTCGTATAAATATTAGACTTAGACTTTGTAGGGCCTTCGGTTGGTCCCTTCGGTGGTCATTTTCTATATTATGTCGTTTTGTTTTGTACATGCAAAAGGATAATGATAGAGGGACAGTCTAAAATGAAAGGCTAAATTACTAAAAAAATTTTAAATTTTACAGGTAAATTTAATTATATTTTAAATTCAATTTTCTTTTTCATCTAACTAACCAAGTCTAAAAGTAAGTCTACATATAAAACTTACAGTTGAAAACACGAAATACATGCAAAGACTTAGACAGTTAACGTTCGAGTCTACCTTCTAATTTTGATATCTATGCATTTAATTTAGTCCTAATATCATTATAAGATTCTATTTATTTTTGGAAAATAACATATTTTTGAAAAATATTTTAGAGAGTATTTTTGCTACGGAAAAATATTTCTTAGATTTTTTTAAATGATTTTATTTTTCATGGTTTGGATGCAATTTTGAAAATTGTTTAAAAAAAAAATATTAAAATTGTATTTCATAAGACCATTAAAAATAAAAATAAAAGTCATATAAATTTTGTATTTTTTTAAAAAATATTTATTGTTCAATAGTGAGAGAAAATGCAAAAAAAAAAGTAAATTATGGAAAGTCGCTCCATGATCAGTTTGGTGGGGCCGATGTGTGGTCCGGTGGCGAACGGTGAGATTACGGTACTGCCGTAGTTGACTATCGATGATTAATTAAATTAACAAAATATGAATTTATAAGTTATAGTAAGTTTGTCAAAATCTTTTTAATACGGGAAGTCATTTTTCTTAAAAATGACTTAATTTTCCTTTGACCAAAAAAATATTTTCCGTTGATTTATTTTTTTAAACGCTCCAAATAACGAAAAATTGAAATAAATAATTTTTTAGAAGTTATTTTATGGAAATAAAGGGAGCCTAATTCTACATATATAATCACTGTTATGACTTTGCTATCATGACTTTGCTAGGTCTTTCCTGCTCATTTTCTATTCCAAAATTTTCCTTTTTTTTATTAAGATATAAATGGGAAAATTATTTGAATTATTGAATATTTTGATTAAATATCATAAGAATTTTTTTTTATATATTTTAACTGAAATATGAATTCAAATATTTCCTTATTTTATATAAATATCTAGTCGATGAACTTTTGAGGACATATACTCCCTTAAAACAATAGCAATTTTGGTTTTATTTATTTTTTAATTACCAGTTCTTTTACACGTGTGTTGCACGTGGTACTTCTCGTTGTATTTACTCATTATTTAATTTATAATTGTGCTCATAATCTTAATTTCCTATAAAAAATAATTAAACACGATAATCAATAAAATATAAATAAAATTATAACAATAATATAAATAAAATTATAACAATAATTGATAATTAAATAAAATATTTACTATCAATTTTCTTTCATATTCTTGTTTTTCTACGACATTTGAATAAAAATATTTATTCATATTCAAAAATAAAAAATAATTGATATCAATTTACACTGCCAGGCCGTGTACCTTGTTGACTTAGCTATTTTTTACTTTTTTTTCTTCTATTTTTTAACTCCAATATTCTTTGATGCAAATTTTGGCTAATTTTTTGCAAAAAAATCTATAAAAGTCCTTGAAATAGCTTAGTAAAGATCAAGGAAGTTTTGTTAAAAATGGTTAAAAAATATAAATAAATCTAAATAAAAATTAAGTAAAATAATGAAAAATCATAAAAAATCTTAACAAAAACTATATTAAAAGCACTATAAAAATAAGACCAATCAATTTATGAATTTAAATTATTACAAAATAAGATAACATTTACTCAACAGTAAAATATAATGATGATTTTATTATAGAAACTATTGATTTTAAGTAGCTAGAATGTTAGAACATAAAAATTAAAAAAAAATGATAAAAAAAAAAGAATTCCATGTAAACTAAAAAAAAATTCAAATCGAGCCTCTTCAATCATTTTCTTTTACAAGCCAATTCAATGCAAAAATATAGAATTAAATATTACTTAAAAATCTTCTTGTACAATAAAATAACTAACTCCTTAAACATTGTTAATTATAATGTAATTATTATAAAATTTACTAATAGTAATATAATAATTTTTTAAAATCAATAAAATTGGAAATCAAATTGATTTTTGATTTATGTGTATAAAATGGTTTAAAAGTTCTTGAATCTTATATTTCTTCGATTAAAAAAGCTATTTCATATTTATGGGAACATTACCAAGTGATGAAAAGTTGGGCTAAATTTTGTAAGGAAAATAATAAAAGACAAAAACGTTTTCCAAGGGATGTCCCAACTCGTTGGAATTCAACATATCCCAACTCATTGGAATTCAACATATGAATTATTAAACGAGTCTTTTCCGTATAAAGAATTGTTGTGTATTTTTGTTACTAATAATATTGAAGAAATTAATTTATATCCACAAAATTGAGATATTTGTGCAAAAATTTTAGATATTTTAAAAACTTTTAATGATGCTACCTATAAATTTCTATAAATTTAGTGCAGTTATATCCTACATCCTATTTATTTTTGCCTATATGTATTAATATTGTTTTAGTTGCACTCGAAGACTCGAAGAATTTGAAAATGATTTTATATTACAAGATTGTGTTTTTTCAATGAAAAAAAATTGTTATTTTATTTTAAAAATATACCACCCCTTTATCTCGTTGCTTATGTATTTGATCCTAGATGTAAAATTGAAGTTTTATCTTAATATTTGACTATTTATTATGAATTATTAAATCTTGATATAGAAAACAGTGTTAATATAAATGTAGTATTGTATGAAGTTAGACAAAATCTTGTAGAATTACATGGTGAATTTGTTCAATTTTCTAGTTCATGTACTTCTAATTCTTCTCAATTCAATAATCAACAATTTTCAACTGAAAGGGTAAGTGTTGGTGATGATTTATGCATTTTACTACAAAGATAAAAAAGACCAAGGAAATCCGATTCTTTTTCTAAATTTGATAATTATGTAACCACTTCTTTCAGTTTGGTCATGATTATGCAGATAATAAATTTCCAATTTTAGATGGTAGAGTCGTCAATACATTTCCAATACTTTCTTTAATTGCAAAACAAGTTTTAGCAGCTCTGGTCTCCTCACTGTTGTGGTCGAACAAGCTTTATCAATGAGGAAACATACTTTATGAAACACGCATCTCGTTATGACACCCAATTCATCTAGAAGCACAATCATGCGTGGATGATTGGGAGGTAAGGCCGATAATAAGAGCACAAAAAAATCTCAAAGACTGAGATTTATATGATCTTTACGACGAGTCCTCAACGGAAGGTGGTGGAAATAGCGAATAAGGTAAAAGGGGTAAAATTGGTACAAGGTAAGTAAGAACTATGTGGGCTTTAATTCCTCTAAATCCCAAGAGATTACATAGTTTCAAGCCCTTTTTTTTTTTAAATTAAGTTCCAACTTTTTTAAACGAAAAATAAATTTAATTGAAGACTTTTTTAAAAAAAATAAATTAAGTTCAAGTCTTTTTTAAAAAAATAAATTTAATTCAAGCATTTTTTTTAATTTTTTTAAGTGTATTTTTTAAAAAAAATTATTTCACAAATTTTAAAATTTTAAAATTTAAAAATCGGTATTCAAAATTTAAAATTTAAAATTTAAAAATTATGCGATTCGCCAGAAAATCGGTCGGAGAAGCGTCCGGAACCTTCAATTTTGAAACCGTTAAAAAATCGAAACCGGAACTGGCGGTTTGTATAAGATTATAGTAAGTTTGTTAAAATCTTTTGAAAACGGGAACTCATTTTTCTTAAAAATGACTTAATTTTCCTTTGACCGGAAAAATATTTTTCATTGATTTATTTTTTTAAACGCTCCAAATAACGAAAAATTGAAATAAATATTTTTATAAAATTTATTTTACAGAAACAAACAGAGCCTAATTCTACATATATAATCACTGTCATGACTTTGCTAGGTCTTTCCTGCTCATTTTCTATTCCAAAATTTTCCTTTTTTTATTAATATTATAAGAAATGTTTACATAATTGTCTTAAACATATAGAAGAAAGCCAATGAGTCAGTTATTTAAAAGATTCTTTTGTGTCATCATTATATGTGTAAAATGATTATTTAAAGACAATCAAAAATATTATATGAAATGTTTACATAATTTACATAAATTATAGTCACAAATTATTTATATCATTTGAGGTGATAAAGACGTTAATCATGCTCGATTAAAATTGCATCTTTCATAAAAGCATCCTGTTAAGTATGACACGTAGAGTATTCCATTTTTTAATATATATATATATAATTTTTTAATATATCCATTTTTTAATATATATATATATATATATTATTCATATTTATATAAATTAGTCTTGTTAGTTAAATATTGAAGGAAAAGGAAATTATTACATAGTTGCAGGGTCTTGAACCATGGAAATGAACGGATACTAGCAGACGAAAGACGGGTTAACTTTCCTTTTCCGTACAGAGAATATGTAAGCACATGTACGGATCGAGTCAGTAGGGGACTAGCCGACTCAGCAGTGAAACGTGTGACAGATCACGTGACGAAGACCAAGTGGTAGCAGTCAATGGGGGTACTGTCCACGTGGTTGGTGGCACAGTTGAGGTAGCTGTTTCCTGACAGACACTCCATCAAAGATGATGGAGATGTATACACGCGGCAATGGATTTTGGATATGGTTCTTTCATTCTTTGCCTTTTTTTTTCCTCTGCTGACTTTACTTGATCGTTGCTTTTGCTGTTTTTATCCTCCGATATTGCTTCATTTTTAAATTAAATAATTAGAATCTTCAAGATTATCCAGAGAGAGTTATTTCTGTGTGTTGCTCAGACAGCACTACTCTTCATGTTTGCTTCTGGCTAAACACAAACCGTACGATTATTTATTTTGTTGGGCAAATTTGCACAGTCGGTTCTATCAACAGCAAAAACAGCATTGTTGTAAGTGATAATGATTTTGAATTATTTGAATTATTGAATATTTTGATTAAATATCATAAGAATTTTTTTTGATATTTTAACTGAAATATAAATTCAAATATTTCCTTATTTTATATAAATATCTAGTCGATAAACTTTTGAGGACATATACTCCGTTAAAACAATCACAATTTTAGTTTTATTTATTTTTTAATTACTAGTTCTTTTACACGTGTGTTGCACGTGTTACTTCTAGTTATATGTACTCATTATTTAATTTATAATTGTGCTCATAATTTTAATTTCCTATAAAAAATAATTAAACACGATAATCAGTAAAATATAAATAAAATTATAACAATAATTGATAATTAAATAAAATATTTACTATTAATTTTACTATTAATTTTCTTTCATATTCTTGTTTTTCTACGACATTTGAATAAAAATATTTATTCATATTCAAAAATAAAAAATAATTGATATCAATTTACACCGGCCAGGCTGTCTACCTTGTTGAGTTATCCATTTTTTGCTATTTTCTTCTATTTTTCAGCCCCAATATTTTTTATGCAAATCTTGGTTAATTTTCTGCTAAAAATCTATAAAAGTCCGGTCAGTAAAGATCAAGGAAGTTTTGTTAAAAATATAAATAAATCTAAATAAAAATTAAGTAAAATAATGAAAAATCACAAAAATATTAACAAAAACAATATTAAAAGCACTATAAAAATAAGACCTATCAATTTATAAATTTAAATTATTACAAAATAAGATAACATTTACTCAACAGTAAAATATAATGATGATTTTATTGTAGAAACTATTGATTTTCGGTAGCTAGAATGTTAGAACATGAAAATAATAATAATAATAATAATAATAATAATAATAATGAATTCCATGTCAACGAATAAAAATTCAAATCGAGCCTCTTCAATCATTTTCTTTTACATGCCACTATACGTAGACTCTTCATCAAAACCCAATTCAATGCAAAAATATAGAATTAAATTTAAAAAACTTCTTGTACAATAAAATAACTAACTCCTTAAACATTGTTAATTATAATGTAATTATTATAAAATTTACTAATTGTAATATAATAATTTTTAAAATCAATAAAATAAACATCAATAAAATTGTAAAATTATATTAATAATTTGATTTTAAATAGGAAGCTAATATCTAAAAATAAATTTGACAATGACAAATAGAAATCAGCGTCTACTTAATTAAGTAATATTTATTATTATTATTATTATTATTATTATAATCAATAATTAAATTTTAGTATAGAAATAGCATCAATAATTAACAGTTTAAAGCATGGAGACGGGAAAGAAACAAAATAAGGAGATAGAAAAAAACAAAACATTTTCTAAATTTTGCAATGAAATTGATTTTTCTATTTTTATTGGAAGTAAAATTTATATGTTGCTCTATTATATATTACACGAGCTATAGTGGGTTTGATTTGAGTTTGCTGTCTCAAAGGCATTCTAATTTACTTTAATTAATTATTTATTTATTAATAGTCCTTTACTTTTTTTATCTATAAATAAAGAGCAGTCATTTATTACAAAACATACTAAATTGTAATCATGGTGATAATGCATCTTCAACCTTTCTCTGTGTTTGTTGCTCTTCTTCTCTTTCTAATGCACTTCCTAATAGCTTCTGCAGTCCGAAATGATTCTGTTCTGTGCAAAGAGAGGGAGAGAGAAGCACTCCTTAGAGAGAAGCACTCCTTGGCAATTAAAACGTGGACCCTTATAGACCACTATGGTTTCTCTCCTTCTTGGGGAAAGTGAAGAAGACAAAAGAATTGTTGCAAATGGGAATTACAGTCACTTGCAGCAGACCGAACAGGTCATGTTACAGAAGCTTGATCCTTAATGCAATGGTTTGAGAGGTATAATAAGTCATTCCTTGCTTGATCTGAGACATCTGACTCACTTGGATTTATTTCATATTGATTTTGGTGGCACTTCAGTTTTCCAATTGATAAAATGGATCTCTCGCCAAGTTGAGGTACTTAGATCTCTCATATGCTAAAATTCGGTGGAAACATGTCTTCTGTGCTGAGGAAAATCTGTCTAGCTGCAATTTCTTCTCTGAGTTATTAATCATTTTATGATATTGGGAAACAGCGATTGGTTCCGGTCTTTTTCTTCTTCTTTTTAACTGAACTTGACTTAAGTAGAATTCCACTGGTTAACCCCAAACCATTGGTTGCAAGATAAAGTTAACAATTGATAAAGCTCCTTCACCTTCAAAAATTTAACTGCTAGACTCTGCTTTTCTGGAGATGAGAATTAATATCTGGCCACTTTCCCCTATCAATTTCTTCTTTCGCTCTTACAGAACATCTCTCTCTTTGACAACAACTTTGGATTCTTCAATATACCCATGGTTTCTAAACATCTCCCAGAATATCCAATGGGCTTGATCTTTCTTCTTCTAACTTTACATGTTCAAGCTCTTGCTGTTTTGATAAAATGTTTTCTCTTCAATTTTATTAAATCTCTCTAATACTACACGTTGGGGGCTTATATTCAAAATCCTTTGGGAACATGTCTCAATTGCAATAGTCTATACCTAATCAAGTAACAAGTTCAAAACATGAAACTTTTTGACTTGATCCAAAATCTATCCGGATTTACTGAGAGAATCTTTAAGAGGCAATTATCCTTTGGACCACAATCAAATAGGAGGTTCATTGGCCTATGATATCTTGCAGATTTCACTTTAAGAAATTTATTTCCTCGCAAACAATCATTTGAATGGGACATAAGTAAAAGCATTGGATGTCCTGTCTCAACTCGAATTTGCTTGACCTCAGTTTCAATTCCAATTATGGTCCATTTGTCTCCGAACATCATTCCTCAAAATATGTTAAAATTATCTTTTTTGGATTTAATCAGTAATTCTCTAATTTTGAATACTAAGTGTCCCAACTGGAGTTTCCCCCTTCCAGCTTAACACATATTTTTTTCTTGCAACTCAAATTGGGCCCTCATTTCCCAAAATGGCTTCATAGTCCTAAAAAATTATGATCGTGCTGATATTTCAAGATGCCTGGAATTTCTGATTTTGGTTCCGCTAACTGGGTTTGGAGTTTGTCTCAATTTATTCCATATTGAAATATCTCCTATAATAATTTGAGTGGAAAAGGTGCCAAAAATTTGTGGGGGACTAAATATTTTCTCCATTGTAGAATGTGGTTACAATTGTTTCGTTTTGGTCCAGTGTACCTTTTTCAAAAAACCTAAAAATTACTTGTCCACTTTGACCTTTCTAATTAATTCTATTTTCTGGAGAATTCTCGTGATTTTAAATGAATATGCAAAATTTAGTGTTTTCCCTGAATTGGCCAACAATGTTTGTCTAGCAAAATTCCTTCTTCTATTGGATTCAATTTCCAAGAAACTCCCAAACACTAATTTAAAAAAAATAATAATTATCAAGGAGAGTTGCATTTTTTCTTTAAGGAATTGCATCATAAGTTGAAATTCATTGACCTTATAGAGGGGTGGGTAACAATTGACTGGTACTTGTTACCTATTTGGTTTGGAAAAAAGCTTATCACTTTGCAAATATTCTTAAGCCTAAGCGATCCCAACCAATTCTCTGGAAGCCCTGCCCTTAAGGTTTGTGCCCAAATTGACAAATGTTCAGAATGATTAGAAATCTCTCTAATAAACAATATCAATGGAACCATACCACAGTTGCTTGAACAATTTAAGAGTCATATTGAATGAAAATTCTAATGAGACCTATTCTCCATGACTATGGCCGTCTTATACAGTACATAAGCCTTTTACAATTTTATGAACGATGACGAGGCGTGGTCCTTTGGAAGGGCTTCAAAGTATATATTAAAAAAAAATCTTGGACGATTTAGGATAATTGAATCTTTCAAAGTAACAAAAGAAGGAGATGATTCCCAAGAAAATAGCGAATCCTCTCAAGTCTTAGGCAAGTTGAACTTGTCCAAACAACAAAGTTTGAGTGGGGCAATCCCTGAAGAAATAATTGATTGGCTTGAAAGCAGTTTAGAGTCGCCTTGATCTGTCTCAAAATCAAACTTAATCAGGCAGACTTCCTGCAAGCATGTCCTAATGTAAATTTTTTGAATACTTTGATTTGGGGTCCACATAATATAATTTTCTTGGAAAAATTCCATCGGTACTCCCAGCTTCAGACCTTTAATGCTTCTACATATAAGTAATCCAGCACTTTGTGGTCCCCACTTCCACTAAAGTGTCCAGAAGATGATATTCAAGATTCCTCCATCCAATCGTGATGAATCCCAAAAGAAATTAAAAAAAAAATTAAAATCAAAAGGAAAAATGAATCAAATCGCTTATCTTGGCATGGGAGTTGGATTCGCAGTAGCTTTTGGGGTGTTTCTGGCTGTTTTATTGTTAAAAAGCGTTCTATATATTAATTATATATTTTATTAAATATTATATATAATATATATAAATATTAATAAATAATAAATATTAATAATAATTAAATATTATAATATAATCTCATCCATAAAAAAAATGATATAGAATTAGAAGTTTAACCACCAAGTTCGGGATGGATTGGGTGTGGTTCCTCTAAACGCCTAGACAACACAGAATATCGGAATCCATGAACGAAGAAAGGCATGAAGAGAAAAGCATATTGGTAGTGAGTTGTGAGGCCCCAATTCTTGACTGGAGGGGGCACCAGACGGCCAGTCGCGCCCTTCCATCCTTGGAAAATCGATAGAGAGGAGGGCAGAGCTTTTGGTATTTTTTTCCATGTTGTGTTTGTCAAGAGTCTGAACAAATAAAAATAGATGGCGAGTGCCCTAATCGAATTGATCGGTCATGTAGAACAAGGTTCAAGTCTACCGGTCCTGTTAGAGATGCCCTCAGCTGCAATACAATCACTGCACTTCCACTTGCACCTATATCCGTAATATAAACGCTCGTCCTCGCCGTGACGCTTCTCCTTGAATTACCTCAAAACTTCTGTCACTCCCATCCCCGCAGGGCAGAGAACCCGTCGCTGTCTTCGGCTGTTGCTACAGAAGGTTCTGGGAAGTCGTATACAAAATTAAAAGGAAGTGAGCTAAGGAATAGGATGAGCGCTCATCTTTGGGGTGGGGCTTCCTACTTAGAATGCTTTCAGCAGTTATCCGCTCCGCACCTTGGCTACCCGCGTTTACCGTGGCAGACGATAACTGTACACCAAGAGTGACGTTCCTTACCAGGTCCTCTTCGTACTAAGGGAAGGCCTTCCAATGCTCAACGCCCCCACCGGATATGGACCGAACTGTCTCCGACGTTCTGAACCCACTCAACGGTACCGCTTTAAATGGGCGAACAGCCCAACCCTTGGAACATACACTACAGCCCAGGTGGCGCAAGAGCCGACATCGCAGGTGCCAAACCTTCCCGTCCGATGTGAAGCTCTGGGGAAGATCAGCTGTTATCCTGAGAGTAACTTTATGCCGTTGAGCGATCGGCCCTTATGGAAGATCATAAGAGTTACCTCCATGGGGAGTTAGCCGCACCTACGAATGAAGTATAATAATACTACCGTTGCTTTAGCTTACTATACGTCAATAGCATATTTTTATGCGGGCCTTAGGAAAAAAAGAGATTAAGTTATTTCAGCAAATACATTCAGCCAAACTCCAAATCCTTTACCCATTAACATTTTTAGAAGATTCACAAAACCTTTATCACTTAGCTTTCGACTTTTCGGTAAAATAATATTAGCGGGACGAATTAGTAGTTTGGTTGTTCTCTGTATTCCTTTGAGTACCATTGCAAGTGGGTTCTATACCTGTCACTGTTCCGTGGATTATTTACAAGGCGGTATTCTTCAACTCTTATTGTTTGCAGACTTAGAAATGTATGAAGCCTTGGGAGTAAAAAATAAAGTGTAATGACTGTATTTCCAAAGATTTGGATTTCATATTCGAATAACCTCGTAATCGTAAAAAAAGGTGGGGTTATTTTAGCTATGGGCCTAAAGCAAAAAGATAAAAATGTTATACAAGTTAAGGGTTTAGGTTTAGGGTTTAGGGTTTCACAAATTCCTGAGTCTGGATAAGCAGTAGCGCTGATCGGCAAAGTCTCTTTGATTATCCGACGGCCAGCCTCAGAGAAGGTAGGCCTGGAAGTAAGAAAAGTTCAGGCTAATGTTCTATTTCCCTTAAACTATTTCTTTGAGCAAAGTATCTCTTTGCTTTACATTTTCTTTCAGACCACAGAAAGTTGAACAATCATATTAAGATTATAGAGTACTTAAGGGAATTCTCAATTTAAACCGGATTTAGCACAAAACAGGTTTCAATTATTTTTTAATTCTGCATGTTAAACGAGCAACAATCATAATCAATGATTACAAAGAGCTATGGGAATAAACCTAATGATCTTTATCTTGCGATCTTGCGCATAAGCCTTAATCCCGTTAGAATATGAGTCTGCTTCTCCTAAGTCCCTTCCATATCAAAATGTTTGGACAGGGATTCTTCCTTATTTGGATTAATCATTCATCAAACTTCTCAGTACCAATGAGGGGGAGTAGAAATAAGGCAGTTAATTTTTAATGGGAAAGATAGTCAATTTCAATGTTCTGTGCCCTGTTAAATCTAATATATATAAATAATAAAGATAAATATAAATAATAATAATATAAATAAGATAAATAAAGTAATGAAATAAAGAAAATATAATAAAAAATATAGTAGTAAGGGACAATGCCACTTTGATCCTCGTTTTTATAGTTTAACAACACTTTGGTTGTCCAAAAACTGCTGCAGAATCAACAGTCGGACAAGTAGGCAACTACTGGGTCGTGAACACAGAAAAGTTTGGGTAGACGCCGGGATCTTAAATGTTGCTTACGGTAAAGCGTCCAATGTAGTAAGTAGGAAGTTAGTTAATGAACCCTGTAGACCATCCCATGGGGTGGTGAAGGAGGCCGGCAAGATTTGGGTAGAAAAAAACCCGACAAGCCTCCTTGGGGGTAATTGAGCCCTGCAACTTGAGGAAGAAGAAGTATAGAAAAAGGAATAGAAGTATAGTTTGATAATTTGATTCGTTCGTCGCCATTGTAGGAGACGTCGAAGCTAGTAAGTGGGGAAAAAAAATCAGAATTTTTCTTGCGTCTTTTTCAAAAAAATAG
This sequence comes from Jatropha curcas, assembly GCF_014843425.1. Next base: position 12,080,731 of record NW_023590789.1, on the reverse strand, counting down.
AAAAAAGAAAATAGGGAAATTAACTGGTGAAAGCTTCACGAAAAAAAAAATCCCTTTTGTAGCAAATCATTTATTAAAAAAAATACAATAAGCTTGAACGATGCAAAAGCCAGAACAAAAGAAAATAATAGAACGTGGTCCCTGGGCATCCTACCATTATACCACAAAATGACGGCGCATACTATTGCTATCCCATAAAGGAAAGGGGCATTACCTATTTAATGATAACGGATCCGCATGGTGGGCCATAAATTGGGGAGAATTTCAACCTACTTTAAATTTCCGGGAACTGTGAGAAAGCCCCTTCCCCATAAAGCACAATAGGCATTGATGCAATATGTGAACAAAAGAAGAAAGTGCACGTGAGTGATGTGAGATCGCCACCTTGTGTTAATTATTTTTAGGGTAAACTAGGAAAAAAAACCCTGAATACTTCAATTAATTAACCTAGTTACTAGAATATTATCCATGTGAAGGCACATGGTAGTTGCAAGACCCGAGATGGATCCCGAGAACTATGTCATGCTGGATAAACTAAACCGATGAAATGAAGTTGCAAGGTGAATGATGGATTAAGAAATGTTTGGAGTGATTTTGATGATTTGAGATTTCAATGATTCGGATGGATTTCGCGCCATGATTTCGATGATTTCGACTTGACAACCCCGGAGGTGGAAATCCGACCGTGCCCTACGTACTCCCGTTTGAGATGGAAGATGTCAAAGTTCAACGAGTTCGCGATAGGCTCTTCTTTGAAGGGCTGAAGGTGTTTATGGCTTAACTGCATGAGTGGTGTGGTATGCTTTGGTGCAATGATTTTGTGTAA
>NW_023590789.1:12055365-12079405 GCF_014843425.1 Jatropha curcas | reverse complement strand
AAAATACGATGTATCTTGCCTAACATCATAGATTCAACATGATATTAGGAAGGACCTTCAGCATTAAAATAGTCATGTCTATATGAACGCATTCAGATAAAAATTAAACCTTGGCCGCTTGTTAACAGGGCGGCTGTTATTTGTTAAATCCTGAATAATTATGACTATTGAATCTCCTTTCCTATTTAAATCGAGATGTGTTGGATGTAAGGGGTCGTTTCCTCCTTCAAAAAAATAGAAATAGTTATTTCATGTTGGTAAATATGCGGATTTAACCGTTTGAAGAAGCATTCATCGCCGTAATCTTGCATTTAATATTTTAATCTTATTGAAAATCACACACTATAATATATGAGAGTAAGCAATGATACAAGATTTATGTTAACTGCAAACGTGCCTTTTATCTCCATGCGAATAAACAGATGTTAAGAGAAGAGAGGGTAACAATGTTAAAGCGTAAATTCTTGGTTCAATTCGTAAATAGTAACTACACGTTTGAAATCTTAGAGTAAAAGGTTATACTATCTTTTGACTATTAAGGTGCTTGTTTTTTTGTTTTACCAAAAAACAGAAAAATGAAAAAAGTAAATACGTATGACCAACAAGATTCATCTACACTCACTCTCAAACCTCGCCGTATCTGACAAAACTTGCTCATCGAACCAAGAAATTCACTTAAGGCAGAGATTGGAGGACACACCATGATTCATATCGCAGTACACGGTTAATTGACCATAACCTAACAACTATTAAAACTTTCTTTTGGGTTACGTATTTGCTCAATAATCAATATTTTTTTGAATATGGTCCCTCCATCTCTTTTTATGTTTGATAACAAAATAATATTAAACAAGAAACACCCCATAACATTTTACCATAAGGGTGATCAGTGGCACACCCATTGGCTCAAACCTGTTTTGAATTAAGATGCTTATAAACATTTTTATCGAATAAAATACTAGTTTAGAGACTAAATAAATAAAAGAAATCTATTTTATTTATTATTTATTTTAAAAATAGAAATAGAGAACTGAAGACTGACAACCCTTAAAAACAAAAAAAAGAATGAGAAACGCTACTTTGACTTTAACAATTTGAGCTCACTTATGACCATTATATCCTTCGAAAATTAATCTACTCACAATAGAAACCATTCTTATGCGTATATATGGGAACTGTAATAACAGAATATCGATAGTAAACGACGAGTAGAAGAACATTGTCAATGAGCTAGACATGGTCCCTGCTACATCAATTTGTCTACTACACAATTAGAGAACGTGACCGAGCTTATCCAGCCATTCATCTAATTGTATAAATCTAATAAATTTTAAAATTTCCTTATTCAGTTTTAATGTTCTGTTCTACGAATCTGAAGATTTAACGTGTGTAGATGATAAGCAAATAAAGCCGTGGATTAAATTATTGGAGAAGATCGAGAAATAATAAAATACTGTTAAGATCAAAAAGAAAGGAAGACTAAGACACAAAGCTCTCATTTAGTGTTATATTTTTATAAAAAAACTAACGATCTCGGAGCTTCTAATGTCTTTTATTTTCAGGTATGACGATCAAAGCAATACTTTCGCTGAAATCTTAGTAACCCTTGGATGATTCGAAGCAAATTCGGCCCCTATACTTAAATATTATCAGAGAATCAAGTGATAAAGAAAATGAAACGTAAAAAGAGATGTCAAATATTTTCATGCAACCGAAATAAATTAAAGAATAATTTTTCTGAAAAATACTAACCAAATATGAGTATCTAAGTACAGCTAAATAACATGTAAAATAGGAGCCAATAAAAATTAAAAATCAGAAAAAAAAAAAAAAACACGTGATTATTCTCAGCTCGCTCCCAGTGCGCCGAATATAGCATGGACGCAAGCCACTATATAATTACTCGATCCTTTTCGACTACACCCAGTGCTTAATTCATACAATATTCGGCAAGCGTATTGGAACCAAATTAAGAAAGAGACAAAAATCCCCGGTCACAATGGTTAATCACCAGACCTGAAAAGAAATCAGATAAAACTATATTTATCAACGGTGCATCATAAAGCTCCAATGTGTATGTTAAGTGAGAAAATCTTAATGTAGATTACACAAAAAAAAACCTGTCAAGTAAAGTTAGTAGTAGAGCTAAAACGATCTATCCGAGTAAAACACCTATCTAACTCGATTCTCTAATAACGAAAAAAGGTACAAAGTTTGAGAGGTGAATGTACTGATTGTGTATTTTATTTTTTTTTTAACAAAAAAGAGAAAATTGTATCGTTACAAATTAGTTCAAGCTCGAGATAAATTTTAAATAAACTCAAATAAATAAATTGATTAAACTCGTTAACAGTTTCAATTCATCTGTTAATTTATTGAAAAGTTTGAAGTGCGCTTTTTCCTAAACCAAAGCTTTCAAGTAACTCATGAATAGCTTAAATTGATTCACAATCTAAATTAGAAAAGAGCTTGGCAACAAACAAATCTGCATAGTACCAGATTGAGAGCGATTGGCAATTACACAAATTTCATTTATTGAATTTATGAAGATCGTTTTATGATATAAATAATTTGTCATGAGTCAAAGTATATATATCAGCGTACGATTTATAGTTAAGCCATAAAAAAGAGTTTATTGGTAAACAAAACTAGAGAGATGAAGAGAAGTTCCTTCACCATTCAATAAACTATTCGCGTCAATAGGCATAAATTTTCTTAAAATTCCAAATTTATATTTTCGTTTCTCTTTGTTTAATTAATATCATAATATTGAATAAACAATAGAATTCTATATTTGATACTGAAATCTTATTACCAGACCCGAAATGGATTGTGCTAATCTACCATCTAGACTATATTGATTTGTACTTCATCAAATTACTGTGTATTGCTCTGTGCTTTAACTTTTGGTATTCAATTTTTAATTAACATTTCTCACCTTTGAGTAGTTTGTGGTACTCCGTAAAGGTCGATTTTGTCTTAGAAGGCAAATTCATTAAACTATTTTTCAAATATTACATCGTTATAATTGCAGTTTAATCAATCTATGTGCACATGAGCGGCTATAAAAGACAGTAATAATTAAATGTTAAAGAAGTGTAAAATACACATCTAATTTTCTTTTTTTTAAAAAAGGCTAGCAGAGATATAAATGAGGCGAAGACTCTCAACTTTTTCTATGCTTAAAACTAAGTATACAAAGAATTTCTAGCTTTGCACGAATTTTGCAAACGGAGCAATATTTTAAATGATATATATGAAATTTAATACTTTCTGATTAGGAGGGAGACCACATATACCGTTAAAATAGATGAGAGATGATCCCTAATTCCATTTTGTTAACTCCGCTTAATATGCCAGGAAACTATTCAGGCTTGGCGAGACTGTATCTTTTATACAATTGTATAGATTTAACATGGAACTAAATGTTAATGAGGGAGAAGAGAATGTATAGGTATTTAATGTATGAATATGACTCTTATTATTTGAATTCCACTTCACTTCACATCTATTGTGTTGTTAGATTAGATGTTTAAGAGATCGTTTCATTTCGTTAACTTATTAACTCCATCAATTCTCACAATTTCCAACACTACAATAACTCACTAAATTCTCAAGACTATATAATTGATATAATCATATAAATAGATTATGATAATTTATATTCTAACATAGAAGCTTAAATAGGCTTAGCGTGGGTAGATATTTTACTATGTAGAGCAAACATTAGATAATACTTCGATCTCTAAAGTAGACGAAGCCTCACTCTGTTACCGTCTACTGTCAAAGCTGCAGACATTCTACCTCACACTCCATCAAAACACGTTTAATATCCACAGTATTCATATCACTTCGGGTATCTGTTAGACACGAATTCGTCAAAACTCGAATCCTTTCATTAGATGAATGTTAGGCAAAGGTGTCTATCCATTGTGTCTATTGACCTTTATTCTTTTGTACATCTTCCCCCTCTAGTAATCTTATCAAAATTGCATCACACAATAAGATCTCTCAGTGTAGTTATACATAATTTCTGAGAATTAATTTATTTTAATGAAATAAGAAATAAGTATTATTTATGTACGATTATAAAATAAGGTTTATTTTTATTGAAAATTAATAATTATACTAAGTATAGTGGTCCAGCGTGTGGAGCTCCTACTTTTTTTAAAAAAATTATCCATATGCGACGTTCCCGCATGATGAATATTTTTTAATATTTGTTTGTACTTTTTTATTAATGAATTAACAAAAAAATAAGAAATGGGACCAAATTCTTTCGGAAAAATCTTTTTTACTAATTTTTTGAAAAAATAGAAAAAAAAAATAAAATTTCTCTACAAATTATTTTTATAGTTTTTATTTTCCTTCTATTTGAAGAGAAAATATCGAAATTCTTTCACCTTATTATTTCCGTTTCTACTGTTCTCCAAATATCTAATATAATTTTCCTCTAATAAAATAATTTAATTTTTCTTATATTTGATATTATCTAAAATATAATTATTTTTTCTTTAAATTCCCCATGATGGGCAGATAATATAAAAGATAGAAAATACAATGTCTGACCTAACATCATTCAAATAGTATAATATTAATAAAATGATAAATTGTATCTTATTGAATATACTTGAAAAGTTGCGATGCTAATATATGTTATCTTAATATCACGCGAAGCATTTTACATACAGGCATGGAAATAGCAAAACTCACATGTTATGACCACAATAAAAAAATATCATAACAACACTTATTACACTACATTCTATACATAACATTTTTTAATATGTAAAAAGGAATGTAAACTATGATACAATAAATTTATGCTTCTCTATTTATGTTTATAATCTATCATTAAATGCCACGTTTATTTAACCGCTGAAAATGACTTAACTTGTTATTACTTATATAGTATAGTATCCTAAAGCATATGAAAATACCTACTTTTAAAAATTGTCGATCTTTGTTTCATCTCGTATCACCGTACTCTATGCAACCTAGCTCCTGTATATGAGACTACTCCTACCCAAACAATAACAAAGTTTTTTATTACCAAAAAATAAAAATAATTTTGTTAACCTCTTTCGAGGTGGCATTGCAAGTAGTAGAGAATTAAGGTTATTAATTATTATTTATGTCATATGATTGATGATAAATGATTATTTATTGGCATGTTTATGAAATTCATGTTAATCTTTAGTGAGACTGCTCTCCCATTTTTAAAGAAAATGTCGAATCAATCACCTGTCTATGAAACAAAGCTCCTAGTACATACTAACTATTCTATACCCAGCCAATCGATAGGAATTTTATTATTTACTCAATAAAAAATATAAAATAGGTGTTGTTTTTAATTGTTTTAATGATACAATGAAAAAGAATATATTAAATATAGAAGTGTATAAAAATAAAAATGGATTGTTTCCCTTCCCTCTAGTGTTGAAGTTAATTCAGTGGTTTACTGCCTCTTGCAAACATTATACTGGTATGATTTTAGTGGGAAAAAAAAAAAAAATACTAAATCGAGGATTTTTTATTGTTTTTACTATTGAATTAAGTTCCTAGAAATCTAGTGATACCATTGTGTGATAAAACAATTTCAAAAGAACTTTTATTATGAGTATTAGGGTGTGTTTGATAAGATTAGTTGTTTGATAAGAACTCATATTATGATAAGATTAGTTGTTAATTTAGTGGTGTAATATTTTATAAAATGTTGATTTATATGAATTAATTTTTTATAAAATATTATCTTAATATTTAAAATATTTAAAAGTTAGTGAAAATGTTATGAATTCTATGTAATGTGATGTTTTTATCAAGGATAAGTTGTATTATAAGGTCTCATATATCTTCTTTGATTAAATAGAAAGTTAAATCTAATGTGATAAAAATAAAGGAATTTTGAATTTAAAAAATTTTATATTCTCTAATTAGAAATTGATTTTATTAATTATATTTACTATATAATTAATACAATATTACAATTAACATATTACAATTAACATAATGAATAATTTTTCTCACTTATGTAACTTATGTAAAAAATAGGTATTCGGTTCGAATTCTCTTGATCACAATAGTTTTAATTAATTTGATTACATTAGTTTTAATTAATTTGATGAGTTAGAAGGGAGTGTTATTGTGTAGCCCATAGTATCATTTCGACCCATTGGCCTCCCAACGAATTATAAAAATATTAACATAATAATAATAATATTATTATTAAATAATAAATAAATGATGTAAAGTATCTAATAAGGAATTTTCATTATCAGACTGTAGCAAATGGTACAAACAGTAATTAAACTCATTTGCACTGTTACGTTAGAAATAAAATTATATATCTATTGATATCCAGCAACCAGCCCCAATTAATGTTGCATCAGTGCCGCCAGATTCTAGTGTGAAGAAACAGAGCGGAAGAGCAAAAACCAAAGAGAAGAAAAGGAAGTTAGTACAATTCTAAAATTATTTATCATTTTAAAAAATATAGTATGAAGCATAGCTATTAAAGCCTAACTACTTAAATTTAAACAGGAAGAGTAAGGCTAAATCTTACCTTGATTTGCTGCAATTTCTTCATGTATATTACCGTTCTTACATAAATCCAATCTTTCAATTAATCCACGAACTTAAAAAAGGCATATCTATAAGAACGCTTTAATAGTAAAACGCCAGAAACACCCCAAAAGCCTACAGCGAATCCAACTCCAATACCAAGGTAAAGCGATTTGTTGAATTCATCTTCTTGATTATCATACCAAGGTAAAGCGATTTGTTGAATTCATCTTCTTGATTATCATGATCATCATGACTGGATGGAGAATCTTGAATATTGTCTTCTGGACATTTTTGTGGAAGTGGAGACCCACAGAGTGCAAGATTATTGCTATATGTAGAAGCATTAAAGGTCTGGAGTTGAGTACCCGATGGAATTTTTCCAAAAAAATTATTATGTGACAAATTCAAGGTATTCAAAAAATTTAAATAGACATGCTTGCAGGAAGTCTGCCTGATAGTTGATTTTGAGACAGATCAAGTGACTCTAACTGCTTCAAGCCATCAATTTCTTCAGGGATTGCACCACTCAACTTGTTATTGGACAAGTTCAATTGCCTAAGACTTGAGAGGATTGCTATTTCTCTTGGAATCTCTCCTTCTATTTTGTTCTCCTTCTATTTTGTTACTTGAAAGATCAATTATCCTAAATCGTCCCAAGATTTTTTTTTAATATATACTTTGAGCCCTTCCAAAGACCCCAACGCCTGCGTCAATCGTCTGAAATCTTAAAATGGCTATGCTGTAAGAAGAGGGCCATAGTATGGAGAATGGTCTTCATTAGAATTCTTCATCAAATGGTCTCATTAGAATTCTCATCAATCATGGCTCTTAAATTGTTCAAGCAATGTGGTATGGTTCCATTGATATTGTTTATAGAGAGATCTAATATCTGAACATTTGTCAATTGGCACAACTGTAAGGGCAGGCTTCCAGAGAATTGGTTGGATCGTAGGCTAAGATATTGCAAAGATGATAAGCTTTTTCCAAACCAAATAGGTACGTTACCAGACAATTTGTTACCACTTAGCTCAAGGAAATTCAACTTAGTGCAATTCCTTAAAGAAAAAGGCAACTCTCCTGATAATTTATTATTTTTTAAATTTAGTGTTTGGAGTTTGGACATGAATCCAATAGAAGAATGAATTTTGCTAGACAAAACATTGTTGGCCAAATTCAAGAACACTAAATTTTACATATTCATAAAATCATGAGGAATTCTTCCAGAAAATAGATTATTAGAAAGGTCAACGTGGACAAGTAGTTTAGATTTTGAAAAAAAAGGTAATGGACCATAGAAACAATTGTAACTCACATCAATGGAGAAATATTTAGTCCCCACAAAAATATTTGGCACTATTCCACTCAAATTATTATAGGAGATATTCACATCTGAATAAATTGAAGACAAATTCCAAAACCAGTTAGGAACAAAATCAGAAATTCCAGCATCTGAAATATCAAGCACGTCATAATTTTTTAGACTATGAAGCCATTTTGGGAAATGAGGCCCAATCTTGCAAGATGCAAGAAAGATACATGTTAAGCTGGAAGGGGGAACCCAGTTGACACTTATATTCAAAATTAGAGAATTACCTGATAAATCCAATATAGATAATTCTGACATATTTGAGAAATGATGTTCGGAGATAACACCACTCAATGAATTCGAGTTGATGCTAAATTTTTCGAGTTGAGACAGACATCCAATGCTTTTACTTATGGTCCCATTCAAATGATTGTTTCCGAGAAATAAATTTCTTAAAGATGAAAATCTTGCAATTTCATCAGGCAATGAACCTCCTATTTGATTGTGGTCCAAAGATAATTCCTCTAAAGATCTCTCAGTAAATCCGGATTCTCTCAGGTAAATCCGATAGATTTTGGGATCAGAGTCAAAAAGTTTTCATGTTGAACGTTGTTGGCGTGATAGGTCTAGAGCACGCAACTGAGACATGTTCCCAAGGATTTTGGGAATATAGCCCAATTGTAGTATTAGAGAAGATTAATATATGGAAAGAGAATAATTTTATCAAATCAGCAAGAGCTGAACCATATAAAATGTTAGAAGAAAGATCAAGAAATTGGATTATTTCTGGGAGATGTTAGACAAACCATGGGTATATTGAAAGGAAAATCACAAAGTTGTTGTCAAAGAGAGAGATGTCTGTAAGAGCGGAAGAAGAATTGATAGGGGAAAGTGGCAGAGTATTAATCTCATCTCCTGAAAAGCAATACTGTAGCCGTAATGTTTGAAGGTGAAGGAGCTTATAATTGTTAACTATCTGCAACCAATGGTTGGGGTTAACCAGTGGAATTCTAGTTAGATCAAGATAAGTTAAAGAGGAAAGACCAGAAACCCAATCGCTGTTTCCAATATCAACAAAATGATTATAACTCAGAGCAAGAAATTGCAAGCTAGACAGATTCCTAAGCACAGAAGAGATGGTTCCACCAAAATTAGCACACGAGAGATGTAAGTATCTCAACTTGGCGAGAGAGCCATTTTTATCAATTGGAAACTGAGTGCCACCAAAATCATTATCAAATAAACCCAAGTCAGTCAGATGTCTAAGATCAAGCAAGGAATGACTCATCTTACCTCTCAAACCCACGCCAGTAAAATCAAGCTGTGTAACATGACCTGTTCGGGGGCTGCAAGTGATGTAATCCCATTTGCAACTCGTGCAAACAATGCTCTTTTGTCTTCTTTCACTTCCCCAAGAAGAGAGACGACCATAGTGGTCCTATAAGGTCACGTTTTATGCTAAGGAGTGCTTCTCTCTCCCTCTCTTTGCACAGAACGAATCATTTCGACTGCAGAAGCTTATTAGGAACGTGCATTAGAAAGAGAGAAGAAGCAACACACAAGAGAAAGGGGTTGAAGAATGCATTAAATCAACACATGATTACAATTTAGTATGTTTTGTAAAATATGACTGCTCTTTATTGTATAGATATAAAAAAGTAAAGGACTATTAATTTAAATAAAATAATAATTAAAGTAAATTAGAATGCCTTTGAGACAGCAAACTATCAAATCAAACCCACTATAACTCGTGTAATATATAATAGAGCAACATATAAATTTTTACTTCTAATAAAAATAGAAAAATCAATTTCATTTCCAATTTTATTGATTTTAAAAATTATTATATTACGATTATAAATTTTATAATAATTACATTATAATTAACATTGTTTAAGGAGTTAGTTATTTTATTGTACAAGAAGTTTTTTAAGTAATATTTAATTCTATATTTTTGCATTGAATTGGCTTGGGTTTTGATGAAGAGTCTACTTATAGTGGCGTGTAAAAGAAAATGATTGAAGAGGAAAATGATTGAAGAGGCTCGATTTGAATTCATTATTATTATTATGTTTTTATGTTCTAACATTCTAGCTACAAAATATTGGGGCTGAAAAGTAGAACAAAATAGCAAAAAATGGCTAACTTAACAAGGTAGACAGCCCGGCCGTTTAAATTGATATCAATTATTTTTTATTTTTGAATATGAATAAATATTTTTATTTAAATGTCGTAGAAAAACAAGAATATGAAAGAAAATTAATAGTAAATATTTTATTTAATTATCAATTATTGTTATAATTTTATTTATATTTTACTGATTATTGTGTTTAATTATTTTTTATAGGAAATTAAGATTATGAGCACAATAAATTAAATAATGAGTACATACAACTAGAAGTACCACGTGCAACACACGTGTGAAAGAACTAGTAATTAAAAAAAAAAAAAAACCAAAATTGCGATTGTTTTAACGGAGCATATGTCCTCAAAAGTTTATCGACTAGATATTTATATAAAATAAGGAAATATTTGAATTTATATTTCAGTTAAAATATCAAAAAAAAAATCTTATGATATTTAATCAAAATATTCAATAATTCAAATAATTCTCCTATTTATATCTTAATAAAAAAAAGGGAAAATTTTGGAATAGAAAATGAGCAGGAAAGGCCTAGCAAAGTCATGATAACAAAGTCATGACAATGATTATATATGTAGAATTAGGCTCCCTTTATTTCCATAAAATAACTTCTAAAAAATTATTTATTTTAATTTTTCGTTATTTGGAGCATTCAAAAAAATAAATCAACGAAAAATATTTTCTTGGTCAAAGGAAAATTAAGTCATTTTTAAGAAAAATGACTTCCCGTTTTAAAAAGATTCTGACAAACTTACTATAACCTTATAAATTCATATTTTGTTAATTTATTAATCATCGATAGTCGCTACCACCAATCACCGTTCACCACCAGACACCATCGGCCACCACCACTGATCATGGACAATTTTCATAATTTACTTTTTTTTTGCATTTTTCTCATAGTAAACAATAAAATTTTTAAAATACAAATTTATATTATCTTTATTTTTATTTTTATGGTCTTATGAAATACAAATTTTAATATTTTTTATCAATTTTCAAATTGCATCCAAACAATGAAAAATAAACCATTTAGAAAATACAGAAAATATTTTCCTTAGAAAATATTTTTCAAAAATATGTTATTTTCCAAAAATAAATAGATCTTATAATGATATTAGGACTAAATTAAATGCATAGATATCAAAATTAGAAGGTAGACTCGAACGTCAACTGTCTAAGTCTTTCCATGTATTTCGTGTTTTCAGCCGTAAATTTTATATATAGACTTACTTTTAGACTTGGTTAGTTAGATGAAAAAGAAAGTTGAATTTCAAATATAATTAAAATTAACTGTAAAATTTGAATTTTTTTTTTAGTAATTTAGCCATTCATTTTAGACGATCCCTCTATTATTATCCTTTTGCATGTACAAAACAAAACGGCATAACATAGAAAATGACCACCGAAGGCCTACAAGAGTCTAAATCTATATTTATAGACTTATAGTGATAGGAATAAATGGATAGATATCCAAATCTAAATCTAAGTCTTGCTGTGTATATTCCTCAAAGGAAAAATATAATTTCTTGATTCTGGACCACGTTTTATAAAAATTATTCAGAGTTTCACACATACACCATGAGTCTGTAGGGATGGCAAAATCAACCTCATCGAGTGGATATAAATCTAACCGTAACCTAATCAAATTCAAATTAAGATTTTGACTGGATTTGAGTAGCGTATCGACAAAACCTAAAAATTTTATTTTGAATATGGGTAGAGTAATGGTATTGCTATTATAAAACCGAACATGACCTGTACAAAATTCAAACCCTAATAGATTTAAAAATTTATTATTTTTTCAAAATTATAGTATGAAAATTTTAACAAATTGAGTTATTTGTAGTAAATTATCTATATAAATTATCATTAAATTATAATTTTAACTTTAATTTAATGCAATATAACTTCATTCTAGTTTTCATATATTAAATTTGAATTGATTGGTCAAATTTTTAAAATTTTAAATTTTTAAATTTAAAATTTAATTTCTAATATTTCATTTAAACTTCAATTTCAAATAATAGAGAAAAATCATAGTGATAATAGTTATTTGGAGTGTTCAGATAATAATATTTTATGTATAGTGATTTTTTTTTGTGTGTAAACCATTGGTATCCTGACCTCTTGGTATCCTGACCTCATTATCAAAGACTGTCTAATTCGATTCGGGGCTTAGTCACAGTTAAGGCTCTTTACCCCTCCCTGTAGGTGTGTTTAGCGGAGATTTGATCCGAGAGCTCTTCCCACATACCTAACCTGTTTTGCCAACTGTGCCACAACACATAATTTATATATAGTGATTTTGTTGCATGAGTTTTTTAGTTATTCTATTAATTGATTCTTGTTATAATTACATTTGAGATAGTATGCTATCATTGCATTTGAGTAAAGTATTATGATAAGAATAACAATTTTGAAATTAAAATTTTAATTTATCATTCTTCCAACTTTTTTTATATATTAATTTAATTCATACTTTTTATATATTATCTAAATCATTTAGATAAATACTTTAATTTTTTTAATTCAATATATTCAATATAATTTAATTTTTAAACAATATAAATCAGTGGATAAATGGTATCCGTGGATAATGGATATCTATGAGTTTGAGTTATATCTACAATTCTTAGTCAGACTAGTATAACTAACAGGAAGAATTAAAAATGACAAGGAAATTGCTCATGAATAAAAATTCTTAAAGGGAGATAACGAATAATTTACTAATTTTTTTAAAGGAAAAAAAAAACTAAATATGTCCTTTTTTCAAATACTAAATCTGACCTTTTATTTTAATTTTTGCATAATACGGATTCTAACCCTGAATTTTATATCATGTTGCAATTTCACTTTATTTTGATGTTTATGTTGCAATAACATTCTAAATTGTAATTAAAATTTAAATTATAAATAAAAAGTACATTAATATAGAATCCACTCTTGACTTTAGGTTAACTTAATTCAATTTTTTTGTAGTCATATGAATTTATTAAGTTTGATTGTTGTCTTCTTGCATATTTGTTTTCATTCTATAATTATAACTATTTAATTGATTATAATTATATTTTATATTCTATTTTGATAAAAAGTTATTTATAATTTTAAATAGCTTATGATTTAAATAATTTCATAGTATCTTTTTTTTTTAGCTTTTATAATTATTTCAAAAATTACATTAAAAATCAAACAATAATAATAATTAGTTTATTGTTTAAGAAGTACTCTAATTTTTTTTAAAAGGTGACGTCTATGTATCACAAAATGCATTTTTATCTATTACTTATTAGCAATTAAATAAAAAATTTTAAAAATATTAAATAATGATAATAGTGATTTTTCTTATTATTAACCCAAGCTTCCACACTTAAATAAAAATAAAATATATTAAATTAAATCGAAACCTAAATTTAAGAGTGAACTCTATAGTAAATATATTTTTTATTTTGCCAATTAAATCTTAATTGTATTTAGGGTGCTATTTTCAACAGGAGGTCAAAGTGTCATTGTAAAATTGATATAAAATGTTTAATTGGAGTGAAAATGTAATAAAACAAAAATTCATCATGAAATAAAATATGAAAGCTTTAATTTTTTTCCATAACATTTTTAACGTAAAATATGCCTAATAAAAATACCATTTTAAATTATTTATGTATTTTTTTCAACAAAATAATAGTTTCAAATGCTAAACAGTACGTAACCTTTATTATGACTTAAAATAACAATAGTCTCATAAAATATAATTTTGAAAATCATGTAAATGTTATAATATAATGGGAAAAGTAGGGAGAGAAGTAGAGAGAGAACATATAAAAAATTTTGAACATCATTCTCATGAGAAGCCATATACATATATAGACACATGAGGTACCCTAATTAGGAAATAGACTTGTAATTTATATAGATCTTTGGAGTATTTAGGAATATAGTTTGGAGTATTTAGGAATATAGACTTCTAATATATATACATCATCCACTAATTTGATAACGCTCCTAGTTGGATATCCATTATTCGAAAAAATATGTCCCGTTAACATCTTATTAAGAAAAAATGCTATGAAAAAAATATTTGTGAAGGAAAAATAATTTATTTTTTTCTTAAATACGTACTGAAATATTGTGTCATGCAAAACTTTTTTACCAAGAAAATTCAAAAAATCTTGGTTAAAAGAAAAAAAAGTTTTTTTTTATCATTAATGTTGATTTTATTTTATTTATATATGTCCAGAAAAAACTTAATATATCCAAGTACTAATCCTAGCTGATAGGCACCCTTTTACACCCAATCCTAGCATAATATTAGGTAAAAAAATATAGTCAAGACCTCTTAAATGAAAAGATACAATAGACTCCATAAATGAGCCATATAAATATTCCAAACAAAGTTCCATATAGAATTACACCTATATTGGACTAGAATAAACCAAACATAAATAATTTGCATTTACAATAAATCTAAACTTGAAATACAAGCATTTCTTGATGTGAGAAATGACAGTAAACCAGCATAAAACTTTGAAGAAATTTGCGAAAACGCTTGTTGAAAGCTCTTACAATCATCATAAGATCCAAGCCAAGTATTGATTTGTTGCCTCAACCCCCTTCTTTGACAAACAATTTGCAAACTGATTACATGCTCTGTTAATATATCTGAACTCCACTTGACTCATTGGAGACTTTATGAAATCAAATTTGTTGAATCTTTTCTGTCAACGCCAAGACCGTTTTTGTTTTTTATAAAATCCAACAAAGAGCATTTCGGGAGTTAGATTGAATGATCAAAGGTTAAGACTTATATTCAGAAAACCAGTACAGTTCTATAGCAGAGAAAATAGAGTTCTATAGCAGAGAAAATAGCAATGAACTCTACCTCATTTGAATCCAAAATACCAAAGGAAAAAAAAGTACATTATATATTTACTCCTTTCATGAAACTATCACTTGAAATATTTGAGTTTACATATTCTAATTTTGTATATCAATTGGCCAATGTATAGAAGAAAGTGTTTTTGATGAGCAAATTAACGGTCTTGTCGCCTGAGTGAACCTATTGAACATCAATATCACCAATTTTTTTTTTTTTTTTTTTAAGATTATGAGTGAAGAAAAACCAAATATGCCATTTTTTCTAAAATACTAAATTTTAATTTTTTTGACTATTTAATTTACAATTTTTAGCATAAATATGCTAACAAAAATAACAATGTCATATTATTTATATATGTTTTTCAAAATAATAGTTTCAAATGCTAACAGTAAGCTTTATTATAATTTAAAATAACAATAACCTCATAAAAAATAACTTTAAAAATCATGTAAATTTATAAATTTTATTTGAACACTAAAGAATAAAAACGATTAAAGGAAATAAACTGGAAAAGAAGTAATTGACACAACAAAAAAGTCAAAATTATTGGACAAAAAAGTCAAAATTATTGGAAATTAACCTTTTTATTTATATAGTTTTACAAATTTTCATTGAGTAAATTAAATTATATAAAATTTAGGGTCTATTAGACAATATTAGCTATTTTAGTAGCTGTTAGCTATTGTATTAGTTGTTAACTGTTTTATTAGCTACTAGCTAATTTATATGACAGTTTAAATTAGAAGTGTTTGCTAAAAATAGTTGTTTAATCTAAAGAACAAAAAAAAAAAAGTTATTTAATTAGCTAAATTTAAAGGAAAAAATAGCCGGTGTGATTGTCCAAAAAAATTTAATTAAAAGCTAAATGTTAAACGTGAAAAACTAAACGTGCAAGAGTTTAACGTTTCATAGAAAGTTATCTCAACTCTCAACCTCTAATGCTATTATAAAAACTATATTACCGAATTTATAATTAATAGAGATAAAGTTTTGACTTAGACAAAATATTAAAAACTAGCTCAAAGCCTATTGTTGAGCAGGGCTTGAGTATGCATATAGCTTTTTTTTTTTTTTTCTTCTTTAGTGATTGTCCATTCTATTCCTGTAATTAGTATAGAAAATGAGTGCCAAGGACTAGTTGGAAGAGTCAAGACACACGTTAATAGAAAGAGACAAAAGTCACTAATTTATATGTATTTTCTTACTTCTAGACCACGCTATAAAAATCAGATTCAAAGTCTTACCGCGTTTGAGTTACATCAACGACTCTGAGGGTCTATATATATATGTATCATTTAGCTAGTAATTAGGTCCTTTTAAAAAAAAAAAGTTATAATATATAAAATAATTATAATAATAATATGTTTATGTAGTCACTAATGGACTTATGGCCCCCAACCCATGATATGTTCCATGATATGTTAATTTTGACCTCACCTACTTCATAATACGACTAAATATATTAATCAAAGCACTTTAGTTTGATTCAATTTGACCCTTTGTTGTTGGAAATTCAAACAAATTTTCCTAATTTTAAATTTTATACTCAAATTATTAATATGATGAGATATTGTTCTTCTTAGTAAGTGGGAATTGAAATGAACTGTATAATGAAAATAATTCTTATAGAATTTTCTCAATTTGTATAGAAATCAAATTCAAGATGTCTGAATAAAAATTTTAAGTATTAGAATCGAGAGATTGTTGAAGTCATTTTGAATATTACAAAATTTTGATTGAACTTTAATCAACATATGATTAAAATTGATAATTCATAAAAAAAATTTACAAACTAATTAACTATTATGACATTCAAATTTAATTAAAATCATTATTGATGAGTTTAAATTTAAAGTTAAAATTTGAAATTTTATTAATCAATTCCCTTGCTTTTAATTTGTAATTTTTCAATTCAATCCCTTCAATCAATGGTATATATTGATGAATTGATTAGGCATAATTTTTTTATTTCATAATAAACACTATCTATAAGAAATATTATGCTCACGCATAAAATTTGCCACATTTCAATTTACATACAAAATTAAAAAAAATAATTAAACCACCTCAATTTAAAAAAAATAATAATATTGCAAGTTATATTTTCCAAAGTGATATTTTCCAAAGTGATAGATAAAATATAATGAAAAAAAATCTAAAAAAGGACATAATTTAAAGGATAGAGAGATTGTTTTTTTGTAATAGGAAAAATTATACTCTTCCATCTCATAAAGATGAACTTACTTGCTCATGAGGAATGACGGAATTCATTTTCCCTTAATCAGAAATCTCGAATTCAAACTCTGAGTATGAAGTCTTTAAACAGTCCGGAGGGAGTGTTTTGCCACTTCTGTGGACCTACCTACCATAAATCCGGATTAATCGGACTGGTAAACTTTAAACACTGAATGGTTAAACAAAGAAAAAGATGAACTTACTTTCTTTTTTATTTAATCCAAATTATGTTTTGAAAATGAATTTAATTTTTTTAATTCTCTAATGCACTTTCTTGTACAAGTATACCTCTAATTTGGTATACATTATCATTAACAATTTTCTCATTTAATTATAAAGGCATATTAAGAAAAATATTGAAAAGATTTATTATAATTTTTTTAATAAGTGTGAAAATAAAAATAAGGCATGAATGGAGAATTTAAAATAGGCCTTGATTGGCCACTGAAATTGGCATTGGCATCATTTCCCATACTCGATCGAGAACCGAGAATTTGACCAACTCGTATTTCGTAGAGGCGTGTTGAGTGTTGACTGCTCGATTCGATTCCTCCTTAAACCTTCCGTGTGGGTCAACAAAAATCCCAAACCAAACCCAACAGCCACCCTTCCCTCTTACAAAACAGCCACCCTTCCCTCTTACAATTCCTTCTATTATTTTAAAGCAAAAGCAGCAATCCACAGTCTCACGCCTATATCAAAATAAAATAAAATAATCTACAAAAGTTCACGCCTAAATAACAAAAAAAAATATTAATTATTTAATTAGCTAAATTTAAAGGAAAAACAGTCATGTGATTGTAAAAAAAAAAAAAAAATTTAATTAAAAGCTAAATGTTAAACATGAAAAACTAAATGTTTCGGTGTTTAATGTTTCATAAAAAATTCTCTCAACTCTCAACCTCTAATGTTATTATAAAGATTATATTACGGATGCTATAGTTAATAGAAATAAAATTTTAACTCTAATGTTATTATAAAAATTATATTACAGAGGCTATAGTTAATAGAAATAAAATTTTAACTTATCAAAACACTAAAAATTAACTCAAAAAAAGCAAAAATATATATTTTTTTTTTCTTTTTTCTTTTTAGTGATTGTCCATTCTATTCATGACCCACTCGGTAATTGGTAAAGAAAATGAGCGCCAAAGATCAGTTAGAAGAGTCAAGACATACATTAATAGAAAGAGGCAAAAGTCACTAATTTATATGTATTTTCTAACTTCTAGACCACGCTATAAAAATCAGATTCAAAGTCTTACCGTGTTTGAGTTACATCAACTACTCTTAGGATCTATATAGAATGGAGAATAGAATTGTAATTCACATTCCATTATTCACTAATATAAATGACAGGAAAAATTTTATATAGAAAGGGAATTCATTGGACATGAAAAATTTTTAAGGAAGGGTCGAATTGATAGCAAAGTACTCTTTTTTTTTGTTTTTTTTTTTTTTACAAAAAAACCAAATACATTTTTCTTTTCAAAATAACAGATATGTTAAACTAGAAGAAAATGTAATATAATATAACAAAAGTCAAAGTCTTAGATTTCCTTAGAAATGTGGCTTGAATCTTCAAGGATTAGCTTAAATCTCCATGTGTGATAGTTAAATTTCAAGAAACCAAAGTTTAATTTATGTGTTTTCTTAGTAGAGAGTAGTGAAGCAAAAATGGGAGAAGGGAGAAAGAGAGTATTCGGTTAAGAGGAGAGGAGAAGAGGAAATGAGAGAAAGAAAGAAGAGAAAGGGAATGCGTAGTTGCAAAAGTGTCTATGGCATTTTTGTAATTACATAACAACTCAGCCACCAAGTTGTTCAATGGGTGGTTGAGATTAAGCCACATCTCCTTAGATCCAAACGCTATAATTAATTTCTGCCACTGTTTCCATAAATTATATTTAACTCAACATATCTTTTCATACTTATTCAATTACACTAATCTCTACACTTCCAAATTTCTAATTAAATCCTCAAAACATTATTCATAATAATTAATTAATCATAAGAAATTAAATGCATAGATAAAATTAAATGCATAGATATCAAAATTGGAATGTTGACTCGAAAGTCAACAGACTAAGTCTTTGCATGTATTTCGTATTTCTAACCGTAAGTTTTATATGTAGACTTACTTTTAGACTTATTTAGTTAGATGAAAAACAAAATTGAATTTCAAATATAATTAAAATTAACTGTAAAATTTAAACTTTTTTTTAGTAATTTAGCCTTTCATTTTAGACGATCCTTTTGCACGTTCAATGTCAGTCCTTTCATTCAATGTCATTTGACTAGAGTATTTACAATGTCCATTTTGACTACATTGCGTTGCAAACTTTGGTTGGTCCTTCTATCTCAAGTGTGAGGTTCCTTTATGTTTCTATCTCAAGTGTGAGGTTCCTTTATGTGTGGAAGCTTTACCTTGAACACTTGTTTTACAATGTGGAGCAGGGCGCAATGCTTTTCGGGAAGCGATTGGAGGTGAACTTTTCAAAGTATCCAAATATAACTCAAGGTGCTGACACACATGAATATGTGAACTCTAATCTCAATCGCTTCAATCGAAATGCTGCAAAGAACTATAAGTACTGTTGCTCACCAACAAAGATGATCCACCTTCCCACTCTCCCTCAAGACATAACAGAAGAGGAGATTGTTAGCCTCTTAGAGGAGCATGGCACTGTTGTCAACAGCAGGCTTTTTGAGATGAACGGTAAAAAACAAGCCCTTGTTTTATTTGAGACGAGGAGTGTTAGGAATCAGGCTGCTGATACCAGTTGTTTGGGCATCAGCTCTGATACCACTTATTGGGCCTTTCAACCAATAAAGAGAAATTAACGCACGCGGAAATAATCAACTGTGACACACAGAAATTTACGTGGTTACGCTTCAACTGTTTAGGGTTTAGGGCTACGTCCACGGGACAAACTCCGAATCATTCTTCCACTATTAAACAAATAGTAGGTACACAAAGAGAGCAATACAAAAATAGTGGCACACAACGTGTTTCCCAAAAACACCCCAAAATAATTTCCTTACTATTTTTATCTCCCCTAGTTTTAGGAAACTCATCCTAAAACTATAACACTCTCTCTCGCTACATTTTCTCTTTCTGCTGTATGCTTATGTGTGTTCTGCCTCTGCCTCTATTTATAGGCAGGTTAACGCGTAGGAATGCCATGTACAACTCCTGCCATGTACAACTTCTTCAAGTCACCGCTCATGTGCACCAATTCAAAGCCATCACTGTTTAACTGGCTGCTCCTATTTTTTTTCTTACTTTCACACATAACACGTTTTGCAGCCAACTTTGATTCCTTCTAAAAACGTGTGTTATTATTTTTGCTCCCTCGTAAAGGAGATTTTGCGTAATTTTTCCCAACAAGGAGCAGGCCACTGAAGCACTTGCTTGTAAGCATGCCACCTTGCTTGCCGGGTCAATAATCGGGATTTCCTTCTCTCAGCTACAATCAATTAGAGAAACCTCCTAAATATAATAAGGGAAAGGGTTGACAAATGGTAATACATTTTTAAGGATTTGTGGTAATACATTTTTAAGGATTTGGTACTCAGTAGATTTGTTGGTGATGCTCTTTTGCGATGCTTCTCTTCTCCTGTAACATTTCAATGCTTTGATACTGATGGATTGCTATTTTTTTTTTTGTTTTTTATTTTTCATTTATCGTTCTTCTCATTCTGCTAATATTTGTACCAATTATTTATTAGGTTTGTTGAATTTGAGGACTCTTTAAGTAGATCTTCCTTGTTTGCAGATATGCTCAGTTTTGAAGAGTAGGAAAGGGGGAGGGAATGTGTAATTTAATTGAATTCCTTTTCTAGTGGTGTTGAGAGAGATCGTTCTCCTTTGTGTCATTGCTGTATATTTGCCTGTAATTCTGGCTAATTGGACCTTTCTGTTATATTTTTAATCCATAACCCAAATTGTTCTCTTCCTCAAAGAGCTACTTTTTTTTTTCTTTCTCTCCCTCTGTTCACTTCGTTTCTGCTTCTTCCACTGCCTCTCTCTCTCTCTCTCTCCCTCTCTTCCTCGCCCTTCCCACTAGTGATGAAGTTAATTCAGTGGTTTCTGCCTCTTGCAAACATTATACTGGTATGATTTTAGTGGAAAAAATAAAAATACTAAATCGAGGATTTTTTATTGTTTTTCCTATTGAATTAAGTTTCTAGAAATCCAGTGACACCATTGTGTTATAAAACAATTTCAAAAAAACTCATATTATGAGTAAAAGAATTCATATTATTTTGGTAAAATTAGAGTCTGTTCGGTAAAATTAGTTATTTTGGTAGCTATTAATTGATTTAGTAGCATCATATTTTATAAAATGTTGATTTATATGAATTAATTTTTTATAAAATATTACCTTAATATTTAAAAGTTAGTGTAAATGTTATGGATTCTATATAATGTGATGTTTTTATCAAGGATCAGTTGTATTATAAGGTCTCAAATATCTTCTTTGATTAAATAGAAAATTAAATCTAATGTGATAAAAATAAAAGAATTTTGAATTTAAAAAATTTTATATTCTCTAATTAGAATTAGAAATTGATTTTATTAATTATATTTACTATATAATTAATACAATATTACAATTAACATAATGAATAATTTTTCTCACTTATGTAACTTATGTAAAAAATAGGTATTCGGTTCGAATTCTCTTGATCACAATAGTTTTAATTAATTTGATTACATTAGTTTTAATTAATTTGATGAGTTAGAAGGGAGTGTTATTGTGTAGCCCATAGTATCATTTCGACCCATTGGCCTCCCAACGAATTATAAAAATATTAACATAATAATAATAATATTATTATTAAATAATAAATAAATGATGTAAAGTATCTAATAAGGAATTTTCATTATCAGACTGTAGCAAATGGTACAAACAGTAATTAAACTCATTTGCACTGTTACGTTAGAAATAAAATTATATATCTATTGATATCCAGCAACCAGCCCCAATTAATGTTGCATCAGTGCCGCCAGATTCTAGTGTGAAGAAACAGAGCGGAAGAGCAAAAACCAAAGAGAAGAAAAGGAAGTTAGTACAATTCTAAAATTATTTATCATTTTAAAAAATATAGTATGAAGCATAGCTATTAAAGCCTAACTACTTAAATTTAAACAGGAAGAGTAAGGCTAAATCTTACCTTGATTTGCTGCAATTTCTTCATGTATATTACCGTTCTTACATAAATCCAATCTTTCAATTAATCCACGAACTTAAAAAAGGCATATCTATAAGAACGCTTTAATAGTAAAACGCCAGAAACACCCCAAAAGCCTACAGCGAATCCAACTCCAATACCAAGGTAAAGCGATTTGTTGAATTCATCTTCTTGATTATCATGATCATCATGACTGGATGGAGAATCTTGAATATTGTCTTCTGGACATTTTAATGAAAGAATTGACGATATAACAATTATAAACGAAAGAACCTTTTTTTCTCTAATTCTTATTGATGCAATTGGCGCTTTTCGGCGAAAAGAATCAATTTAAGATAGCCTTAGTAGCCTTTGTGGGAACCAGGCCGGTAAATATATATTTAGCCGACCAATCCCCCTGGTCAAAACACACCATAGCGTCCAAGGCAGAATTTCGTTGCTTTTCAAGGATTTCTTTCTTAAGGGTAGGGGACTTCAAGCTTATCCCGAAATAAAAGCTCGAAGCCTTCATCCATCCTGCTGTGAACGATGTCAGGGTCTACTCCAAGGTTACGCTGGATTATTGATCCATGCAGGAAGGTTTCCACAATGGATTGGGGTGAAGATTATTCACAGACCAAGAAGTAACCTTCCTCGTATCAGGATAGCCGTGGGACCCTTAACCTTCTTAGTGACTGACGTAGAAAATCTGTTTCTTTCTCTCAATGGGGATTGATTAGTGTTGGAAAAAAGAGTTTTATCATTTTTAATTTTATTTATATTTAATTTTATTTATTTTTTATATTTTTTTATTTGTGAAGGCATAAATAATAAATACTAATTGCGAATGCCAACGTTAGACTAGCCATCCACATAGCAATGTTTAACGAAGATCTCTCGCACGGAATATCATCACTGATAAGTTCTTTTATTTTTTATTTTTATTTTTATATAGGTATCGTCATAGGCATCGTCACTCCTAACTTCAAAAAGAGGATTGTGATATACATTATCCCACACTGGTAATTCACCTAGTGAAAGATAATCCCACCATACACTTTAGACTAGGTTTACAGGTTTTGGCCCATACATACACTGCAAACAAAACAGAATAAAACCAAACAAAGACTAGGCAACTTATACAAGTTAACTAACAACATAATTAAGTTAACAAAAGACATAGAACTTAATTAACTAACAAGAAACCAAACAAAGAAAACTTAGCATAGGAGTCTATCTCCAGTAGAGGATAGATAGATTTGTACTGTCAATAAAGATAATAGGCTTAATATAGAAAATAGATTATCTATAATTTCCTCTCATATTCAATATCCTAGATATCAATATATCTATTGTAATGCGTCAGACGTCAATTCTATTCTTCATCTATTTGATTTGTGTTGAATTCCAATTAATCTGAAATATCGAAAGGCAACTCCTTACTTTTTTACGATTCTAATTCAGATTTCCGATTATTTTTCAATATGAATCCCTGGCGTTTACCGAAAGAATAAATCAATGAAAAGGAAAACAAATATGAACCATATATTAATTTTAAATTAATAAAGAAATCAGAATCTTTTTTTAAGATTTGAAGAAGTAAATTGAAATTGATAGTTGGCAAGATGTCCCAAGGAAGGGAGTTCTATAAAAATTTTTTAAGTCTAAACCCACCCCACCGAAAAGGATAAGTAAACCTGCAACCGCCCGAACTCTTTATCCACTCTTTTATCGATATTGATGA
>NW_023590789.1:11962900-12049865 GCF_014843425.1 Jatropha curcas | reverse complement strand
TTCTTAGAAATCGCCAAATGAATCTGAGATCGCATGAATCGGGAAATACATGATCAAGGAGTTCCCTAAGACAAAATGCTGTAGTGTAGCTTGATCAGTATTTGTACCTATGGTGTCGATAACAGACCTGACATTTCAAGGCTATAGTTTGAGTGTGTAAGCAAATACATGCATGACTCTGGCAAAGAGTCATCTGGCAAGAGCTGTGAAATGGCACTTCCTGCGTGTAAACTTCAGTAACACCGTGATGTTAAGGAGTTGATTTTGATGCAGTGTATATAGAAATATGTGGTCGATACGAGCCATATTCGTAAATTACGGAGTGATTCTGATTATTACTGCGTGAGTGAATTGATAAACGTCGATCACTACTGGTTTAGTGTGTTTTACTCACTTGAGTAAAAAGGCTACCAGTTAGGTTGGAGAGTGGACAAGCAAATCTACCAAAATTGGAATTTCAACCTTTAAACAAGATTTCGTTCCGTGATAATACGATCTACTTTATAAGTCAACAAAATTAAAGACTAAGATCTCACCAATACTATGATGGCATTGAGTATCATTGGCACTTACAGATGGCTGTTTAAAGGAGGCAATTTGGTCTTCAAAGGATTGCTTGATGACATTGGAACTAGAGCAAAATAACATGTGTCTTACAATTGCTCACCACGCCAATGAAGTGCTATTTCACTTTGCAAAGACCCCATCTTAAAGTGCCAAAGTCTATTCAGATGGCACACGAGACAAGCATAAATCGACGATTCGGAGCTACAGGCAAAGTAGAAAATCTTCATTTTGTCAAGCACGAAATATATGCGCGAGAAAGACAGTTCAAACACACCAGAAGATGCAGGACTGACTAGTAAATCTGAATTAGAATATGTTTAGTGTACAAAAAAGATGTGACTCGACTTAGCTGTCTATTGAGTCCTTACAATATCAAAAAACTATCAGTGTGTATTGCGCAGTGACTATATGAATTCAAAATACTGATTAAAAATTGAAGCTTGGCATATGCCCAAAGTCACATTTGAGAGAAGATCAATTACAACTGAAGGAACATATGTGGAGAGAAAGAGCCCAGAAGCTTGCATTTTGATGTGGATTTATCCTGCTCCAGGCTAGAAGATGCATTCATGTGGTAAGTGGAATTTGCAATCCCACAATCGAAAGAAAGGGAACGGGAATTATGTGGAGTTGTTTTGCCCCTATAATAAAGGAGCCTTAGCTTCTTAAGTTTTTATTCATTTCCAAAAACTTTGTCTACTTGTCCTTCAATTCTTAAGTGAGTTTAGACAATGTTTTCTCGTCTCTCTCAATTTGTATATTTTCTTTAGTGAAATATAAATTTGGTAGTGTCCGAGGACTTAAGGCAAAATGGGCGAAACCTCGTAAATTTTTTGGTGTTCTCTTTTAATTTATGCTTTTGTCTTTTATTTATTTAATAGCTTATTGTTGGTTTTCAATGAAATATTTTTGGTGGTATTGTCTAATTAATTACCTTCTAGGTAAATCTGTCTAGGCAAGTGAATTTTAAAGTGATGACCCAGACCATTTGTGACTGCCTCCACTACACTGGGAATTTCTAATTGAGTTAGTTAAGTATCAGTAATGTCGAGCGAAATTGCTATTGTGGTGGAAAAAACACCAATTTCCCCAACACAACTCTTATTTCCCCTGCCTACAGGGAGGGATACTAAATTTTGGGGGGCCTCTGACATCCAGGAGGTCAGATGGTGGCTCCATCAGAAACTTCTCTGGACTAGGAGGTTTTTCTTATTCGAATCCCATTCATTCATCTGATGAATAAGGAGGGGCTACGAGATTCCCAAGGCTCACGAAATCATTCCAAAGAGGCATGCTCGTACGTTACATAGAAGGAGAATGATATCCATACTCGTTGGTTGTTTGGGTAACTTTCACTCTCTCTAATATTTCGAAATATTGCCTTTAAAGAGTCATTTTTTTTTATATTAGATTTCAAATTATACGTTCGTATAGCCGAGAGCAGCATGGTTTTTCGATTCTAATTATAAAATAGAATATTTACCTGCTTATCAACTAGATAACAATATTACTAATAGATATTTTACATAATATATGTGCATAGTATTCTAATTATTTTTTTTATTTTTTTTATTCACCTTTTATGAGTGAAATAAATATTTTCAAATATCCTCTACTCTTTATAAGAACACCGAACTAAAAAATTATTTTAATGGTATTTTTTCTTATTTCATGCAGTTTTGTTAAAAAAAATTATTTATTTAAAAATTACAGACCTCTAAATTTGTCTCTCTAATCTAATCGAGAAAGTAAATATAATTTTTTAACATTTATAAATTACAATTTACAAATTTCTCATAAATATTTACTTATTTATATTAACCATAAAATAAAAAGATACTTTAATATATTTAAACATAATGATTTAAGATTTCTAAAATTATTTCTTTTTTCTATTATAAGGATTACCTGCTGTATAGTTTGCTAATATAAAAAAGGAAAAAGTTAACTAAGTTTATATTTATAGAAAAATAATAATGAAGAGCAAATTGGTTATAATTTAATAAAATTTATTATGTAAGAAAATTATAATTACACCCACAAAGTTAAATAATATAAATTTAATATTCGGCTCCACTTAATATCAATTAAAAATCATTCATAAATTTAAGGTTGATAAATTTAGAAAATTAGGAAAAACATGATTGATTTATTAAAAATTGTATGAAAAAAAGAGTACTCACAGTGAATGTTGGATCACAAAAGATGATTTATTGAATTGATATTTTTTTTTTATTTGAAATCAAGAGCGGCACAATTTGATTCATGGATAGAGTTAGTGTGTTAGCATTAATTGAAACATATTGAAAATGAGATAATTAAAGAGAAAAAATAAATAATATATGTATAACCTCAAACACTAGCCTAACTTTAAAAATTTAGCCGAATTCAATCCCATATAAAAATCCAAACACATATTCAAAATAGAGAAGTGGTTGTAATGAATATTGGAATCAGGTTTAAATTTCCTAACCTTGTGATATAAAAAGGGTTTGATTTGTGTGATAGCAATCTAGTTTTCATATAGACAAATATGAAAAGTTTGGATATTTTATAGATTATGTTTTATTTTTAATGATACAAGAAGTTGGAGGTTTAAATTTGTAAAAGATTCAATCCAGGTTTGAAATTAATGAATTCCTAAAAAGTGAAAAAAAAGGTTTAAGTATGTATAAATTTTTTTACCATGTAACAGAAATTTGTGATAAGTCTTAATAAATTGATCTTAGAAAATAAAACCAATTCATGAAATATTATTGAGAGAAACTAAATGGATAAGTTTCCCCCCCAATTCCCCCCCCCCCCAAAAAAATTTTTTAATTTCCCCCAAAACGGTTTTTTTTTTAAAAAAAAAAGTTTAGATTGATTAACTAAAGCAGTCCTGTTTATAGAATCTTTTAATATCAACTGTAATGTAAATTAGTTTAAATTTTCTATATATATCTATTATCTTATTATATATATAATAATTATAATTATTTAGAATTTTTAAAAAATATATAAATAAATTATTTACAAAAAGAGTATATATCGATAATTTTATTTACAAAAATTTAAATTTACTCAACTAATAAAATAAAAATATTGTATAATTATTCACTCAAAGATTTTATTGATTCTTGAACTTTTATTACATACCATGACTCCATATAATTTAAACATTACATTTTTTTATTATTCAAAATATTTATGAAAATATTGCTATAGAAGAGTAAGTTTTTAGGCTGTTGTCTAACAATTTATTTTTTGAGATGGTGGCTACATGCTCGATCGTGACAAATACAAAGTATTTTTAATTAATTTAATTTAAATGCTAAAATTTATATTTAAAAAAAAAGAGAAACCAATTATGTTATGACTAACACCAACACCGCCGGTAAACCGACAATCCGACCCAAACGGACCTTTTTCTCCTTCAACACTTGCCGCTTGGCCCGCTTCCACCGAAAAACCTCAACCTTAAACCCTCGCTTGTCTCCTGCTAAACACGCAAGCCTCCATTTTCTCATTTCGACAAATAACCCGTTCTGACATAAGACTTAAAACTCATAATTAGAGTTGTCTTTGCTTCTTTTTTTTTTTTTTTTTTCTCTTTCTTTCCTAACTGAGATTTACCATGAAGAAGCAAAATCCAAAGAAGAGAGGCTCAGGTCCTAAGGAAGCAAGAAGGGCAACCAAATCAATGAAGGAAATCCTTTCTTCAGCAAAAGAATCGAAGAAAACGCTGAAAGATGGATTACCAACGACGATTACATCGAGTCCTGCGAGTTCAGAGGAGGAGAATGGATTTTTAAGGCGCGGAAGAAAGAGGGAGGAGGATCGGAAGAGAGATGGGATCAATTGCGGCGAGACGGCAGATGAGAAGAGGCAGCGCGTGGCTAAAGCTTATGTAGATAAGACCTTAGGGAGCATTGAGAGAAGAGAAGATGAGGAAGAGGAAAGAAGAGGAGGAAGAGAAAGAAGTTTGAGAAGGACGGGGAGAGAGATTCTCGTGTGCTTAAGAAGTTGATGCAGGCCCAGCTCGAGGAGAGTGGCGATTGAGAAGAGCTATTGCTTCTAGGTAAGCAAAAAAAAAAAAAAAAAAAAAGTAAAACAAAACGAAATTCGTTGTTTTTCCATAAAAAAAAAAAAAAAAAAAAAGTAAAAAAACGAAATTCGTTTGTTTTTTCCATGTTAAGCTTTACATGTTTATGCTTCGTTTAGGTATTAAATGGGTTGATAAAGTTCACATCTTTTGGTGGGTTTTGATGTTATTGATGAACCTACAATTTTGTGATGAAATAGGTTCTATTATCTTTTAATTGATCTTTTATACATATCAGTTCCAAATTTGTTTTATTTACGTATGGACTGAGTGGTGATTTCAGATAGAAAATTGTGAAATTATACATGGCTGCCATTGCTAAGTTATGCTCTCGGGTTGACTGTTAGAGAATCTAGAGGGCTAATGAAATATCATGATTTTGGAGTTTGAGAACTTTCCCGCGTTGGTTTTATTTCTTTAAACCATTGTTAATTGCTTTACAATGAATAATTTGTTCATACTGACACTGTTTTAAAGGACAAGGATCTTCTTTTACATTTATGCATAACTTTGTTAATGGATGCATTACCTTTCGTTTAAGAATTGTCTTATTCATTAAATGCCTCAGGGTTGAAAAGCCAGAAACTGTTGGTGGATTCGAGGTCCTAGTGAAACATCGGCATTCTGTTACTGCTGTATGTCTAGCTGAAGATGACTTGAAGGGATTTTCTTCTTCCAAAGATGGCACAATTTTGCAGTGGGATGTAGACACTGCGAAAAGTGAAAAGTACAGATGGCCTAATGAAGAAACATTGAGGCTTCATGGGGCAAAGAATCCAGAAGGTCAAGCTACAAAGCACAGTAAACAGGTTCTAGCATTGGCTGTTAGCTCTGATGGTCGGTATTTGGCAAGTGGAGGATTAGATCGGCATGTTCACATATGGGACACTCGGACAAGAGAACATATTCAGGTGAACTTGAAGAATATGCATTTGTTTTTCAACTTTTTGGTTTGGCAGTAAAACAACAGTTATATGGGCATGGTTGGAGGGACTCTGAGCTTCCTGTCTGGTCCTGAGAGAGAAAAACTGACAGATCCTGAATGGATCCACTCACATGCATTATTCAGATCATAAAATCTGGAAAAGTTCGTAGTATTCTGACCATATGGATCAGATCATAAAATCTGGAAAAGTTCGTAGTATTCTGACCATACGGATATACTCTCCTTCTGTGTGCCAAGATAACTTCTAAATGTTAATTATTACATATGATAGATAGATAGATAGATATAGGTATTATGCTGTCAATAACACATTTTTTTGAATGTTTGAAGTCAAGGTTTTTACTCGGTATACTCATTGATTGTTTACTTGTAGGCTTTTCCAGGTCATAGAGGGCCTGTGTCATGCCTAACTTTTAGGCAAGGCACTTCAGAACTTTTCTCTGGTTCCTTTGA
Source organism: Jatropha curcas (assembly GCF_014843425.1). The sequence goes on along the minus strand of NW_023590789.1, from coordinate 12,043,815 downwards.
TCGATCAATTAAAGTATGGAATGTGGAAGACAGGGCTTATATAAACACGTTGTTTGGTCACCAAAGTGAAGTTTTGACTGTTGATTGCCTGCGGAAAGAACGGTTGTTGGCTACTGGACGTGATCGGACTATGCAGTTGTTTAAGGTACAGAAACTCTTCATTTTGGTGATTCACTTGGTCTTAACTATAAAAAAATGGGACTAAGGTGAAGCAATATTATCATTTGTGCAATTCTGACTGGATAAAGATAAATATGATACTATTTGGTATGCTTGCTAAATATGCATTTTTTTTTTAACAAACCTTTTACTATCCAAAAGAAAATTACAAAAATCAGTATTTGGATAAGTAATAAAAAGTTACTTTTTGAAACAGAAACAGAGGTTGTTTTTTATCAAGTGCAAAAACTAATTGTTTTTTAAGGTTTTCTCATGTAAATCATCATCATTACAACTACTGTCACTTCTTGCTTCCAATCAGAAAACAGAAGTAATATTTATTTAGAAGAAAAAACCATAGCTACAGGTTGTTAAAGTTAATTGAAAGGTGGCAGCAAAACAATCTATTCTTCCTTTTTTGGGCTATGGCATGCCAACTATCATGTTTCACAAGTTTTCAGTTTTTTTTTTGGGTCTCCATGTCTGGAAAAGAGCGAATACATTTTGTGACGTGTAGGCATTCTCAGTTGTTTCTAAATTTAATGAGAGAAAATACCTGCAGGAATCTATATATCCTTATATTCATGTCGTTATATGTCACTTGAAAGAAGGCTCAGGCTAGTATAGGTACCTACAGGAAGGATGGGGCCTTTTAATTATTATATATATATTTTTTTTACTCTAGAACAGAATACTTGCTGCAGACTGGCACCTATTGAATTGTGGGAAAAGAGATTGTTGTATCAAATGGAATGGCATTCATTACTTTGGATTGACTAAGTTTGATACCTAAATTTGCTGCCTTATCTGGTGCTCAAACAATGATGCATCAAGTCCAACTTGTAAATTTAATTTTATTCAAGTAATTTGTTAATGGAATTGGTAACTTCACCTACCAAAGAAAATCCTGGATTGGATCCCAAATTGACGGGTTGCTTGCGTGTCACCTTTACATAAATCATGGATCAAATAAGCCCTCTTGAGAATTGATCAAATTCTATCGAGTCTGACCAAGAAATTTTTCGATTTCTTCCAGAAGCAGATGAATAACTGCTATGTCAGTGCAATTAATGGCAATCACGACTCAAGAACTTCATAGTTTTAAATTTTTATTATGTATTTAGTTCTTATTCTTTTATGAAATGCAGCCCTTCTCTTATTCTGATTCTGATGATAGAGCTTTTTAATTGTACTTGTAATGACTATTTTCTATGTAAGTTGACAAAAATATCAAGGGAGAAACATAAATTGTGTGCTATTGGTGAAGATGGAACAATCTATGTGGTCATTAAAAGAGTCTCTGATGGTGGGCACAAAGCCCTAGTGCCAATGTGTGTTTAACCTCGTAACCTTCGATCTGAGACACATTAATCTAGGAGCAAAAGCCATGTGCCTGGTTTGGGGTTTCTTGCATCAAAACAATCTGCTACCATCTGACTCTAGATATTACGTGTACATATCTAAATTTTTATGTTTTGTTATATGGTTCACAACAGCATTGATTTGCTCAACGGTTTTGAATGTTCTGAAGGCACTAAAATTTTACTGGTGATGTACAAAATCAAAATCGTCTTTCTTTCAAATGCCATGGTTCTCTTTACTTAGGCATCAGGGGGAAAATATTCTGAAAATTGTTATTATAGTTAGAACTAAGTTTAATGAGATTAGTATTCTACGACTAGCAATTCATTTTTACCATATGTGTATTCATTGTATTTTGTCGTGATATTCTGGAGATCCTTATTACATGCAGCCTCCACAGATTTTCTGCTTAGTGACGTGCTAAACTTTTGAGGCATTTTTTAAGCCTTGTTTTAGTATAATACCATCTTTTTGTTGTAACCTTAATATCTCATTTTACATTCTGCAAATAGGTCCCTGAGGAGTCGAGGTTGATATTTCGTGCTTCAGCATCGTCTCTGGAATGTTGTTGTTTTATTGATAATGATGAATTTTTATCTGGTTCGGATGATGGAAATATTGAGGTCTGGGGCATGCAAAAAAAGAAGCCCGTGTACATTGTGAGGAATGCTCATGCTCTCTTTACTGACAACACAAATTTGGAGCAAAAAGAAAATGGAAGCATCTTTAATGGTGATAAAGGTAAATGTTTCCATTTTTTTTTTTCTTATATTATCACACTCCTATATTTTTTTTTTCGATGGCAGAAAAGGAGAATGACTTTTTATATTGTGAAGTTTGATTGCTGGTTTGAAATTATTTTTTGGTGTCAATTGTTCACTTTCTTGCTCTTTGCCTTCTTTACGTTATAGCCTGTCAGAAATGAGGGGGAGAGTTGGTCTGTGAGAGGTTATTAATAGATAGGATCCTAATTTATTTTTCTGCCCTTCTTAAAAGTTCTGATTGATCTATCATCTGATTGCCTGGATGCTATTGTTTTTCTATCAGCATGTTCCTGGGTAAGTTCAGTCACTGTATGTAGAGGCAGTGATCTTGCTGCGTCAGGGGCTGGTAATGGTTCTGTTCACTTATGGGCTATTGAAAGTGCTCCGGCTTGCATTCGACCTCTGTATGATGTTCCATTGGTGAGTGAAAATTATTCTATCTAATTCAGTTAATCTTTGATTTTGCTGTATAATGTGTCTACAGTGATTTTAATTGATATATTGCTTTTCGAACAAAAGCTGCTCCTGCTCTAGTTGTTATTACACAATTGTTTCAGTTTAGCTTAATGTCGCGAAAAATTTCTTGACCACAAGTAACTTTGCCAATGAATATTTCATATCCCATCTTCGATTGCAGCATTCTGAATCACGAGGTATCATGGAGATTATTCTTGCTAATAAAATCATACAATCTAGTTAACTCTACTCAACTTAGACTTAATCCAAATAAGAAACAGGTCACAAGCTTCCAATTATGGTAAAAATGCTCTCTTTTTTTAAAATCAATTTCCCTCATCTGAACACTTTATATGGATTATGCTTCCATTCAATGTGTCGTACATTTTTACCTCAGGAATAAATGTTAATGTAGGACTTGTATTACTGGTTTTTCTGAAATTTCCTAAGCCATTAGAACCAGTATTTTTAGAATTGCAAAACATTGTGACAAGACTCTTTAAATCTGCCATTTTGCTTATTTAAATGCCTGAATTCTTCTGAAAGTTCAAATGCCAAACTGAAGCTCCAAAGCAAGTCCAGGGAAAGTAAGCTACATAACTTAAAACATGTTCATATTTTTATTTGGAGTACGAGAACACGAACCAGCTTTAGCTATTTCTGAAATGACTTAGCTGTATATGTGACTGGCATTTAGCTTTGCTACAAAGTAGAAGTGGTTGTATGATGCAATTATTCTTTAGCTGTTATCTGGGAAACATGTCTTCTCCTTGTGCACATCCAAGCGAGTGGAAGGTTTGCTTGATTGGGCTTGGGTGACAATGGACTAGTTTTCTAATTGCCACCCTGGCTCCATCGGGCTAAAGTTTCTAGAGCTTTGACGTTATTAGTCTATCTTGCAGTATCAGTGTTAATCGTTAAATAGAGTAATAGTATGTTGTACGTGTTAACAGTTCAAAACCTTGCTAGGCTCAAAGCTGATATGGAAGCTGGCCTGGCCTAATATTGTCACATTTTTTTGATTTTCTGGTATTCATGTTGTGGCAGAATGTTTATAACTTGACATTTTCTTGTGGGCTCCTCTTTGTGCTACCTGAATAACTATATGTGTGATTATATAACTGAGCAGTTTTCATGTTGGAAGCTATTTGACCTTTTTCACTTTCATAATCCCATGGAAATAAGTATGAAATTCCATTGAAATATGTTCTTATTTTAATCACTTAATACTCAGTTGCGCATCTGAATTAATCAAGCAATGTTTGCTTGTCTATAAGCCACTAGCATCTTTTACATTGTGCATAGTCATTAGTGAGGCGCCTATCTCCATTATAGAGCCCTTTTTTTTCCCCAATTCTAGGATATTATTAATTAGAATCGCGTTGAAGTGATTCATCTTACTTCCATTTCATCTAGTTGCTTGTCTCGGATTTCTCTTTTGATTCTCTCATTTTTGTTTTTCTTTTTTGGCTGCAAATGTTACTTTTATGTAGGTTTCAGCCATGCAATTTCTATTATGTTTAATTTAACTTAAGTCCATTAAAGATTGATCTTGTGGTGCTTACCATTTATGTAATGCAGGTTGGATTTGTCAATTCACTAGCTTTTTCCAAATCTGGAGAGTTCCTTGTTGCTGGAGTTGGTCAGGTGAAGTATTATTCTGTTATTGTGATTCTTATGATATTCTCTGCCTTTTTGTCTCCCATTTATTTGTTTCCTTGAATCTGGGATGAGGAGCATGAATCCTTGATTGAATGAGGGCTTCTTTATGAGAGAAAGGGTTACGTAGTTGAATCAGATACTTGAGTCAAAACTGTCTAAACCCAACACTTAATTAAGGCCCAACTGGCTTCTAAAGTTAAGCAGCAAAGTATATTTATTGTTTCGAAATATTAACAGTCTTTCTTGATACTCTTAGGACCAACTATCCTATATTTGAACTGGTCGCATATACCTGATTAATTAAATTAAACAAGATTTGAAGAATTTATCAGTGCATCCAATGTTATGGAAATGGATTAGCTTGAGACATACAATATGCTCCTAGATTTATTTCTTTATTATTGTATTGTTCTTGTGGTTACTTCAAAGATCGCTTAATTCAGGGCCAGTCTCAGATGTATTTTCTTCTAACCATTTTTAGGTGCAGATGAACTTTATCTGTTTTCATACACTAATTGTAGAAACCATACTGAGAAATGCTCATTTTGAAGAGCATGCGTATATGCCTTATTTTCTGTAATTGTAATTTTTAAGCCCTCAGACCCTGTTGAGATTTTTACTATTCCTGCTCATTATTGGACAACGGTTTACATTTATGCTAATCGCTTGTCTTTGTTTTCACTTTTTTTTCTCCGATCATATCTCATATATGATATTTTGATTAGTCGTTTTCTGATATGTCTAATTACTTATGCAACAGGAGCCTCGCCTAGGAAGGTGGGGGCAAATTTCAGCTGCTCGAAATGGAGTAGCGATTCATCGGTTGAAACATTCATAGTATGTAGAAAATTTTTTGACCTTCCCAGTTTTGATCACTTAGAAGAAAGAAATTAAATGAGAGAGTCTGTACCTTTGTGATTTGGTGTTGTCCAAATTGTATATTTAATGCCGGCAGCGGATTTTGCAATCTTGTGCGTACCATAGAGTTGTTTTCTTGGATTTTCTAATCTTCAAAGGGAATGGGATAAATATGTTAATTCATGTGGAGAATTTTCATCTTTGGTGCGTACCAAGAATCATTGACTGCAGTTTAATCATTCTTGTTCTATTGATTTGATTTGAATTCAATTCCAATTTAAAAGCAAGTGTGGCCATGCTTGGATATTATGTACATAAAATTGTGAACGTAGTTATTTGAAGAAGGAAGCAATGTCTGGCAATTTTCATACTTCAGGGGTCGCGCATTGAATTCTTTCTTTTTAAAGAAAAGGCGTGTTATTTTTTAAAATAATTAGACAATTGATGCTTAAATTTAACAATTTTATTATTTTGTATTCAAAATTTCAACTTTTTATTGATTAAAATATTTAAAACGACATCTTTGTCAATCAAAATAAAAAATGATTGTACGTGAAAAAGATTCGTTTCGTTAAATCTCTCTCTTGCTAAAAAAAAAAAACATCTAAAATCTGAAAGTCACAAAGCAAAGGATAAAATCACTAGATTCGCGATCATGCTCGACTCTCCACTTCTCTTTTATTGACATTACGATATTACTTTTTTAAGAAACTTGTTTTGAAATATTGATGTTTAATTATATAAAGTAGTTTACAAAATTCTATTGTATAATTATATTATTATTTTTATCATTTATCGTTTATAACCCGTAAATTGCTAACGTTGGACCTATAAAATAATAATAATAATAATTGGCTCAAAATGTTAGATCCTTTAAATCAATAAACCTGATTCGACCAACCCAACGTACAGCCCTAAGCCCACCTTTTTTCCTTTACCTCCATTTACATATTCACATCTTACATTTTATGTATATAATCGAAAGGGTTATCATATCATATAATTGAACTTTAGCCCTCAAAATGGTAAATTTCACAAACAAATTTTATGGAAGCCTTTTTTCTTTTCTTTCTTTTTTTTTTTTTTATAAAAAAGAACAAGAAAAAGTGCACTAGTTTTCAAAAATTTACAAGAATTTCACCTCATTTAAATTCATTTATGCAAATAAAACGGATTTGATATTTCATTTGTTTCCAAACATAAGTGCATATAACGGTAAACAAAGATGCTCAAGATTTTGTTGTCTAGCCTCCAAGGGAAAAGGAAAAAAAAAAAAAATAATAATTACAAGACGCATTGGGAATACAATACTTTCCTCTGCTATAAGGCGTTTATAGACGACGAACAAACTATTAGCACAGAACAATAGGGTTACTTGCCTGGTATAACTGTCACAATTATACAATCCTGTTCAAAGGAATTCTTTCACTTTGTCTTGCAACCCTTTCCACAGGCATAATTACTTGCGGCATTGTCATACCTACAGAGACTATGATCTCTGCAATATTAAATGCAAAAGCAACAAGTCAGTCTACAAGAAACACTTGTAAGAAGAAACTTAAAATCAACGGTTCCTATTGTCACATAAAACAGCTCCTGAAACGAGAGCTCATTGATGCTTATCAATGAAGTCAAATAAACGAGTTTGAAAGCAAACAAAATTGAGCTTATGTCTATCAATGGGCTTGTTTGTAGCTCACTATGTTCCTTTTGTTACTCGTTTAAAAGTGAACAGAAATAATATTCTTTTTGAACAATTAAAAGAAATTATTGTTGAACCAAAAACATAAATTGCTACACCTAAAATATTCACTACATTCTCAGCAAAGAATTCAAAGAATACAACAGAGTCCTCTCAGAGTTTTAACCTCATTTACTCCCTCACCATAACTTATTGGATTACATATCTAGTTCCACTTCCCAATCACGCGAACTTTTCTCCATTTTTGTTTCTATCTCTTCTTCTTCTCCTTCATCATTCCTAATACAACTTTGGCTGTTTATTGCCCTTCACTTGTCCAAAAGTATATGCAAATCAACTTGAAAACGTGAAAACAAAAAACGGGAACTTTGGTTTTGGAGGTCCAGATTGCGTACCCCCACAATCCAAAGCAAGTAAGCACCACAATTTGGGATGCACATCCAGGATCATGGTACCATTGCTTTTTTTGTTCTTTTTTTTTGGGGGGGGAGAGGAGAAAGGGGGGTGGGGGGTGTCTGTGCATTAGGCGACTATGAAAGAAATCATTTTTATGTATTCTTCAACATTTCTTGCAGGGTTTAGCTTCATTAAGATTAACTCCTATAGTTTTCAGGTTCTAAATGACCACTTAGTAAAAGGTCCTATATGAAGCAGCACTTCAGCCACTTGAATTTTCGATATTCCTTTTTATTGCTCACCAAACGGATGGCATCTTCTTCTGGCAATAACAGCTATACCATCTAACAAAATGACTAGATTTCTAATTCGCCATTAGGGTGATGGCAGATGCTTAAACACGATTCTGTTCCATAAAACTGGATCATTCAGATGATAAACCGGGATATATCCCACAAACATTTTTTCCCAAAAGCAACAGCAGGAAACAAAGATACACTGTTTTAAATGCAAGCTAATTAAGATTGACACACTATTTTATGCAATATAAGCAATGACAATTTCAGAAACAGAGACATACCTATGCCTTCTCGGATCGACAAATTGGGTCTTATAATGTCTTTAGAGTTCACAAGGAATATATCACCAATGTACAGATGGTTTGTTGGGACAAAAACACTGCATAATTCTTCATCTTCGTTATCTCTCTGCAGTTGATAACCAGGAAAATGAACCAGAAAATGAATAAAACATATAGAACTTAGAATGAAGGTGAACAAATATTAAAACAGTCTTTTATGTAATCCAGAAACCACCACCATCTGACTCAACAGAAGTAGTATGACAATCGACAAGGCAGACTCATCAATTATCATCTAACAAAGTGATGGAACTTGTCTTTCATCAAGCTATGTTATTTATTTATTTTTACATGCACAATTTTTACACTCTTAGTACAAAAGTAAGGTTGTTCCTCAGTGAATAGAAGTTCATGGTTCAAGTAGCGGAAATAACCCCTTTGCCAATAAATGCACGGGAAAAGTAAAATAGCCTAACACATTAGGGATCTCTTTTAATCCTAACACCTTGTAAATTGCAGTTAATAGGCCTTTTCGTAACTTCCGTTGCACATGATAATTAGTAATACTTGACATAGTTTTACAAAACTGTATTTCTTTTTTAAAAATTTTCCCACCATTCTATTTGAATCACAAATTTTCACATTTTCTCATATTGTTTCTAACAATACAAGTGTGTTGACATAGATATTCTTTTCAGAAAAATCTCAAAACTTTTTCAATATCACAGTTTGTATTCTTACGACCTAAAATTATACTATAAATAGTGATAACTACTTAAGAAATAAGTACAAAATTATATTGGTTTATTTAAAGCAACAGTTAATAAATATACAGAGGCACGCTGCAATATTCAAACATGCACTATAACATAAAAGTAAACCATATAAGATTTAAGAATCCTTATGACTAATAATAATTTTAGTCAAAAATTGTTGGTCCACATTCTAATATAGGGGACACAAAACACCAATAATAATGAAACCAATAACTCAAAATTTGTGATATTAAGTAGCCAATCAAAACTAAACAGATATGAAGGATACTATGACTTTTACTGTCTTCTTTTATCTGATCATAGTTTTACTATATCTTAATATACAATTTATAGATGAAAAGAAAGGTAGAGTGCTAGCCCCGAAGCATTGATAAGGTTGCTTTAGTCATGGGTTCAAGCTATAGAAACAGCATCTTATACAAAAAAAAATAATAATAATAATAATAATAAAAATAAATAGATAAATAAATAAATAAATAAAAGAAAAGCAAAAACTAGATATGATAAAAGCCCTTTCCCAATCCTTGTAACGCAAAGAGTCTCATGCATTGAGGATGCCCTTTTCTAGATAAAAAAGAAATATTGATCATAAATGTGGAAAAGAACAAGAAAAAATTATATGATTCTTTATATATTTTTAGGTTGATGATCTGAAAGCCAAAGGCAATAATATCCAACGCATGATTAATCATCAAATGTATAAATCAAATGCTCATGGATATAATCCTCAAACTCCAAGATCGCGAAGGCAATTCACCCATAAACATCAATGAAGCAATTCAAATTAATTTACCAAAACATGGCGTACAAAGTCAGAAAGAAAATCAGTTCTAATAACAAAATATATTCTGCAAGAACATTATATTAACTATGGTGCTATCAAGCTCAAGGATTAAATCGTGCAACATAGAGTGAGAATGAGAAAAACACTATTTTGTTTGCAAAAAATGTAGGAGAGGATGAAAGGATGAGACAGAAAGAGGACTGGTCAAAGTAATTTATCTAGCCTTTGATGTAGAAGTAGAACTCTAGGTTCTCAAACCCGAAATATATACTGCACCACTCTTGTTTGGATGAGAACAGAGAAATACGAGACGAATGATTAAGAAAATGATTATGTTCTACTAGTGACAAATTAAAGTACAGCGCTTTTACTTATCCAAATAGAAAAGGACTAATTAGTAAATTTATCCCCCTTTTACCATAATTGGCTGAAAATGCTTAGGGTAGCCCAAAAGTATCCCAACCGCCCCTCTACAAATCCATCCCCCTCATTCCTCATTTTGGCGTCCTCTCCATTTTCATGCCTCTCGGTGTGATTTAACTTGCAAGGGAACGTGGGAGGACTCTCCCATTTTCCCCACCCCTCTTTCCCTCTCTCCCCAAAATTCCACCAAGGACAAGGCAAGAAGGCAAGCAAACATTTTTAGAAACAGAACCTTTATTGGTCTAGTACATAAAGCAAAAATAGATGATAAGTAAAAAGGGGTACAAATAGATAAGTTGGTGTCAGTAATAACAAATAAAGCGGCAAGCAAACAGAAACATCCATAAAGGGAGATGTTTTTAGATCACAAAATGCTTACAAGCACCTTTTTGACCTTGGACAAGCGACTCAATGAGAAATAGCAAGCTGAAATTGGCAAGAGAATTTTCTTTTTGCATCAAATCAAATTGGAACAAGTGATTACATTTGGGTAAAGATCATCAATTACTTAATGCCAAGGAACATTCATCCTGAGATCATATTGGGAAATTCAAAAGAAGGAAAATTTTGAAAAGTTATTCAAACTGAAATGAAATCTAAGACAGTTCCTTCAGACTAGAGACATATCATTAGAAAATCTAAGAGTTCATTTGACTCACAGAATTGGAATTGAGTTGAGCTGAAATTACAATTATGATTGGACAAGACTTCAGAACTGAAACTAAAAATTTGAGTAATCATCCCAATTGCCAATTTTTTTTTTTTTTTTGTCTGTGTGCTGTGTGCATAATACATCCTTTGATTTAAAAAAAAAAAAAATTAAATATTTCAATAATGTTCTTTAATATTTTAATTAATGTATTAATAATATTAAATATAAATTTAACTAAAATAACCACATACGTATCACACCTAAGCTGTTTTCAACTCCATGGAAACGAAGGTTAGTTTTTAATTCCAATTCAATTCTGTACTTCAGGCTGCAAAATCGGAATACCGCAAAACTGGAATTGATAAGCCTCATTCCAACTCCAGCAGTGCCAAAGGTAACCAAAGGAAATGGCTTAACAAGAAACAGCAGATAGGCAGAAAGTAGGACATTTCTTTATTTCAAAAAATGTTGGCTGGTAAGGTTCATTATTAGAGAGATCCCTACAACTACAAGTCACATGGAACAAAAGATATAAGACATGGGATGCATAATTCTATAAAAAGTTTCTTTGACACATGATAATGATCCTTGATATCTAAAGGTCTTTTAAGTTTGATCCTTAAGAGACAAAAAATAAATAAAAACCTATTCAGAAAGCATGGTGTTTATGTAACAGTAACAAAATAGGCATGTAACATCATACTCACAATAAATGGGTTAAATAAACAGGAAAGTATTCTTAAAGTGACTCATACAGAAAGGTGAAACTGATTCCTTTGCAAGGGAAAAGGCATCATAAAACCAGAAGTACCTGAAGGATGACAGTTGATGTGATGAAACCAAATGCATATTCACCAATACGAGGATGACGGATAATTGCAACCTCTTTGAATGCTGTAGTGTTCTGAGCTGTGGAAATAGAGATATCAATATCAGCATGTAGGTAAATGCTCCACAATACTGAAATTCATCTTAAATACATGATATTTACAATGTTTTCAGATGGACTTCAATGATGATGAAAAAGCTCATCAACTGAAAGGGAAAAAAATAAAAGAGATTCTGGGTTTGTGGAAAACAACAATTTGCATGCTAAAGTAGTCCACCATGTCATCATCATAATCCAAAGAAATGAGTACATTTAAGGTCTACACCACCTCAGAATTCATTTTCAGTATGTCAAAGACTTTCACATGGCAATTAGAAATCAAAAGTTGATCCAATTAAGCCATCGTTCACAAGAATCAGCAGTTGTTGATGTCTTCACTATTTGGCAGGAAATTTCATAATTACATAAAAAAATTGCTAGCACAGATATAGCATAAAATCTGAGCACCGTGAATAGAAATAGAAAAAGTAAAGCCAGAAGTATGAATATGTTCTTAAGCTCACATTAAAAACATTAATTAACTCTTAAAATCACTGGAAAAGTGTAATACCCATGGAAAAAAAAATATATTACTACTGCATATAAAGTAACTTCAATATCCTGTGTTGAAACACTTTTCCATTTCCAGATCCTGTTATGAAATTAATAAAGGAAGGTCTAATTTAACCTGGAGAAATAGCAGCACTAATTTGCTTGGATGCCGAATATAAGTGCCTAACAAAGGGCATTCGCTTGATGAACCATTCGCCAAGCCAGAAAACATTGGACCCTATCCATGACGAAACAAATACACCGACAAAGAATACAAACACCAGAGATGTGACAAATCCAAGTCCTGCATGGTTGACCAAATGTTTTTAAAGGCCATATTACAAATATTAAATATAAAACAAGATTAAAAATAATAATCTAGAATCTAAATATTTCCAAATAAGAACATGAGAAGCAGAAAGGCTTTATGATGTATCAATCTCACAAAACCACTGAATTATATCACTAGAAAATAATTTTATCTTCATAATTTAATATCATGGCACATGGAAAATTAAAATACCAGGTTGACCATATAATAGACTCGGTATTCCTCTTTGATTTAGCAATGCTGGAATGCACATGGATGGGGACCGCATAATTCTACATAATTTTTCAAGAATATTGTTGTATCTTGATGGAAAATAGAAAAAAGTGGCAAGAAAATTCATGACTTCTAGCCATTTATCAAAGAGAAAAGAAAAGATAACTAATTCTAAGTTCAAGCCAAGCACTCTTGTAACACTTAGGGATGAAGAGGATATTGGTTCTGGGGAGGAAACACATGAAGACGAAAGAATAGAAGATCAGAATAAATAAATAAGTACACACTCCTAGTCGTTTATCAAAGAATAAATATATACACACTCGTATGGAAGTCTTCACTTTTCAGAATTTTTTTTTAAAAAGAAACAACATGGGACACCAACCAAAGAAATGACGTTTCATAGCTCATGTTCTTCAGGTTTCTGACCACATAAATGCAACATCTATTCTCCATTATGCACTATACTATATATGAGCAATTTCCATCTCTGTTTACAAATTTTCATTGCCAAACCTTGTATAGTCAAGTCTCTGTTCTTAAAAGAGCTGAAGAAATCATTGAGAATACCACGCATTAGCATTGAAGTAAAGAATGAGCATTTTAAACTGCAATAAAAGATTTAGGCCTTCTGCAAGAAACAAATCAACTCCTACAATCCATTTTCTTCTTGAACATTTTTGTGCAGTTTCTATGATGCTCTTTTCCTTCTTTAAAGGCATTAAGGTATATGGATTACATATACAAATTGCTAGAGTTAAATTGAAGCTAACTAGTAGAGCTTTCAGTATGATTTGACATTAGCTCATTTGTAAAAAAATATAACTTACCAAATATGTCAATGCCAAGCCGTTCATAAATTGGACTGAAGAAACCATCAACAAACTGAATAAGCCACCATGTAATAAAGAATGTCACAGCTATGGGGAAAAGAACGACACTGCAATTTCACCATTGAACAAAATATTAGGCTTGAAAGGTCAAAAGTTGCTTGGAACATTTATAGTAATAGTTACACTTCTTACCATCCAGTCATGAACTTCTTTGAGACCCAACTTTGGAGAACAAAACAGCAAGCCTGAATAAATGAACAGAACAGGTATATATTCACGAAAACTTGCTACAATAGTTTTCCACATAAACCTCAGTAAATATGCATATAAAGGAAAACAAGCTTTAATATTTGAATGCGCAAGAAAAGCAAAGAAAAAAGGAGAAAGCTTAGGCTGAGCATGGTTAGGAAAAACCTGAATCCCGAACCAAGCCAGTTAGGTTTGATCTTTGACAGAATCAGTTTTATTTCAGTTCTATTAGAATCAAACCAAAATATTTTTCAGATCAGTTTTTTTATCAAACCAAAATATAAGCCCAAATCTGCATAAGAACAGTTCAAACCAAACCGATTCAGTTTGGTTCGGTTCAATTCATATGCTTTCGGTTTTATCTTTAAAAAATTCAGTCCATTCGATCAGTGGTGGTTTTGGCTATTGACTAAATGCTCACTCCAAGTGAAAGCTAATCTCACTTCAATATGTGTGTAAGTATTGAGGAACTAACTTATTCTTTTTTGAAGAACGGAATCTAACTTAATTTCCATATTAATGTGAGAGAATCTTGATTAGAAACCCTATCACCATAACGTTATGTAGTTGCTTCAACAGAACTTGAGGTGAACATATTTAGATTTGATCGGCATGTGTTTAAACTTTAAACTAATTTGTGAAAAGAGCATCTTCTCAGATGCTTTTACAAAATGCCAACAGAAATTGCTTGTGGAATTGGAAATTTTATGACCCAACATCCAAATGAACCTTAAAAGTGATTCTTAGTGGCATTTAGTCACCAAGAGGCTGTTTGGGAAGGGTAGAAAAGGAGATGAGGAGATGAAAGAAAAAAGTGGGGAAAGGAATGGAAGAATATTTTTCTTTTCTTTGTTTGGAAGAGAAAGGAAATGATAGGGAAAGAAAGAAAATGGTGGAAAAAGATTCTTGGGGCCCACAACAGTCTCTCCAAATTAAGAGGAAGAGAGGGGAAAAACTAATTAAATTACTTTTTAGCCCCATAACTATTTTTTAGGCATAAAAAGTAAAGTGCAATCGCGTAATTTTACTTCTTTGAAATTATACTCCATTTTCTTTCCCAAGCTTTCCAAACAACACTACTAGCGGCCTTCTTCTTGGTCCCATAATTATTTCCCCTTCTTGCCTTCCCCTTCTTTCCTTTCCCTGTCCATCTTTTTCCCAAACAAGTTATAACCCTTCCTCACCTACCCACATCCCATCCTAGGTCTTATCCCCTATCACCTTAAAATGTTCACCCCTTTGCACCAGTGAATTTGCTGGTTTATTATGACGTGTCCAACCCATCAAATTTCTTCTCTTCTCTTAACTTTCCTAGATTAGGTGCCACTTCCACCTTCTTATTAGTACATTCATAATTCATTCCTTATAAATTTCATAATTGTTTATCATTGTGTTTTCTAAACATCCATCTTAAACTCCTGACAACATTACTGTTCTATATTTCCATCAAGCATGTAAATGAAGAACAATTCTGTTTTGTGTGTTCTCTGTGAACATCATCCTTATCATATTTATTCTGCTGCACGAACATTCCCATATGGTAATACTTACATCAAACCTTGGAAATTTCAGATAAGTTACAATATCAACTTGTGCACATTTATGACAAAACATTTGAAATCAATATAACTTCCAGAGATAATGAATAATTATTTCATGCAAAGCGTGGAAATGTTCCAAACAGAAAAAATTCATGAAAACCAAATGTCCAATGGATACATCTATAGAAACTGTTTGATCACATAAGGGTAAGGAATTATTTTCCAACATTTGTAAGCAAAATTTGCAGTTCTTGGTATCTTCAAACAATTGTTTACTGATAATTTGCATAAGGGCATTGAGTTTTTTCTAAAATTTTGGTGAACTCTAATTAACATCAGTCAACAAAAGGTGCAAACATTTCTCCAATTACAAAATACCCCATATCTATAAGATCATTAATTTTTTAAAAAAAATTTTTTTGGAAGGTTGTATAAAGGTAAATGTAAACTAATCCATTGCCATTGTTAAATACTTGTGAATTTTGGTTTCACAGAACAAAGAGTATGAACTGGGTTGCCAGCTTTGACATCCAAGGTGCCAAGCTTCAAATAGTTCTATATATTCTTTTTTTTTTCCCTCGTACTCATGATTTTCCAGATCATTAGTTCTGCATTTCTATAACCAAAATCTTGTGCAAGACTGTAAGTAGGCAAAAGCTTTTAAAATCCATTTGCAGAGCATTTGCAACATGAAAACACAAAGATTTAATTGCTACTATCTCCACAGATCCTATAGTTCTGCATTACACAAAAACGCAAATATTTAATTATTACTATCTCCACACATCCTATGATTCTGCATTACGTTTCTGACAAAAATTAATCCATTCACAAATCATATTGCAGCAATAACAACATCAATAAGGCAATAGCTTTTTAAAATCCATTTGCCAAGTATTTTCAACACAAAAATGCAAAGATTTGATTACAACCATCTCCACACATCCTACAGTTCTGCATTATGTTTCTGACAACAATTAAGCCATCTTTCTATGACATTTTTACTGATGATAGTTCTAAGCTTTTAAAACTCTACATTCCTCAACGTCTAAATGGGAAAGTAAAATGCGATTGTATTGTATTGGCCGCTGAAATTCCTCTCCATTAAAGTTAAGCTCTCAGGAGTTCTTCCACTGTCTACTCCAACAATTACGAAAAAGATTTTCATAGTGAGCCCACTGTAGAATTTCATAATTACTGTTCAGAAATTTTATTCTTGAACTCATTGTAAAGCATCACCAGTCTCTTTGGATTTAAATGTTCAAATATCAATCAAACCAAGGCAGAGCAATTCAAAAACCTTAATTTACGAGTAAATCACAGTAAATTTTCAATGATTTTTTGGAACAAAAACGAATTATCTGTAACCTTCACGCGATATATCGAGATCCAAGAATTACTAAATCTAACATACAATGGCAGTCAACGTAAACAAAAATATTTGATAAAAAAGGGTAATAGAAACAGAAGGTAGAGAAATGAAAGCGGGCAGACCTCGCGAGTGGAGGAATTGGAGGAGGAAGGAGGAGATTTGGCGGGATCCTCGGGTTCTTCGCCGCCATTTTCGGCGTGGCTGAGCGGAATAGACGTAGATTCTTCTTTTTCTTCGGGCATATCTGTAATCTATGGACTATGATGTATATAAGGGTGATTCAGTTAGAGAGGGATTTTGCAATTTGGTAGCTGTGTGTGGATGAGGAAATGAAGGCGAGTCAAGAGAGAAATAGATGAATAATGGACATGGTTGTAATGGTTATTATTATTAATTATTAATTATTAATAATTACTATACTATACAATAGAAACTTTATAAGCAAGGGAGAATGTAACTGAAAAATGCCAGAACAGAGATTTTTGCAGCACAAGCAATGGTTATTTATTTATTTTTAAGGACTAAGGAACGCTAATTTTCTTCTCCACAATCATAATTTGTTTTTAGTCTAAATGTCAACAAGCGGGTAGACAAATTGGTAGACTTTAAACGAATTAATTGATTAGAAAAGTTACTTAATACATTTATTTTTCAATTAAAATTAATTAATTAAGTGAAATTATTTAATAATTATAAATTATATTATGGAAAAGCGAATATGAAATGTAATCATTTGTAAATTGCTTTAGAATTGCATATCAAATCAATTCGAATTTTTTATTTTTTTTAATTTTTTCTAACTATCTCTAAATGACTTTATGAACATTCTTTATCAAAAAAGAAAAAAAATTAAACGTTTTATCTATAATATATCTATCTATATCTATATTTATAGTATATATAAAAAATACGAGGATTTCATAAAATACCCCTACAAATTTTTAAAAAAATAAAATTAAAAATAATTTAATCCTATTAATACTTAGGAAATTTTTTATTTTATTGGTCGATTAAAAATATTATTAGACGATTAATGGTAAAAAAAATTTAATCCTAGTCATTTTCTCCTATATAATTTAATCCTATTAATTGATTGCAAAAACATATAATATCTAGTCATTTTCAAATGAAAAAAAAATAAAAAATTAAATATCACATAAATTTCTCCTCTCTATTATGTTTTCAAATCAAGCTACTTTTCTTCTTAACAAAAGAAATTTTATCTCGTTTTTGTATGATAGATATGCCTAGAGAAGAATTTGTGTGTGTAGTCACAACTAAGAGAAGAATTAGCACATGGAGTTGGGATGGGGATGAAGATGGCGTTGTTGATGGTAAGGTACGTGAGATGGGTAGGTGAATGATGGAGATGAAATGGACGTTGGAGCTGAAATGGTAGTTAAGTGGTGGAGTTAAGATTGACGGTGAAGATGAAATGGGCAAGTAATGAGATGGATGATTTGATTACGCTATGGGGTATATTGAATTATGACTCTATTAGATTTAAAAATTTTAAACGTATTCAATTTAGATTTTTTAGAGTTTATTAAATTTTGTGATATTTTTTCTCAAAAAATTTTTTGTGATATTTAATTCAAATTTGTATAGCATCCATAAAATTTGATGGCATTCAATTATGAATTTTTAAGTTCGTACAAATTGGATGGTATTTAAAATATTATTGTTTTAGAAAAATTCTATAAAATTATTGATTTTACTGGATTTTAGAGTATTACGTATGAATAAAAGAGTAATTTACAAATACATTCTTTAACCCAATGATTTCAACTATCGTCCGATCGACTCTCATACTAAAAATTTTAAAGTCAAAACAAGTCACAACGATGTCTTTCAATCAAGCTTCAAAAAAAAAAAAAAAAAAAAAAAAAAGCTTCAAAAAAAAAAAAAAAAAAAAAAAAAAAGTTGTGTTTCAATCTCATCTATGTAACTAATATCTAAAGGGAAAATAATTATTTCGTCTCTGAAGTTTGCCATAATTATTTAAGTAGTCCTCGATATTTATACAAATATTTATAACGTTCTTGAGATTCACTTCCGTCTTGTTAATTGGTCCTTCCGTCCAAAAATTATACTTTTTCCGTTAATTTTGAGAGGAAAAGATGAAATTATCCTTTGGGAAAATAACTATCTCGTCCCTGAGTTTTGCCATAATTATTTAAGTAGTCCCCGACATTTATACAAATATTTATAACGTTCCTAAGGTTCACTTCCGTCATATTAATTAGTCCCTCCGTCCAAAAAATACACTTTTTTCGTTAATTTTAAGAGGAAAAGACGAAATTATTCTTTATAAGTTTTCGTTGACTTTATAAGTTTTCGTTGACATTATTGTCAATCTATTTCCTCTAAAATATCTAAAATTCAAAATTTCACCGTCTTTCTCAACTCAACACGATTTTCATTGCCACCACCGTGTCTCTGTCAACCATTATCTCAATAACCAGATCACCACCAAAAGTTAAGTTTTTAAATATCAAATTTTGGATTTTTAATTATAACCGATTGTGAATCTTCATTATAATGGAACCCTTTATGTATTTTGTTAATTTTAATATATAGTATACATATCTAAAGTTTCGGTACATAATATTTTTATCATTTTAATATATAGTTTATGTTCCATTAACTATATGATGATAACTATAGTACCTGCTTATATTTTTACCTAACCATATAAATTAATTACTTGTACTCTTATTGCTAAGATATAAATAAAAAGTTAATCTATTGTATAACTTTGGTGTTTTGATGTTTCCATTTTATCTAATCATGATTGTTTAATTATTTTTTGAATACCTATATTCAAATTGGTGCTTCTTTATTATGTTTTGATATACTTATGTCGACAACATTATTATTAAACATATTTACAATCAGAGATGCACAAGAAAAAAGTAAAAGTGCGTATAACGCATAGACTTCCTGAAAAAGTAAATTGTTTTTAAATTTAATGATTAATAGTGTTAATCGTGGATAGTGTGATAGTAACAGTGTGTTCAATAAATTAATTGTTACAGCTAAAATACTTTATAAGTTTCCAAATTGTTACTTGGCCAAGCAATAGAAATATTAATATGATAATATGCTAATCATAGTTCTAAGAGTAGCACCAGAATTTCAAAGGTTGTGAATTATGAATAGCAACATTTGGTTTTCAACATAAAATCCAACGACTTACAGCCATCAATTAGGCCTAAATCGAGCTGCCTTTGTATGTGTCTGCATATTAGAGCTTGTGAGAGAGAGGAGAGGATTGGAAACCAAATCCTATGAACCCACAAGGAAAGAGGAAAAATGGCAGAGGCTGACCGGCAAAAGAGAAGTAAGACTTCCAAAAATTAAGAGGAGATGCTACCGATGCAAGAAGTTATAGGCATGAAAAAAATGCATGTGTTGGCATAAAAGATTTTATATATGATGAGAATAATTGAAGCATATGTGCAAACTTAACGTGATCCATCGTATCAAGAACTTTTATCTGAACATCATGAATCACCAGTGTCAGAATCTGATTCCTATTTAAAAGTTCACACATAAAACATTGTTCAAAGAAAACGAACTACAATTACGGGTGAAGGGAGTATTTACTTGTATGCTTGTAACATTAATCGAGTTAATTTTTTAGAAAAACTTTTACAGGGTCTAGAATCAATTGGAAAAATTACTAATGAAATTTAAGGAATTCGTAGCCTAATGAAGAAAAGGGAATCGGAAAATAGTGAAACTGAGACTCGCGATTTGGATAATCCTGGGCACTAGAAAGCAATTGCAATGATTCAAAAATTGGAATAAAAGATGCCTTCTTGAAGATGTCTCCAAAAGAGCGTTTTGAATGGATATCTAATATCGAATCACTGTGAAAATAAACATGATTAACTATTTAATTATATTTAGTTAGTAGTTTCTTTAGACGTACTTTTTTTTTTTTCCTTTGCTTATGTTGACTTTCAAATTTTGCTTTTGGTTTAATTGTTCTTATGTACTGAGTTTTTTTAATTAAGTTAGATTTTTGTTTATTTTTGTTTTGGTTTACTTGTTCTTATGTATTGAATTTTATTTATTTTAGTTTAATTTTATTTTTTCATAGTTTAAAATATTATTTAAAATTTTCAACAATTTATTATTTAGTAATACATCTATTATATATATTATGAATCATATAACACAAAAAATGGAAGAAAAAGACACATAAGAAAATGAAGAGTTTTATGAACCATTAAATTAGTATTGCTTGGAATTCAAGTATTAATTGAAGTGTTGTATAGATCGATGATTAACATATGGAGTAGCTTTTGTTGTGAACATATTGAACATCCATTGGTTCAGTGATCAATTACGGCTAGAGGGTATAATTATATACATAAAGTATTAATTAAAGAATATTCTTAATATTTTTGACAACTGTATATGATGTATCCTAATATTTTTCTGAAGCTATTTAAGATTCTTAAAAAAAAAAAATACACATTTGCAGTAGACTTGATTATTTGCATTGAAGAAATGCTTGCAATATTTTTACTTATTATAGGTAAAAAATATGACTCGTGAGCTATTTAGTCGATCACATTTTACAGTAAGCAAAAATTGTAACAAAATTTTGAAGGCTTTAAATAAAACAACATCGGATATGATGATTAAATCAAAATCCAAAACTCTAAATAGAATACGAGAAAGTACAAGATTTTACCCTTATTTCAAGGTAAACATATTGTTTTTGTTATTACATATTAATTATAAATTATATTATTTATTATAGGATTGCATAGGTGTTAATGATAGCATACATATACCAATAATGAAGTAGTTATCGCAATTGTCATGGAATGATATCACAAAATATATTAGCAGCTTAATAACTTTTATTTGGAGTTCATATATGGATGGGAGGTTCAACTCATGATTCAAAATTACTACACGATAGTTTATCAATAAGGAGTGGACTTAAAATACCACAAGGAATATACATATATTATTATTTTCGATATGTATTCATTTTTCGGCAAAATAGTATTAATAATAAATTACTAATATCTATTATATTTAGGTAAATACTTTCTTGTCAATTGTGGATTTCAAAATCATTGATAATTTATTGCTCCATTTCGAGGTGTTCAATACCATTTGTAAGATTTTTCTGGTCAAGGTCGTCATCCCGACGTAGATGCTTAAATTTTGCCTCGGTAAATAAGTTTAATGATGATAACTTTTTGAAACATAAATTAAGTTCAGATGTCCAATGAAATTGTTTCTTAGACCAGTAATCTGAGTTTAAGATAAGTAAGACATCAAGTCATTTTTGCATTTTTGAATTCCAAGGGGTTTCACATCGAAACAGTGCCCAAAAAGTGTCACGGGTGCACCCGTCATACGTCTCGATGCACTGTCTCGATGCACCCGTCATACGTCACACATGCCTTGAGGTGGTTGAACTAAATGAGTTAAGCCTAGAGAAAGACTAGCACCATGATGAGCAAGCCAATCCACACACCTGTTCCCTTCCCCTATACGCATGCAGTACCTTCACTTCCCATTGTCTATTTAGCAAGTCTTTAATGTTCCAAACCAAGTTAGCAACCTGCAAAGGAGGAGCAGCATCTATATTCACTAAACCAACCACCAGCAGGTTATCAACTTCCACCATTCAGAAACTGTTTTTAATTAAGCCAAATTTTCGTTTTTTACCTTGCAAATTGCTAGACAACATAGAAAATGAAAAGTAAATTCGTTTTTAGCAAAACTGTGTCCATATGATTGCCATAAAGGCATTCAGTATTTATTAATTTTACATTAAATCAAGCCTATAGACTAATCCACTTAAAGTCATTACATAGTTATTAGAGAATTAGGCTACAAATCGAGAGAATGTTATTTTTAGAGGAAAGCTACATAGTTATTACCTATTATGTAAGGTACATTTCAGAATTAAAACGTCTACCATTTGATTAATTATATAAAAATCATTTTAATTCTATTAAAGTCAATTAAAATTTATAAAAAAAGTCTCACCGATTCTATTGGACTCTATGTAGAATTCTAATAGAATATGTATAAATCTTAAGAAATCATTCAATTCCATCAAACTTAATAATTCTTTTAAAATATAACACAAGTCTAATCCAACACACCCCTATATATTTTTCACTATATAGAAATATACAATTATTGCAAAAAATAAAGTTTAGCGTCAACGAAGGTTAGTTTGAAAGTAGACGTGTCCACAAGATTTTTTGTTGAAAGTAAAACGATTTGAGTGGAATTAATTTTCTATTATTTCTCAAACCTATAAATACAGCAGTTCCCTATAACAACATAACAAGTACAGCTGTACAAGATAAACACAATTTCGTTATAACAAAATAACAAGTACAGCTGACAAGGATAAACACAATTTCGAAATATAAACAGTTACAAAATTAAGAGATAAATTTGTTGCTAGTTGTTTAGCTTCAATACTCCCCTGCAAGATTGTGGTACCTTGCGTATACCAATCTTGAATCGATTAGCTGCAAATTCTTGGACAACGGTTTGGTTAACAAGTCTGCATGTTGATCTTTGGATGATACATGACTTACTCGAAGCTTGCCTTTTTGAATCAAATCACGCACAAAGTCTAAATCAATCTCAATGTGTTTCATACGTGAATGATACATAGGATTCTGGCACACATAAGTGGTAGACACATTATCGCAATAAATGACTGGCATAGACAGCTTTTGTTTAATACCAAGTTCAGCTAATAAAGAATATGCCCACATAACCTCAGAAGCTGTGGTGGCGACAGCCCTATATTCGGCTTCTGTAGAGCTTTGCGCAACTGATTTCTGCTTGCGAAATGTCCAAGAAATTGGAGTGGTGCCTAGATAAAGAATAAAACCTGTTGTTGACATTCTGTCAGTCGGGTCACCCGCCCAATCGGCATCAGAAAAGGCATGAAGAACCAAGGAAGTCTGTGACTGTATTAGTATCCCATAATCAACCGTTAACTTGAGATAGCGAAGTAATTGTTTTAAAGCATCCCAATGAATAGTTGTTGGACTTTGCATAAACTGAGATAGCTTATTTACTGTAAAACAAATGTCCGGCCGCGTCCAAGTGAGATATTGTAACGCATATTTGTAACGCACCGAACAAGCTTGCATAATTCTTACGCTTGCGATAATTCTTGACATCAACCTCCAACTCTGATTTTGTATTCTTTACAAGAGAAGTACTAGTAGCAGATGGTGTGGATACAGGCTTGGCTCCTTCCATATTCGCAGCAAGTAGCAATTTCCGGATATAATGATGCTGCGTTAAGAACAGTCCAATAGCTGTTTTCTAGATATCAATCCCAAGAAACAAATTTAACTATTGTGGATCTTTAAGAGAAAATTTATTTCGTAGTACACCAATAAATTGCCGAATAATGGAGTGAGAATTTCCTGTCAATAACAGATCATCAACATAAACAAGGAAACAGCACACAAACTAATCCTTATAAAGAATAAACAAAGAATGATACTTCTGGACTGCTGAAAACCAAACTCAACCGCACAAGCACGGAGTGCTTGATACCATGCTCTCGGCGCTTGACGAAGACCATACAAAGCCTTAACCAATTTGCAAACATAATTTGACTTGTCTGGACTTACAAAACTTGGAGGTTGCTGCATATATACTTCCTCCTGCAAAGGACCATGTAAAAACGCATTTTTCACATCTAATTGACAAATATCCCATTTATTAGTCACTGCAAGGGTGAGTATGATCCGAATCATTGCTGGCTTCAGAACCGGGCTAAAAGTTTCTTCAAAATCAACACCAGGGCATTGATTATACCCCTTAGCGACTAAGCGTGCTTTATACTTAGCCACAGAGCCATCCATATTACGCTTAACCCTGAAAATCCACTTACAACCAACCAGATTATAATTAGAATTTGGTGGAACAAGAACCCAAGTGCCATTAGCCATTAATGCATTAAACTCAATAGACATAGCTTCATGCCACTCTGGTTTTTGTAGCGCTTGAGAAACTCGAGTTGGCTCTACAGATTCGGGTAAAGGAACAGATTCGGGTAAAGGATGTTTACTAACATAATGAACAATTTTCGGCTTAAAGATATTATTTTGAGAACGTGTGACCATAGGATGAGTACGAACAGGAACCGTAGAAGACGAATCAGAAGACCCAGACTCAACCGAAGACGCAATAGAAGAATTTAGAGACTCACTAGACATTGTAGACACAGAAGACGACACAGCTGCTGCAGGAGACGACACAGGAGACGAAACAGGAGACTCTTCCATGGACGACGCAGAACTGGAATTTGTACTTGCAGAAACTGGTTGAGAAGAGGTTGAACTAGAATTAGAAGAATCTGAAGTAGACGTTGGAGAAGACATAGAATCAGATATAGGAACAGATGCTACAATCGGTGTAGAAGAACCAAAATCCCTAGAAACTTGAATACCCACACCCGACAAAGACCCAATATCAGATTGAGAAGGGAGTTTTTTATTATTTGATGGAAATGGTACCGTTTCAGATAAAGGCCCACTATCAATATTATACCAAGCACCAGTCTCTTCACAAAGATCACGGAAACAATGTTGTCCAGGAAACTTATTCTCAACAAAATAGACATGTCGTGATACATAAACTCGGCTTGTGGTGGGTTCCATACACAAATAAGCACTCTGGTTTAATGAATATTCTACAAAAATACAAGGCTTTGACTTTTGTTCGAATTTACTTTTGTTCGAATTTGTTTTTATTATAAGGCTTAAGAAAGGGATAGCAGAGGCATCCAAACACTTTTAACTTAGTATAATTTGGATCTTTATGAAAAAGTTTAGAAAAAGGAGAGGTCATTTTTAAAATAGGTGTAGGCAACCGATTGATCAAATACGTTGTTGCTAAAAACGCATATGACCAAAATTGATAGGGTAGGGAAGCAGATTGAAGAAGAGTGAGACCTGTTTCTACCAAATGGCGATGACGACGCTCTGCGGCACCATTGTGCTGCTGTGTATGAGAAGGTGTTTGCAACTGTTGAATTCCATTATCCTGAAAAATTGTTTTGAGAGCAAGGAACTCATCACCACCATCAGTATAGATAGAACTTATTTTGGTTTGAAACAAATTTTCAACTAATTTCTGAAATGCTGGAAAAATCAAAGCAACATCAGATTTAGCACGAGTAGGATAGAACCAAACATACTTAGTATAATGATCAACAATTATCAAATAGTACTGAAAACCATCAATAGATTCAACTGGTTGGTCCCCATAAATCCGAATATAATAGTTCCCAAGACGAGAACTAGAAAGAGTAGAAGTTCCAAACGCGAGTCTATGGGACTTGCCTATGACTCTTATTACAACGACATGAATTACAATCAATAGAAACATCAGAAAATTTAGACAAATTAAATGAAGACAAAATTTGACGACACACTTTAGCAGTAGGATGACCTAATCGCTGATGCCAGAGCAACGAAGAATCATGAACACAAACATTGGCATCAATTGAAGACGAACGACCACTTAATAACGAAGACAGACGATACAGGAAAATTTTAATTTGCCCCCTTGTGATGATCTCCCCCGTGTTGAGATCCTTGACAATGAAACAATCAAAGAAAAACTCAATAGAGACATTGTTAGCTAAACAAAATTTAGAAACAGAAATAAGGTTTTCCTTAGACCTAGGAACACAATAAACATTCTGTAAAGAACAACTTTTCAATGGAAAGGAAAGAACCCTAGAGCCAACATGAGTTATGTGCAAACCTGAACCATCGGTAAGGTGAAGTTCATCTAATCCTTCATATGGAGCATGCAAAGACAAGTTCTGTAAATCATTAGTGACATGATTCGTAGCTCCAGTGTCCAACACCTAGCTCCAAGAATCAGAAGCTGCTACATGATTAGCCCGCGGTGGTGGTCTAGGAAAATTATTCTTGAAGAAGTCCTTTGCACCGTAACACTGCTTGGTATTATGACTCGGCTTATCACAAATCTGACAATGTACTTTGGAACCTCTATTATTCCTGCGCATAGGCTGGGATCGAGAGCCTAAGTTTCCTGAATACCCAGAATCTTCACGAGAACTAGATGATGACTGCGGTCGAGAAGAATAAGAATTTTTGATGACTGCGGTCGAGAAGAATAAGAATTTTTTTCGAACATTATTTGCCACAACAGGTGCTGGATCATAAGCCGAATCAATTTTCTTAACATATACTTCATAAGCGAGAAGCCGATCCTGAAGCTCCGTAAAAGAAATAACAGTATCACGTGCGTGAATTGCAGCAGCAATATCGCGAAATTCAAGTCCAATTCCATTTAATGTACATTTAATGTATAAATCACTAGATCAACGTTAGAGATTGGACTTCCAGACAAAGCTAGATCGTCTGAAATTGCTTTAATAGACTGCAAGTACTCTGAAACTGGTTTAGAATCTCTTTTGCTATTAGCAAGCTTTTCTCGAAGAGACAGAATACGTGTTGCAGATCGGTTTGCACCTGCAGTCTGAATCTTCGCCCACGCATCTACTGAAGTTAGAGCAGTGGAAACAATATGCATAGAGGACACACTCGTGGAAGCACATAGAGGACACACTCGTGGAAGCAATCAATGCTGCCAACACTAGCTGATCCTGACAGACCCAATGATCATAGTCAGGGTTTGAAACTTCTTTATCATCCTTCCTCAAAACTGATAGAGGACGGGGATACGATCCATCAACATACCCTAGGAGAGTATGCCCACGTAGGACAGGAACAATCTGAGCTCTCCATGTCGAATAATTCTGTTGAGTCAGTTTCAGAGGAAACTGAGAGCCATTAATTGAAATCAAAACCTTACCAGACATATGTGTAAGGTTGGAGGTATTTGACGCAGAATCCATTTAAAGGACAATAGGTTTTAGGCAAACGAATAAACTGAGAGTAATGACTAAAGAAGAAAATGCAAAAACCAATAGCTTTTGGCTCTGATACCATAAAATGATTTGAGTGGAATTAATTTTCTATTATTTCTCAAACCTATAAATACAGCAGTTCCCTATAACAACATAACAACTACAGCTGTACAAGATAAACACAATTTGGAAATATAAACAATTACAAAAATAAGAGATAAAATCTGTTGCTAGCTGTTAGCTCAATAGAAAGCTCAATGACAATTTTATGTATTTAGCGAGCATATTAATGAATGATGTTTTTCTTAAAAGACTACAACTTTGAATATTTAAAAAAAAATTCACTAAATGATTTAAAAAATTGAGTTAATTTATAATTACAATGCAATACTTAGCTATTGACTATTAGATATATGTAAGCATGGTCATATTATGGTTCCTAGAACCGGAACCGGTCCGACCCAGAGGTATACGGTTCGGTTCTAATATTTTGGGAACCGTAAACAGGCGGTTCCAAAACCGGTCGGAACCACCGGTTCTAGCCATTACAAACTGTCAGTAGACTTTTAAAAAAAAAAATTTTTGTGAAATCTCTTAATTACCCCTTCCAACAACTATAAACGGCTAGTTTCAAGAGTATTTGTGGAAAAATGATTTTTTGGATTTATTATAAATACCTCATTCCATTTCATTTACAATTTTCTCACACAAAAATCTATACTTTCTCTACTACATTCTACTCTATATTATTTTTCTCTACTCTGCAATCTCTTTAATTTTCATTCACAATTTATTGTGAATTAATTTGTTCAAATTCCAATCTCTAATTATTCTCTCTAATTTTTTTTATTCAATTTTCTAAATTATTCCAATTATTCTAAATTATATATATTTCATATAAATGGCGATTGAGGAAACTCAAATTCTGCTAAGGGTAAGGTAAAGATAATGGAGAAACACAAGTATTCATTCTATCCATACAAAACGAACATCTTCGATTTCACTCCCAAAACCAATTTAATTTTGAGGGATATACAAATGAAAATAGGAAAATCCAACTCAAGAATCAGAAATTTAATAATTAAGCAATTAAAACAAGAGGAAAAAGAAAGAAGCAAGGTACACAACTTCTTCGAAGAGCAGACAATAGTTCCGAACATAATTCGCCATTCATTTCATGACAAAAATCAAAGGTGACAAAATGTTTGATGTAATTTGCCAATTATGTGGAAAATCTTATAAAATTAACCAATCGGGCGGCTATGGATCATTTTGGAAGCATTTGGAGACAAAACATCCAACAAAAAATAGGAGTTGATCGGTCTCTCCCAAACACAAATTTTCGGGTACGCATCTTCTAACCATTTCTTTATTTCCAATATTTTGAAAAAAAAAAAACAAAAAGAAGGGAATTAGCAGAAATGATTTCTATGGAACATTTATCTTTAGTTTTGGTGAAAAAGTAGTCTTAATCAATATTGTCCAAAAAGCTTTAAATTCTTCTGGCTAAAAGATGTGCAAGAGTGCTAAGAAATACTGTAAAATGAACTATTATTTCTTTATATAAAAAAGGAAAAAAAGAGTTAGAGCTTTTATTTTCTGAAATGAAAATTCGTGGTTCAATTACCTTGTACCAATTTCACCCCTTTTACGTTATTCGTTATTTCCACCAGCGGTTGATGTTCCCGTTGAGGACCAACCATAAAGATCATATAAATCTTCATTTTCTTTTAGATTTTCTCGTGCTCTTAGTTCGGCCTTCCTCTAATCATCTACGCATGATTATGCTTCTAGTGAATCGAGTGTCATACGAGCGAGTGTCATACGAGATCGTGTTTCATCAAATATGTTTCCTCATTAACTAAAAGCTTGTTCAACCGCAACAGTGGAGACCGAATCTGCTAAAACTTTTTTTGCAATTAAAGAAAGTATTGAAAATGTATTGGCGTGACGATTTCACCAATCTAAATTTGGAAAATTATTATCTGCATAATCATCACCAGACTAAAAAGAAGTAGTTAGATAATTATCAAATTCAGAAAAAGTTGTCTTTATAGTAAAATGCGTTCAACAACACCAACACTACTTACCCTTTGAGTTGGAAATTGTTGATTATTGAATTGAGAAGAATTAGAAGTAGATGAACTAGAAAATTAAACAAATTCATATTAATCTATAATATTTTGTCTAACTTCATACAATACTACATTTATATAACACTTATCTTCTATATCAAGATTTAATAATTCATAATAAATAGTCAAATATTCACATAAAATATCAATTTTACATCTAAGATCAAATACAATTAGCAACAAATTAAATGAAGTGGTATATTTTTTAAAATTAAGATAACCATTTTTTTTTCATTGAAAAAAACCACAATCTTTAATATAAAATCATTTTCAAATTCTTGGAGTGCACTACAAATTATACACATAGATTAAAAAAATAAATGAGATGTTGGATAATAAACCCACTAAATTTATAGGTAGGCATCATTAAAAATTGTTAAAATATCTAAAATTTTTGGGATTAAATATTCCAATTTTGTAGATATAAATTAATTGCTTCAATATTATTAGTAACAAAAATGCCACAATAATTTCTTTATACTAAAAAAGAACTCGTTTAATAATTATATGTTAAAATTTCCAACGAGTTAGGGACATCCCTTGGAAAAACTTTTTTGGTCTTTTATTATTTCCTTACCAAAAATTTAGCCTAACTTTTCATTACTTAGAAAATGTCCCCATAAAATATGAAATAAAAATTTTCGTAATTGGAGAATATAAGATTCAAGAATTTTTAAACCATTTTTGGTTAACACATTTTTAAATTTAAAAAACATGGCAAGCACATCTTATATTGAAAAATTTTCCACCAATATTTAGTTCACAAATATTTTTAAGTTCAATAATTGATTTAATGTTAGCAAAAAAAGGGAGCATTATCAAATGAAATTGAAAAAAATTTTTTTTGTAACTTATATTCATCTAAAATTGAAACCAATTATTCTATAAAATATTATTTGCAGAAACAATTATTCTATAAATATTATTTGCAGTATGTTTATCATCAAAAGCACGAAATGCAATAATTTTTTTTTGAATTTTCCAATTATTATCAATTCAATGACATGTAATGCCTATATAAAAATGCATTTGCCAATGATCACTCCAAATATCACAACAAATTGAAACACGAATTTTGATTTCAGAAAATAAAAACTCTAACTCTTTTTTTCCTTTTTTATATAAAGAAATAATAGTTCATTTTACAGTATTTCTTAGCACTCTTAAAGCTTTTTGACAATATTGATTAAGACCTACTTTTTCACCAAAACTAAAAGATAAATGTTCCATAAAAATCATTTCTGCTAATTCTTCTTTTTGTTTTTTTTTTCAAAATATTGAAATAAAGAAATGTTAGAAGATGCGTATCCGGAAATTTGTATTTGAGACCGATCAACTCCTATTTTTGTTGGATGTTTTGTCTCCAAATGCTTCCAAAATGATCCATAGCAGCTCGATTGTTTAAATTTATAAGATTTTCCAATAATTGCAAATTTACATCGAACATTTTGGTCACTTTTTGAATTTTATCGTGAAAATTGTCGTGAAATGAATAGCGAATATGTCGAAACTTTGTATTGCTCTTCGAAAAAGTTGCATACCTTTGTTTTTGCTCTTTCTCTTCCTCTTGTTGTAATTGCTCATTATTAAATTCAGATTCTTGAATTAAAATTTTCATATTTTCATTTGGATATCCCTCAAAATTAAATTGGTTGGGAGTGAAATCGAAAACGTCGTTTGTAAGGATAAATGAATATTGTGTTTCCAATCTTTCCCTTGCCCTTAACAGAATTTGAATTTCCTCCACTTGCCATTATATGAAAATAATATATAATTTAGAAAATTGAATAAAAAAAATTAGAGAGAATAATTAGAGATTGAAATTATAAATTAATTCACCAATAAATTGCTTGAATGAAAATTAAAGAAATTTGCAATATAATTTAGAAAATTGAATAAAAAAAATTAGAGAGAATAATTAGAGATTGAAATTTGAATAAATTAATTCACAATAAATTGTGAATGAAAATTAAAGAAATTGCAGAGTAGAGAAAAATAATATAGAGTAGAATATAGTAGAGAAAGTAGAGATTTTTGTGTGAGAAAATTGTAAATGAAATGAAAGGAGGTATTTATAATAAATTCAAAAAATCATTTTTCCACAAATACTCTTGAAACTAGCCATTATTTAGCCGTTTATAGTTGTTGGAAGGGGTAATTAAGAGATTTCACAAAAAAATAATAAAAAAAAGGTCTGCTGACAGTTTGCAATGGCTAGAACCGGCAGTTCCATCTGGTTCCGATCGGTTTTGGAACCGCCTGTTTGCGGTTCCCAAAATATTAGAACCGAAACCGAACCGTATACCTCCAGTTCAGGTACTGGTTCGGACCGGTTCCGGTTCTAGGAGCCATAATAAGGCCATGCTTTGCTGCGACCCTGTATTTTATTGGTTGTAGTTGAATTACAAAGCCACAGCAAGTTTTTGAAATGCCAACAGCCAGAAGCTTTGATTTAGCATTAACATTTTTCAGCAGCTTTTTTGAATTTCTTCAAGTCTCTCCTCTACCTCTCTCATTGTGATTTGTTTCCAAGAGCACTCTTGCATTACCAACCACCTTAATGACCTGAGGATTATGAAAATTGCAATTGCAATCAAGATTCGCGAGACAAAGCTGAATAGAATCTAAGATTATTCCAAACTTGTTCAATGACGTTCCAATCATCCCAATCCGGTGCTCCAGTTCTTCATTTACTTGACCTGCTCAAATAAATAGAAACTTAAGTGTGCCGTGTAAAGAAACCCACAAAACATTTTTTTTTTAACTTAATTGAATTTATTTCATATCAGCATAAAAGATTACATTTATGATCTAGAATAGATGCAATATTCCATTTACACATTAAATTGGTAGAAGATCTTGAGATTGGCATTTGGCTCTCTTCCACACGCATAGCTGACTGGGGGCAAGGAAGATGTCTTCTTCACAGAGTTCTCTCATTCCAGAGAATTAAATCTCTGTATATGGATATTTTATTTTACTTTGGTCTATATTAGATCAATCAGTAATAACATAGTGAAGATAATTATTTTACTTTTACATTATCAATGTACTTCTAATGTATCTGCTATTAAGAGGAAGGCAGAAAGCGCAAGTATAATCTAAAGGCTATAACTATAACATTTAGGAGGGTAAAGGAGTGTGCAACTAATCTGTTGTAGATAGAGTTCAGGTTCAGGGTAACAAGATACCATCAAAACTCAGTGAATTACTTGTCCATCAAACCATATAGAAATTAGGGATAACAAAATTTATTACATTCTCAGTTTTAATGTTTCACTCGTCCTGATCCTGAACATGAAAAAGAAGCATCTCAGCTAAAATTAATGTACTTCATGGCATAAACTAAAACTCAAAGTAACAAATTTTGACTTCTTCAATTTGGTCCTTAACAAATGTTTCATAGATATGTTCATTATAGTGCCCATCCACCTATCTAGCTCCCAACTAACACTGACAGATATAGAAAGATCAAACTTAATTTGAGAAGTAATAACCATCACACAAAATTCTGAAGACACCTCAATAATAATATAGAAATGCAAATAATATAAAATTAAACGAAATTGAAACCTGTAGATATCAAAACTGAGCTCCTTGAGAAAAAGCTCGGGAAACCCCTCTCTCAAAGTCCTCTTCATCTTGGCTCTGTTTTGTTTCTTGCTTCACTGGAACCAATAATTGGCAGTACAAATTCATGCTCTGATTCAATTACGAAACCCTAATCTCACAGCCTTTAACACCAATCCTATCAACAGATACAGCCCTAGCCCTAAATCCAATCCTCTCATCATATATGAACACAGAGAGACCCTTAATAATTTTAAGGTTTGGGTTAGGGTTAAAG
The DNA here is from genome assembly GCF_014843425.1 of Jatropha curcas. The sequence continues at coordinate 12,010,370 of NW_023590789.1, read as the reverse complement.
AGAATTTTCACGGCCAAGATCTGTGGGATCGGATGAGAAGTGCCATTGGAAGAACAAGGTTTTGTATGAATTCGAAGGCACAGGAAGAGTGAATTAGAGAAAAAAAATACGAAATAATGGCATTTAGTGGTCAGTTGGAGGGAAAATTGAAAGGGTAAAATAGGAATAATAAATAAAAAACTGGTTAAGCGTGAATTCACTGTTCAATGAACAATGAATTTGGTTTTTATTTTAATATATACATAATGTATAGTATTAGCCCAAATACATTATTTAACTTTTGAATTTTGAAAAAAAAAAAAAAATTATGACAACTATAAAATTGATATTGTGAACTCGTGAATTTCACTTTTTATAACAATTTCACACGTACTTACCTTAAAATCAGTAAATTTTAAGATTTTTTATTTTTATATATAAAATATTAATTTAATATGTGGTTAATACAACTTTTGAAACAATAAATTTTACATTTTTTAATATCTCAATAAGTATTTAATAGATATAATTTTATAAATTGAGGTATTTAATGAATCAAATAAAATGTTTAGCATGTACAATTTTAAAATTAAAGTGTGTAATGAGTCAAAATAAAAATTGAGGATGCTACAAGATTTTTTATAAAATATACAATGTGAATTTACATATTAAGTCAAATACTACCTCAGTTTCATAATACTTATCATATTTAAAAAAATAATTTGTTTTAAAATACTCGTCACATTTATAGTTTGAAGGAGTAATAAATATTTTTTTTTTTCATATTTACTTTTAATATATGATCAATAATTATTATTTTGATTTAATGAATTTCTTAAAGAATTAATGTTAAATTAAGAGTAATATAATTAATAATTTATTATAATTTAAATAAATTTAATTTTTTTTAAGAGAGTATGAAATTTAAAATGCCACGAGTATGGTTTAATATAAATAGTAATATGAATGGTGGGTTGGGTTAGAGTCGATGGCCTACAAACCCACTACAAAACAAAACGCGCCAAAAAGAGCGCGCCAAAAAAACACAGCATTCACTCTCCAATTTGTCTCCCCCCAGAATCCAGTCCCCAAAACTAATCAAAATTCTCTTTTCAAAATTAGCAGGCCCCACTTATCAATGCCATTTGCCATAACAGCTCCACTCTCTCTCACTCTCGCCAGCCTTGCCCTACCAACCATCACCCACATTCCACACAACACCCGCCCCCCTTTGAAAGCATATAACGCTCCTCCTCAATTTTGGCGCGAAATTTCCAAATCCCAAAAATCCGCCTTAGAGGGAAACCAAATAAAACCCTAAAACATTCCCCAAATTTCAAAACCCAACTCTCTGCCTCTATATAACAAGCTCAGTTTGCTTTTTTTGTATGTGACCAAGACCTGTTTGATAAAACTCCTGAAAAAGAAAAAAAAAAAGGAATTAGAGAAAATGTATGTGGTGAAGAGAGATGGGAGACAAGAGGCCGTTCACTTTGACAAGATTACTGCTAGATTGAAGAAGCTGAGCTATGGGTTGAGTATGGAGCATTGTGACCCTGTGCTGGTGGCCCAGAAGGTATGCGCTGGTGTCTACAAGGGTGTTACTACTAGCCAGCTTGATGAATTGGCTGCTGAGACTGCTGCTGCCATGACCGCTAATCATCCTGATTATGCCTCGGTGAGTTTTTTTATTTTTTTATTTTTTTATATATAATTCTTTTGGGTTGTTTTAATTTTATTTTTGTGTTATATGACTTCTATTATCTCATGGTTAGTATGGCGGATGGGTTGATTTGTTGTATCTTTTGTTTGAGATGTGATGAGGATTGTAGGTGGGATTCTTGAGGTTTTATGTCAATTTTGCATATTCGCAGGAATTTTGTTTAAGTACCGTGTTTTATTTTGTTTTGAAGATTGTTGGCACTGAATTTGCATTTTTGGTTTACCTTCTGTTTATTTGTTGTGGTTACTGTGTTGGTAGATTGGTGCGTTGAGACTCTTTTTACTTCAGAGAATAGTCGTGTTAGTATCATAAAGTTGATCTTTTGATTACTGCGACAAAGTTTAGGCACTCGTGAAATTTTGATTCAAAATTAATGTTTATGTCAGAATTTCCCGTCAAGGCATCTATATTTTTGGTTTATTTATCATTTTTCTTTCTTATTCATACAGTTGGCTGCAAGGATTGTTGTTTCAAATCTGCATAAGAACACTAAGAAATCATTTTCAGAGACGTAAGTTATATGAAAGTTTGATGACCAATCTTCAATTCAGTTAACCTATGCGATATTTCTAAGAAATTGTTTCATGTGATATTTGTTGTTGGTTGTTGCAGGATTAAAATCATGTATAACCATTTTAATGAGAGATCTGGGTTAAAGGCTCCTCTGATTGCTGATGATGTTTATGAGATAATCATGACGGTATGTATTACATATTAAGTTGCATTATGAATTTTTCTTGCTTCCATTATGGGAGTTAGGACTGTGTTAAGAGGGGATTCTGGCATTTTTGTACTTAAGGTCTCATTCAGTTGGATAAAGGCCTTAACTGAAGACCAAAAAGTACTATTTCAGTTCTTGGAAATTGCAATATGTTTTTGCTACTTTCTCAACTAATGATCTCTGTTGCTTTTTTTGTGATAAAGAAAATATTTGATTTCTAATTCAATGCTATTTCTATTAGCTTTTTTTTTTTCTCCCTGACAAATGATCATGTGAGACATTTGTAATTATATAGTTGAGTAATCCTTCTAAGCCGATTGACTAAAAATAATTCATAATAATATTCATCATTACTGGAAAAAAGTAGTTGAAATGTCATTTTTAGTTACAAGGAGTTCTTATGGATGTTAAGAAAGTAACAATTGAAAAATTAAGGGTCCACTTTACTGCAGACAGATATATCTGCTGTTCTATGATGTTCAATCTTGGGTTTTACTTGAATTATTTAACAATTCTTGATTTGTATCAGAATGCTGCTCGCCTGGACAGTGAGATCATTTATGATCGAGACTTTGACTATGATTACTTTGGGTTCAAGACTCTGGAAAGGTCCTACCTCTTAAAAGTTCAAGGAAAAGTTGTAGAGAGGCCTCAGCACATGCTGATGAGGGTTGCTGTTGGAATTCACAAGGATGATATTGATTCAGCTATCAAAACATATCATTTGATGTCTCAGAGATGGTTCACTCATGCTTCTCCCACCCTTTTCAATGCTGGAACGCCAAGGCCTCAGGTATGTTTTATATCAAGTAGCTTGTACTTTGGAGTACTGTTTGTTTCTTAATGTATGTCAACAACTAATACATTTTTTTGATGGCCCATTCTGCCAGTTGAGCAGCTGCTTTTTGGTGTGCATGAAAGATGATAGTATTGAAGGCATATATGATACTTTAAAGGAGTGTGCTGTCATTAGCAAATCAGCTGGAGGAATTGGTGTCTCTGTTCACAACATTCGTGCCACAGGCAGCTATATTCGTGGAACAAATGGAACATCTAATGGTATTGTTCCAATGTTGCGGGTGTTTAATGATACTGCCCGTTATGTTGATCAAGGAGGAGGCAAAAGGAAAGGTACGTTCATTGTGGATATCTCATATTGACAGTTTAAATATGAAAACTTGATGGTAAAACCATTGCCTGACATGATGTAGGTGCTTTTGCTGTGTACTTGGAGCCATGGCATGCTGATATATTTGAGTTTCTGGATCTTAGGAAGAACCATGGAAAGGTGAAAATTAGCAAATTCTTCATTAACACCTTATTTCTCCAAATTCAATAATATGTTCTCCTTAGGACTTCCAGATTACTTACATAACTTGAAACATGTAAACTTTACTTCTATGCAGGAGGAGCACCGAGCTAGGGATTTATTCTATGCACTTTGGGTGCCTGATCTATTTATGGAAAGAGTCCAAAGTAATGGGCAATGGTCATTATTTTGCCCTAATGAGTCTCCTGGTTTGGCAGATTGTTGGGGTGAAGAATTTGAAAAACTGTACACCAAATATGAGAGAGAGGTGAATTTCACTGTATGTGAACTTATTGCATTCGTTTCTTATGGGTATGTAGTTACTAACACTCATGTTTTACACTTAGGGCAAGGCAAAGAAGGTTGTCCAAGCACAGAACCTCTGGTTTGAAATTTTGAAATCTCAGATAGAAACTGGCACACCTTATATGGTTTTTAAGGTGATTTATTTCTAACATGATATTTTTTACATAGTTTTATCATTTATTAATATTATTCCCTTGGTTTGATTTAGGCTTTTGTGTTGCTTTTGTTTTTTTCATTTCTCCCAGGATACCTCCAACAGAAAAAGTAACCAGCAGAATCTGGGTACTATAAAATCTTCAAATTTGTGTACAGAGATAATTGAATATACAAGTCCAACAGAAACTGCTGTCTGCAATCTGGCTTCTATAGCTCTGCCACGATTCGTGAGAGAAAGGGTGAGCAATAGCTTGAACCTGGTTAGGTAAATTCTCTCGTGTCCTTGTATGCATGTTGTTTAACTCTGCTTTCTTTGTTTGTTTGTTTTTAGGAGATTCCAGTGGAGTCTCATCCATCTAAGATTGTTGGAAGTAGAGGTTCCAAGAGTAGATACTTTGACTTTGACAAACTTGCAGAGGTTTGTATTCCAGTTGTCATTTAGGATGTTATGGTAGAACTTGTGGAACTGAATATTTTCTTTAGTAAACTTGCCTGTGACTTCATATCCTTTGCTTTTTTGGGACAGGTTACAGAAGTAGTTACAACCAATCTTAACAAGATAATTGATGTTAATTACTACCCTGTGGAAAATGCAAAGAGGTCAAATTTTCGACACAGGCCAATTGGCATTGGAGTTCAGGGACTTGCAGACACTTTCATCTTACTTGGGATGGCATTTGATTCGCTAGAGGTAAAATATACACAAACTGATATCTTGACTGAACTGTAGCTAGGATAAGTGATCTGATTTGATAGTTTTGTGATAATTGATTTCAGGCTCAACAGCTGAATAAGGACATATTTGAAACCATTTATTACCATGCTCTTAAAGCCTCATCTGAGATAGCTGCCAGAGATGGCCCATATGAAACATACATTGGAAGTCCTGTTAGCAAGGTATACCTAGTTTCTTCAGACTGATAAGCATGTGGAAGTATTAATATTTGCTTGGTTTTTATTTTCCATTTTTGTTGTATAATTGATGCCATAACCCTTTCATTGATTTCAACATCTCTATTATGTATTATAAATTATGTTTTAAAGTTTGATTTTTCTAAGATTTCCACTTAGCTCACCAAATCTAAATTGTATATTGAATTGTTCAGGGAGTTCTGCAGCCTGACATGTGGAATGTAACTACTTCAAGTAGGTGGGACTGGGATGTCTTGAGAGAAATGATATCTAACAATGGAGTCAGAAATTCACTACTTGTAGCACCAATGCCAACTGCTTCGACCAGTCAGATTCTTGGAAACAATGAGTGCTTTGAGCCATATACTTCCAACATCTATAGTCGCAGAGTTTTAAGGTTCGTTCTACCATTAAATTCTGTTCAGCTTTTGTTATGACCAGTTGTCTTGTGCTACCTTCTAATTCTATTATCCTTTTGCAGTGGTGAATTTGTTGTGGTCAACAAACATCTTCTGCATGACCTAACTGAGATGGGCCTTTGGTCCCCTGCTCTCAAAAACAAAATAATTTATGAGGATGGCTCTGTCCAAAAAATTCCAGAAATTCCCGATGATCTGAAGCTTATATACAAGTATGTATATGCAATTTTCTTCATGTATGTTATCATCTTCTACGCTCTTCTCTCAGTCCATGCTAATACTATTTTGTGGTAACTAGGACTGTTTGGGAGATCAAGCAAAAGACATTGGTAGATATGGCAGTTGACCGTGGATGCTATATAGATCAGAGTCAAAGCCTTAACATACACATGGATCAACCCAATTTTGGAAAGTTAACTTCCCTGCACTTCTATGCTTGGTCCAAGGTAAATGCTGAAATAATTCCTGCCACCATACAGTGCATGTAGTCTACAATTCCGGTATTTATATAAGTTAATGCTTGTGACTCATATAATTAGCTTCCAGTTAGGATGGTCTGATGTCTGATGTCTCTCATCTGAGATAGTGAATGTTAACTTCCTCCTACTGCTTTTCTGCTAGTTGTAATTTTATGGCATGCTAGCGTTGGGAGATCTTGATTTGGCCCTTTACTCTGGGACTAATGCTATCATTTTTTAATTTTGTAATTGTTCCTTTTTTGTATAAAGGGTTTAAAAACAGGGATGTATTATCTTCGATCACGTGCTGCAGCTGATGCCATCAAGTTCACTGTTGATACTTCTCTTCTTCAAGTAATTATCAGTCACTGCCATAAGAGTTTTAACCATTTATGCTTTCACATTTTATTCTAAATAATTCTTTTTACTGGTAATGCAGGAAAAGAAAAGTTTGGCTGCTGAAGATGATGGTACCAAAATGGCTCAGATGGTTTGCTCTCTTACTAACCGTGAAGAGTGCATGGCTTGTGGCAGTTAGAGAGCATGAAGTTCTTTTGTTCAAGGTTCTGTTATATTTGGAAGCATTAGAAATTTAAACATATAATCAAATATACGACTTAAATTTATATAACTTTAAGTCTTTGTATAGGCTAATCGTGTATTGGTTGTTAAATATTTAGCTAGACATTGTACTTACACGTATAAAAGTTGGGACTGGAATTTCAATTACAGTTATGGAAGCTATTGTTTTGTACATTGTTTTTAGATGTCCCAATTGGTTATTCTGCAGCTTTAATAGCTCAGGTAAACATTTCCAAATGTATTCTAGTTTGTTTAGAGAGAAGACAATAGCCTTTGCGGTTAACTATTTGGGCTAAGCTTCGTTGGCAGACTCTCTCCATTAAATTAGGTTTGGTATTTGACAAATGTTAATCTGGCGGTCAATGCTGTGCAATTATAGTATTTATCATTGATGGTTGACAATATTAATTTTCACAGGTAATAACTCAACTCAATTCTGAAGTTTTGACAAACCAACTGCTTGTCTAAGAGTAGAATACGCTTGAATTTTTAAATTATATTTTAATTAGTCATCTTCATTCTTTGAATGAAATATATTCATATTTTGAATTGGTCGGGTTCTTTTGTTAAGTTAAAGTTGAAATATCATCACAGGTTATTTCTATTTACTTGATTCATTAAATTAGTGAAAATTAATATAGTCGACTAATGTGGTCAAGAAGGTTTTGAGGAGTTGAATTCAAGATCTTTCATTTTTCATATAAGTGAGAAGATCAGATCAATTAGACCATCATTTAATTAATAAATGATAATAATTTTCAAAAATAAAGATTAAAGTGTTAATTAGAATATAATTTAGAAATACAGTTATGTTTCACCTTCTAAAATTGGTGGTTGGCAAGTTTTGCCGGTGTCAGAGAAGTTGACTTGAAATCTAAAGCTTAGTTTGAGTTAAATTTTGACAATTTGGGTGTAAAGTTGCTATGTGGCCTTACATGACTGGAAACAATTAGATCCCATCCACATGATTTCAATTGTAAGATTGTAATTGTGAAATTTATTAATGAATGAGAATTTTCCATATTACGTCTCAATTAATATTTAAAATTTTCAAATACTACAAGGCGTCAAAAATTAAATTCTTGTCCTTTATGTAATACGAAATTGCATAACTGAAAAGCTTGCATGAAAAATTCAATGTTTGTAGAAGAAAAATGTTAAATGTGGGACTGAAATTGATTGATTGATACAATTAAGGTTTGATGAAGAGAAGAGAATAAAATAGCTAGATTTGGTCTGTGGGTTTTACCAAATCTATGGCTTTCTGTTGTGTCGGAACCGTCCTAAAAAGGCTTGTTTGTGACTCGGACAAAACATTGTGCAGTGGAAAGTACGAAAACAGTACGCGTGTCCAAATCCAGGGCCCTAATTGAAATTTCTAATGCGAGTTTCAATCTAGAAATATCTACGGAGAAAGTGCCCTTTTAAAGAACGTGGGACCCATGTTTGGTACTTTGCATCAAATGTTAGAAATATCGGCGTTTGAAGTGGTATTTAATGCTTTGATTGTTTTAAAATATTATTTTAATTAATTATTATGTTTGATAGTGTCATATTTATCTTAATATTTAAAATTTGAATAATTTTATCTTCACTTCATTGCATTATGATTAATATCCATTTGAAAGTATTAATTGATACTAAATCTAAAAACAATTACTTACTGCACATATAATTTATTTTTATGTAAATTAATAAAAATAATCTCAGCATTCATATCTCTAATTTTTAGTGCATAAAATTAAAAAATTTTATTATATACCTTTTCTAATTGTTTATGTAAAATCAATTATAATAAAAAAAATTTTTCTATATCACAATCTTTTGTCATTCTTTCAAGTCAAGAAGTTGTATAAAGAGTATTATAACCATATGATCACCGTTACAAAATCGCTTTATAAAAAAGTAGAACCGAAAATAAATCGCTTTAGGACAATTTTTAAAATGATTCTGAAATAATATGTTTTAGTTCTGTTTTAGTTTGAAATTGAAATTAGATAATTTTTTCATATAGTTTGAATTAATAATAATCATAAATAAATAAATAATAAATGGTACTATTAGAAAAGCTAAACCAATTTAACAAAAAGTATTAAAATTTATTTTAAAAAATTATAATAAAATAAAAAAATATTACTGATAATTTTTTTTTAAAATAATTTTTTTCAGATTTGGTTAACTCATTCAACTTCTTTATGAAATTTCAATGGGTTGGTATTTGCTGGTGTTGTGATTTTCTTTATATATTGTCATTTTCTTTTTTAACTCTTTATATTTATATATTATTTTTTTTGTATAATATTAAATATTAGTTGTAATTTTTCTTTTATGTTGTCTAAATTTTTATAATGTTAAAAAACAATTCTATTTTGAAATTAACATGAATATTATGGTTGATTAATAAAAAATAATAATTATAAAATGTCATGGGTTGGTATTTGCTGGTGTTGTGATTTTTCTTTATCATATTTGGTCACTTTTTTCTGTTTTAACTCTTTATATTTATCAATATATTAGATTTTTTTTGTAAATAATATTGAAATATTAGTTGTAATTTCTTTTATGTTTGTCTAAAATTTTTTATAATGTTAAAAAACATATTCTATTTTGAAATTACATGAATATTATGGTTGAGTATGATGACCAAATAATTTTATAAAAGCTGTATATATAGCCTTAAGTTATATTTATTTTATATTTAATATGTATTTCCAAGCACTTTCAATCTTAATATACCTTTCTCCATTAAAAACTTCTATAATCGCAATTTCAATATAAGTTTATAATTTCCAACTATAGTTTATTGAAAGCATAAATCATTGTGATTTTTTTTTTTTTTTTTTTTACCTCATTGCTTGTGCCTAATTTTTAGATCGGAACAATGTAATTATGATATAATTAGATTAATTTAATATTTAACTGTCTATTTCAGTTTGCTCCAATTTTTTTGTTGATTGTAAATATTAAGTGTTTAATTAAAAAAACAAATAAATTTTTTTAGTTAGATTAAATATGATCCAAGACCTAAAATCTTTTTTTTTTTTTTTTTACTCATTGCTTGCCTAATTTTTAGATGGGACAATTAATTATATATAAAATTAGATTAATTTAATATTTAACTGTCTATTTCAGTGCTCCAATTTTTTTTATTAAAATTAAGTGTTTTAACAAATAAATTTTTTTATAGTTAAATATGTCTGACCAAAATTTCGTATTAAAAAAAATCAAAATAATCCTATTTCTTAATTTTATTCATTTTTCTAATTTTTCTTTCTTTCTTGTTTCATTCTATCTTCATCACATCAGCCTACAGATCGAAATGCAAAATGCGTTTAAGATAATATTGATTGCAAATTTAAATTTGTTTTGTGAAATTTCAAAATACTTTATTTCGTTTTTTCATATAGATTTATGAAAAAGCTTTAACGGCATTCTTCACTTACCTTCAAATTGCTCAGGTTTCTTGGTAATAACTAATAATAATCAGTTATCAATGTTTAGTGATTAATTTAATATAACAAGTTTTTTGAAGGAAATTAATATAACAATTGAATAGCTCAAATCTGGTAATCTAGCAATATTTTGTGATTAATAATTTAATATAACATTACTGGCTAAAAGCTAACCCGAATGAAGTAATTTTAAAATGAAGAGTAATTGAGAAATTAATCGCTATAGTTTAGATTATGACTTGGATCTTTTATAATGTAAATTTCTCGAAGCTAGCTCCTTTTCAAGCGGAGATTAATCAAATTTATTTTGAGCTAGCCTTGTTACTTTCAGAGATAGACGGAGATCAGTTGGATTTATAAACCGTTAACATGAGATCTTCTTGAGTGTTCTAGTCAAACATTTGGTTTGGTTATATTCTCTTATTTGGAGTTCACATTCATCGTATTATCCAATTGTAAAACCGCGTTACGTTGATGTTGACTGCTGACGGCGATCCCAGTTGACTCGTTGACCATGATTACGTGTGCAGACACATCCAAACCGCCAAATGTACAGTGTCAAACAAAGCAAAACAATTTTTCTTTTTTTAAAAAAAAAAAAAAAAAACAGATATACACATGTGAATTTAATTAATTTAAATGCACTAATCTAGTTATATTCTAATCTAGTTACTCTAGTTAGAATATACAGGTCAAACAAAGCAAACTAATCTAGTTATCTTCTAGAATTAGGTTATGAAAAATATAATTGAGACTATTAATTAATTTAATTACTAATTGCTATTACAATTAGATTATTAGTTTAACAATTTTATTTCCAAGTATTGACCCAGCAAGTTTTTGAATTTGACTCAATAAAGTATAAACTCGAAATAATGTTAAAAGTTTGCGAAATTACGTTATGATCTATGTAGTTTGTGAAATACAACCAATTTATCTTTATCTTTTCTAAAGTATATCAATTTGTCTTTATGGTATGTTTCCGTTCTACAACTAGGTCGTCTTATTCATTTTTTGCATATTTTCCATTAAGTCAGTAAGAACACACAGAGATCAAATGAGAGATTCAAAAACATTATATCAATAAAATTACAGTATGGTTCCTATGGTTTGAAAAATACAACTAGTTTGTTTTGTGTTTTTAAGAATAAAAGGGATATTTTTGTCATTTTATAAGGTACTTCACAGAAAAAAATAAAAAATTGGACATAAGGACTTTATAATTTGATGAGAGTAAACTATAAGAATGTTTTAATCTATTTTATAAAAGACATGAATAAATTAATTATATTTCACAGTACACAGAAATCTTATTATACTTTTCCCTAAAAGTTTTCATAAACATAAGCTCCATAAAATTTGAAACTCACATTAGTTTAATATGCTTGAAGTCTACCTTTTACAACCCACCTAATTAACAAACAACTAATATTTGTCTAACTAAAGCTTATTAGTATGTAAAAAGAATAAGTTGATGCTATTGCTTTATTTTATACTCTCTTTCCCTTTTTTTTTTTTTTTTTACTCACACTCTCAGTCCAATATAATTATGCTTGAAGTTCTAGAACCTTTACAACCCCACCTAAATTAAGCAAACAACTAATATTTGTCCCTAAACTAAAGCTTATTAGTATTAAAAGAATAAGTTGTTTATGCTATTGCTTATTTTATACTCTCTTTCCCTTTTTTTTTTTTTTTTTATAGCCTTTTTTTTTCCACTTAGATCTTTCCCTTTTTTTTTTTTTTTTTACCTTTTTTTTTCACTTAGATGATATTTTTAGAAAATTAGAGTAACATTAATTATTTTATTTTAATTTTATTATTGTTTAAATATCTGTATAACTCTTGTTTCAATTAAATAAGTATTGATTAAAAGATAGTTAATTAATAATGTTTATTTTTTTTCTAAAATTAAAGCAATTTATTGTTTCATTGATTATTGTGAAAAGTTAAAAATGGTCAAATTTAACAGAATGGAGACTATGTCTTTTCATCTAAAACAAGCATGACTGCATCAAAATTAGAAGTTTTAAAATTTATATAATAATACTTCTTACTTGTTATTTCTTTTTTAAATATCTCAAAATATTTACAATATTTTTAAATTTAGACATGTAAATAATTATTTTTTCTATAATAACATTTATAATTGTTCATTGAATGAAAAACTTTTAGTATCTTAATGAGTTATTAAGAGTAAAAAAGTGCAAAATAATTTTTGTTGACTTAATTATTTATATACGTGTTTTATCAAACCATGCAAATAAAATGGGACGAAGGGAATATATATTTTAGTAACATTAAAAGAGTTTGATTTGAAAACTATATATTTTGAGTAAAAACTCTCTATGCAGAACCAAAAAATTGAAGTGTAGAGAAAAATGAAAAATATACTTTTTATTGACATATATAATTTAAATACTTTTATGTTTTTTTTATTTTTATTTTTATTAATTTCTCTTTTTGTACAAGGAAAAAGTCTTGACGGCTGACCAATTGTCGTCATTGTATTTATATCTTATCCATTAATATGGATAAAGATATTTTTTTGGTCTGAAAAGTAATGTGGATAAGACTCTCTATTCTATAATATTTATTATATTTTTTAAATTTCATATTTTTTAATATAAATTTCATATTTTTATAAAATCATTTAAATTCATTTAAATTTTATAATAAATTTATTGAAATAAATTGATTATATTATTTTTAATTTAAATAACTAATTTTTTTAAAAATATTAAAATTGAAATAAATAATTATTGGGTCATATACAAAAGATAAACAGAAAAAAAAATTATTAACTTTTTGAGATTAACAAATGTAATAAGTATTTTTGAACAAATTATTGTTGAGTAATAAATATATGAACGGAGGTAATAATTTTTTTATATTATTTTTAATTTAATACTAATTTTTTTAAAAATATTAAATTGAAATAATAATTATTGGTCATATACAAAAGATAAACACGAAAAAAAAATTATTACTTTTTGAGATTACAAATGTAATAAGTATTTTGAACAAATTATTTTGAGTAATAAATATTATAGAACGGAGGTAATAATATTTTATAAAAATATAATTGATTTCATAATCCTTTAAATATAACCTTATTTTCTCATTGAATTCTTTACTGAAAGTCCCCTCGAATGTTAATACAGTGACATATTAAAATTTTTATTATTCAAATAATATTTTAATATATATGAAAATATAAACAAGCTTCAATGTGGAACGAAGGGACCAGCAGATGAAACAAAACGTTTACAAAATTCTACAAACAAAGATCAGGTCATAGCTTCATTTACTTTTATTAGTAGCAAGTTTTGATAAATTTCTCCTTTGAAAAGTTTAATTCCCATAAAGCAACAAGTTGACTTCCACCAATAAATAAATACTTACCTACACTATATGGACCAATTATCATTTTTTATTATTTTTCTTTTTTTTCAATAAAAGTTCATATTTTGTTTTGGCTTCACCGTCAATTTCACTCTGAATTCTTCCGAGTAGTTGTAATTCTAAATCGACTTTTGTAAGTGCTCTAAATTTATCAATTTAGTTTCAATTATATTCTAATTTACTTTTAAAGTGCAATTAACACCTTAAAAGTGAATTAGAGCACCCTGAATTTATCGGTTTGTTACAATTCTACCCTAAAAATAAATTAAAGTTCGAATTCTAATTAAAATAATATAAAAATAGACTTTATAACCAATTCGAACTTAGTTAAATATAATACATAATATTTTAATTAAAATAAAAAATTTATTGTTTTGCTTGTTTTGTCCTTCAACTTATTATCTTTCTCTTCTCGCAGGAAAATCAACTAATGGCTACAAAGACATGGCAAAACAATTCTCATATTTGTTTCGTCGTTCTAGGAAGTATAACTTTGAATTGGGACTAAGTTGACAGTTACTCCCTAAAAGCAAATTGGGACTAAGTTGACAATTTAAAATTTCCAAAATACAAAAGTTGATTTAAATAAAAGTCACAGTTACAATTACTCTAAAAGTTCGGGTGGAATTGAAGGTTAAATCTATTTTGTTTTTCCATTATTAGATTTATTATATGTTTTGAGTTTTGAGAAGATATACATTTATTCATATGGATAAATTAAAATTATTACTGGAAAGTTATTATCTTCACAGAAATTCATATCTAAGTATATTTATTTAGAGGTAAGCGCACCCATGAATGGTTCGAAACGTGAAATCAATTATTTTATTTATTTTATTAATAAAAAACAGTTTAATTTAATTTAATTAATTGGGCAAACAATGCATTCTTAGTGAGCCGACACATGTCGGCCGCGCCATCCCCTTCTTCATTCCCTCTCAACTCAACACCGACTTCAAGTGGATAGAAAGAAACCACGTCGTTGCTTCCTTCTATACCACTATAAACTTCTTTGTTCACATTAAAACTCAAATGAAATTTGATATAGAGAAAGGACAAATTATGAAATTGACTCTTTCAGAATGTTATTTTTTTGTTCTTTTACAATATCAAGATCCTTCAACTTGAAGTTGTTCAAAAAAACAAAAAAACAAAAAAAAAGAACCGCCTCTATTTCATATGTCAAACCACCAAAGCTATAGCCAAGGCGGCGTTTATTGCCTTATATAAGACTCTGTTTGATCCATTCTTGAAACTTTTTAGGTTTACACCCATCTTCTTTGTTATTTTCTGGTTGATGTTGCATGTGCTTTTTAAAGGTGGCGAATCCAAGAGAGAAAGGTATCAACAAGAATCTTGACGAATGGGTTTATCAACCATCGATGATGCTTCAACAAGAAAATAAGAGTAACAGAAATGAGCAGCCATTTGGATCAATGCTTTCTGGGTTGAGTAGAGAAAGAGAGATGTCAGCTATGGTTTCTGCTTTGACTCATGTTGTAACTGGAGAGGTGCCTGCCGATATTATTAACAATGAAGGGAATTGTTCGGGGAGTTCCAGTGATGGAGCTAATAAGAGAGGAAGAGAAGAGGAAGGAGGTCACACAAAGCTTGCTAGATCTTTTGGTTATGTTGACAGAGTTAATAACAGTAATATACTAATCTCTCTTAGTTGCTTTAAGTTTGTTTG
This sequence comes from Jatropha curcas, assembly GCF_014843425.1. The sequence continues at coordinate 11,995,258 of NW_023590789.1, read as the reverse complement.
TGTTTTCCTCGTGTAATCATCAATGGAACAGTAATATCTTTCTTTCTTATTTAACAAGAAAAATATAGTATCTTCTTTCTATTTTCTTTTTCTTTTTTAAAATTATTTTTTTCTTTAATTGTCCTATGCACTTAAATGACAATTAATTTAATCATCCAATTCATATTTTTTATTGTTTTCTTAAACAGCAATAGACACTTCAACAATTGCAACAACCCCCATAATGCCACAAACACACATATATGAACACAACGACACCGTAAGAGAAGAGCCAAGGAGAAAATACAGAGGAGTGAGACAAAGGCCATGGGGGAAATGGGCTGCGGAAATAAGAGACCCCTTTAAAGCAGCAAGAGTTTGGTTAGGCACATTTGACACAGCAGAGGCAGCAGCAAGAGCCTATGATGAAGCTGCTCTTAGATTTAGAGGTAGCAAAGCCAAACTGAACTTCCCGGAAAATGTAAGACTCCTGCCATCTACCTCAAATCCAATGACAACCCAGGTGGCGATTTCTAATTCTCAAAATACCCTTTTCTCTGTTCCTCAAATGGTAAACAATCCTCGATTGGATTTGGGTGTTGGAGGGTATCAAAGGCATCAGGCCGTTAGTCTTTATGACCAAATGGTTTTGTCATCTTCAAATGCATCTTCCCATTTTCAAACTTTTAGTTTTGCAGCTTCTTCTACTACTTATTCTTCTTCATCTCCACAATCTTCCGTTCCTCTGATAATTCCAGCTCCGCGGCCTGCGGACTTGAGGACTGCCACCAACCAGAGCAGTGGTGGTGGTGGTAGTGCTGATATTTCAGAGCCAGCTCTCTGGTCGGATTGTGGCCATTATACTTCTTCATCTGGATAATTATTCAATATATATTTATTTATTCACCTGCATTTTAATAGGTTATACTTTAGCTTCTTGTTGTAGTTATTATTATACTGATTTTAGTTATTTTATCATTATTATTATTATTAATTTTTAGTTGGTCAAGATCTCATGTGAATGTTGTTATTCTAAGCGGTGTTCACTTATCTAAACAAAGATTAGGTCAAAGTCAGCAGCATTTTATATTTGTGAGATGGCCTGATTAGTCAACAGTTTGCCTAAATCTTTTGCAGAATCCAAGTTACTCTAGATTTCACCTCCCAATTCATCAAAAAAGAAAAGGCAAAGAAATTTTTAATTTGATTTACAAATTAAGTATAATTTAATCACAGCATCAAACATCTCCGTCAATGAAATCTTAGTCTAGTGGTATGGTAGAAATACCCATGATTAAAGGTCATGGATTCAACTCATAGCCCCACCACTCACCATGTAACATCGTTGATGTAATTCTGCTCTCAATGAAGTTGTTTTGTACTTTTTTTTAAAAAAACTAAAACGAGTATCATAGAATCTTTTCTAAAATGAGTATCATGATCTATGTAATAATTCATGTTAAACAAAATTCAAGTATCTCCAACACGAAAATTTACTACGAAGTTTCAATTATTTCGAGGTATGAGTCAGACATGACGACAACAATAAAGTTACTTGAAATAGGCAAGGCCCCCAAAAAAACAGGAGAACCGTTAAGCAAATGTCAATAAGACAGTTTTAGTTGAATAAACTAAATTTCAAATCCTCAAAAGGAGGGTGATGCAACTTGCATAATGAGACATTCACATACTCTATTTCAATCAGGACGGCAACGATAAAAGACAGGTCAAATTACCTTTGTTTTTTGAGTCAAATATAATTAAATCTCTAAATTATATTTAAACTAATACTTCACTCTATTTACATTTGATAAATAATATATTAAGCCGTATCATTTAAAAAAATAAACATATTCTATCTAAAAATTATATTTACAGAGCTCATTTTTTTTAGACGAAATAACCTAATAATAAAACAAAAGCATAAATTAAAATCGTCGTAATTATTTATTGATTGTAGAGTGATTTAAAAGTATTAATTTAAATATAATTTAAAAATTCAGTTATATTTTATCATCCACACAAAGTCCACAAAATGTCACCATCAAGAATCGCGTTGACAAATTACTTGGCCATAATATGTCATGCTAACATCAAGTCATAAAGAAAATGGTGTCATCGACAGTTGTCCAAGTGCAATGATTAAGGAAGAACCCTATAATATTAAATATAAATTAAAAAGATAAAACAAAGGAAATCTTAAACAAAGCTAAAAAATTCCTTTTCCCACTGCCATAAAACAAAGCCCTTGGTTTTTTTTCATATTAGTCAGTGGTACCGTATGTGCCAGAAGTATACAACAAAATCTTACTCGGTCCTAACAAGCATTTTGGACTTGTCAACAATAGAAATAATTCCTGGGGAAATGCATATCCTGACCACCCTTTAGCGAGCAGAGACTTCGATGGAAATTTTTATCATTACAGTCGGCCAAAGAAAATGCTCAAATTGGGCCAACCTGTAAAACACACAAGATATTCACTTATTTCGCCACTTCTGCTTTCTTTTGAAGTATTGCATGAGAGAGAGAAAGAGAGAAATGTACCAGAATGTGATTGCTGAAATCATTCTTTTCAAACTTTAAGAGCAGCTTTGTGTACCATGGTTTCCTTGTGTATTTGGTGGCAACTCTTCTCAACAAGATCAAGCAGCTTCTCCAAGTTCATTGCCCATGAGTTGAGAATGTCGTTGCTATCTTTTGCTGCTTGGAAACAGACTATCCCCATTGGCCTATCAATCTTTGCCACCAGTGCTTTCGATACAACCATATCCGAGAGGTGCTTCTCAGCTTCCTATTTGGATAGACACAAATTCAAGTCTTGATGGGTGAACATGGTTGGAAGTGAGGGCAAATAAAAATCAAAACATCAAGCTAAGCATAAAATGTTGTAGAACTATGTTTTGTGGGAGTTTTATGCCACAAAGCTCTTATATTATATAATACACAAATCCTCTAATACTTTAAACGTGCATACAGCATATGCAAAACTTATGACGAACAAAATCGAAGTCCTAGAAATGGAATCAAACAAAGACAAAGCATCAAACTCAAATCATAGAGATATTTATGCAGTTCTCCGATTCCAAACTTGCCAAATACTGCAATACTTCTTAGTCTAAATGTCTCTTTTTACTCAAAGACAGTGTCTACGTGCTCTAATATCAGGATCACATATTTCAAAATTAAATTGATGCGAGTGATTTAATTATATTCTAGTAATGATAAATTAATCCAAGATTCTTTCAAGTAATGGAAAGGAAAACATTATCCAAAGCCCATATTTGGCCTTGAATATGCAGCCAAAGGTAATTATTCAAAGAGATCAAGAGGTTAAATTGGCTGCGAAGATATCACTAATTCCAAGGACCAGTACAAGAATAAGATCAGCATAGGAGGCATGCAGGTACGTCAATTGGAAAGTACAGCTCGTGCTGTTAGTAGTAGGCTTCATACTCAGAGGCCTCCAAGGTCATGTTGAAACTTATTGAGCCAAAACTCCCTATTCAATGCCAAGAAGCCATGAAGGTTTACCATAAGAATATTAAGCAAGAGAAAAAGCTAAACTTACCCAAATTCATATTTGAACAAAAAAAGTGCCAATTAGAACAAATTTTACATTTTTAACCACGAAAGACACAAGATTGTTAAGATTTTTGAGTACTGAAAATCACAGATTGTTACTTTAACACCACTTGACAATAAACAATGAGGAACATGAAAAAACTTGCTAGCACAGTAACAAAGAAAGCATAATAACAACAATAATAATAATAATAATAATAAAACACACAAACACACATATGACCGTGTGCAATTGCATGCATATCCATATATAGGGAGAGGTGCCAAGCTGTATTGGCTAATGAAGAAAATACAAAATTAAAAAAAAAGATTAGCATGAACAAACCTGGATGCTAAGACACAACAACTCTGCAAGTCTCTTCACAGTAATTCTTGAATAGTACTTTGAAACAACAAGGATATTCTGAGAAGTAATAAGCATGTCACAATATATAACACTAAAGCAAAATCAAAATTTGAAAATAAGAGAAAGACAGAAAAAAGTTAGCATCTGGTATAACTTAGTGTCTATACAAAACTGAAACTTACATGCTCAATGATTCTTTGCTTCAAATCTTCTGCCGCTTTGTCACCCAAAGAGCCTCCAAGCAAGCCCTTCTCATTTTCAAATTCCTCATTGTATGTATTCCAAAGAGATGTCCATTGGATGACCTCCATTGTCACCAATTGTTTTAAAAGCACCCTAAGGTCAAAACATCATATAAAAACATACATTAAAGCATAACAATTTACATTAAATTACTAAAGTGGAATGCCAAATAATTGAGAAATACATACTTGAACTTTGGGATTTCAGAAAGATTTTTATCCTCCAAGGTGGAGTTCAAAAGGCTTGACTGCATCGGATCATGTGGAGATAGTACTAAGTACCAACAGATTTTCCTCAGAACCTGCATGTTATAAATTTTCAGAACACTCTAGTAGAATTCAAAGGAACTTGACAGGACATGCGCTAAATACAAACACTTACCGGAATCCACTGAGAAGGATTTTCCTTTACAGATGGGATTTCATATATGGCCTTGTAGCAACGGCAAATTTCAAGGTAATCATTGTTATGAGAGTAATACCTACAGAGGACAGACACAAGTATAAGATGTATCCATTTCTAATGGCAACAACATTAAGGTCCACAGCCATTGCATAAAGCAGTACTTCCTCAAAGCTATAGCATGTACATTTAAAAATACAGGGGTTTCAAAATATCAATCAACAACTACAAACCAAAGGGCACCCAAATATATCATAACAAGCCTGGCTTCCTTGCATAAATGATATCACAGAGACAACCATTCCAATGCAGAAACCTCAGTATCAAAACCTTGACAACAGAAACAACAACTACAACAGCTAAGCCTTAATCTCAAACTAGTTGGGAAAACCTTGAAACCAACAACATAAATAATAATCCACAAACGCATGATGCTAGCAGTTGCAATATAAGAGCCAGAACATTAAGATACCATTCAGCATTTCTTGTTTGTAGATTTGAGACCTTGGAAACTAAGATTTGCTGAAGGCTACTTTCCAGCTCAAATATAAATTAGAAAATACCAAATTCTCCAAGATATGAACAGAGAAATAAATCAAATACACACATAAAGCAAAACAGATCCATCAATAAACTTGCATTTATGCAAACACATATATCAAGCAAAACAAAATCTGCATTTCCAATTGAGTGCCAATGATTAAGGAACTCAACACGAGTGACTGAATTGGGGAAAGCAGTTACTTATCCAAATATGTAGTGATGTGTTTTGGGTGACAAATATATAACATGTCAAAGGTTCCATATTTTCTCCGCATCTCACCATCCAGATTTACTGATGCATCTTAATAGCACCTCCAATTATTTATATCTATTTAATATAGCAAATAACTCCAAGCTGAAGACCATATCATATTTCCAAAAGATCATAACAAACCAAAAATGAACTGGAGGTGAGCATTATTCAGTTTAAATAGAATTACAAACTGAATTGATGCATTTCAGATAATTAAGTTCAGTCAGTTTTCCATATCCAAAGCCAAAATATTTGGATCAACCAAAATTTATCTTATCTTATAGTTAATTCTCTAATTATACTTAATAAATAACTTCTATATGTTTAAAAATTTACATACACATATTATATCCCAAACTGAGATGTCATTTATTTTTTGGTTGAAAGTTATAAGCCCAATAAAACTCAATAACAAATAGACTAATTGAACTACATTATTTTCACTTCAGTTGATTCAGATTTGATAATAATTTGGTTCTGTCAACTCTGGTAATTAAAGATGATTCAATTAATTCAGTATTTGAACCAAATGCTCATCCAGTCGCCCACTACAAATGACAAAACGAAAAAATATGTAAAAAAAATTGTGAATATGTTGAAGCAATATACATACTATTAAATATTCTTAATCAATTTCAGAAAAAGGATGACCGTGGGGAGAACCATGGTTAGTGAACAAATCAATACTAAAAAATTGTGCCAAAGATGCAAATTTATTATCAAGGAAGTGAGAAACAAACAAATAGTAAAGCATCATGCCAAATTGCCAATACTCAAGTTATAATAGTTAAATATTAAAGATCCAAAAATTCAATAAAACTATGCTCAAGATAAAACAAGAGAGAGAAAACCAGATACCGTATCATTAATTCATAGTAGATCCGCTTTAACTCCAATAGCGATGGTATGTCAGCAGGAGCCTCTTCAACAACATTATCACCCTCCTTGGGTTTTTTCTTTTCCTTGGAAGGATCAACATCAAATACCCTTGGACTAATCTTCCTTGAGAGAATTTGTGCACGAACATAATCTTGGCGATCTAGGCAGAGACGAACCTGTGAAGTCAATCACCCACAAGTTGATAAAGAATTAACATCATGACCGACATTCAACAACTGTCCTAGGATTATCTTAAGTATTTAAGAGGACAACTTTTTCATTATTTGCAATAAAAGTAAGATCCAGGAAAGTACAACTACAACCAGCACAGTCCTATTTGGTTTTTATCCAAGACTTCCACAGTTGCACTTTACAATGGATGGAATTTGGAAAGAAAACAAGAGGCACGTACTTGTTCAAGAATGAAAGCAATTTTCTCTGTTTTTGCCATAGCACCAAATGTCTCCACCTATAACCAAGAGTATTACAGAGTATGAAAACGAAACAGAATAACACATAAAAAAAGAGGAGTTGTTGACAAATAGATTCATTAATTCCCTACTCGAAACAGAAATGACTATAGCTAACAGAAGCCTAAAACTTACTGCAACTTCTTGCATGAGATCTGCAGCTTCAGCTATAAGCCCCTGTTCTTCCTTGATCTTTGCTAGTTTTTTTATCAACCGAGCTCTCTCAATTTCAACATAAATCTACAACATAACAAAGCTCATTAAAACAATAGGCAATGAATATAAATACAAATGCATGCCTACATAAAATGTTGGATAATCAAACTCAAACACAAAAAACAGTTAAATGCTAGGCATATAACTCACCTTGCCAGCAGAAACAGAATTAAGTGTCTTAATGAGCTCTATTCGAGTTTCAAGATCCGGTGTTTGGTCAATATACTGCATTGCTTGCTGGACCATGGCAGTTACAGCCTGGATAAACACATACCCAATGAACAATACTAATAGAATCACATAATAAGGTACTCAAACATAACTAATGGAAAGGGGGAAAAAGAACACCAACCACAACAGAATGAATCACAAACAGCAGCCAAACTAAAAAGAAACCCATTACTGCTAACTAATAAAAATAATCGAAAATTCATATTGCATAATTTTGGGGCTCCTCTTAGCTTTGATAAACATCAAAATGTAAAATCAAAAGCAAATTACCTAAGCCTTGACTTTAAGGAATTACAATTATTGTCATCAAAGTGTAAATTCAACCTAATTATCAACTGGAACAACTAATCCTGCTAAAGGAATCTCAATTCATGTAATTACAAGTGATATGAAGTATTCTGCTTCTACACAGTACCTGCTTGAGTTGACCACGTTTCTTCGACAGAAGGACTATTTGGTCATTTAACAACTTCCAGTCTTTTGCTTCAAAGCAAAGTTGAAGAATATCTTCAACGGCCTTCTTAGTTCCAGCGACATCACCGGCAAGCCTCATTTGCTTCTCGACATTCTGTAGCTGCTCTATCGCCGACTCTAAATTCGCTTTGCCCTCCTATTTTTACCATTCAACAAAAATTAAACCGGAAAAAAAAAAAGAAAAGAAAAGCCTGGAAAACAAAATCGAAAAGAAAACGAGCGAATTGTAGATCTGAGTAAAAGGAAAGTAAACCAGAGACTCACCATCTTGAATCGGCAAGATCTATGGAGGTCGATAACAATTCGATGAACCCTAAAATGGACGTTTTTTATTTTGTGAAAGTAAAAGAAGAGAAAACCGCTTTGTTTTCTTTTTTTATAGTGTATTTAAAGGGGATCGTTTAAACTCCTTACACAAGAAACCTGGAAATGGATCGGGTTGATCCGGAACCCGGATCTAATAACCCGGTTCGAGGAGACTTTATCTGTTTGATTTGATTCAAAGCAAACAGACAGAAGAACGCTTTAGTCTTTGTTCTTTGAATTTTTTGAAAATTAATAATTTAATGAAAATAATAGACTAATTTGCTTTTTTTCTCAAAAAAAGTGTAATTTGTTTTATTTTTTGATTTTACTTCATCAATAATGACTTTTATATTCAATTAGATGTAATGCAACCTAATATAATTAAAGATGTAATGAAGTGAAAAATATTTTATAATATAATATATGCATTTCATTACTATATTTGTCTATGTGTTTGTTTGAAAATGGACTAATACATAAATTTAATAATATATTTTCAACTATTATCTTTATAGCCTCTCGAATTTTACAGGAGACTCATTATGACCCTGTGAAAATGTAGGATCATAATTGAATTTCTACAAAATTATTTCATTTTGGCGATTAATATAATTATTATTGAAATATGAAAATATAATGTTAATTAGCATATTACTACCTCTATCAATAATCACATCATCATCCAGGTGGATATATTGTACGTCTAGTGGGTCAAGTAACTCCACTTAGTGGCAGGACTACAAAAGATAATTAGAGAGGCAAAAAAATATTTTCAAAATTTGCAGAGGGTGATATCGAAAAAAAGTCACTATTTTATAGGTAAAAATAAAATTTTACATATTTTATAAGGTAAATTTAAAAAAAAAATTAAAATGGTGGTGTCACTACTGGCTACCCTCTAGTTCCGCTATCGTCCCACTAACACTGTAAGCATTTTTATTAGAACTGGATCGAACCAGCCAGTCGAACTAATTAAATCGAGAATTAGCTGACTATCTAGTTCAATTATAATATTGGCTCAAATTTTGAAAAAAATAGATTTTTGATATAACCGAAAAACTAGATTTTTTAATATAACTGGATTTTTTCATAGAAATAATGTTGTTGATTTTTAAAAAATGTTGTTATTTTTATATGTATTTAGTATGTTTGTGTCATAGAGGAATTCAAATTTGAGCATTAACTAAGATTTAACCATGTGATTTAAATTTATGAATGTTGAACTATTATTTAATTTTAAGTTTGAAAATTATTAATTAAAATTTGTGTATTTATTTAAATTATTTTGTTATATAGGATGAATATTTGATGTGAATGATATATTATATATGTTACCTATTTTGAAAATAATTTTAACCCACACATAAATTTATTTATGTTTGTATGACACTTTTAATTTTTACTTTGACCAATTGAACACTTTAAGTATTATTTTTACATTCTTACTTTCTTTTCTATTGTTAATTAAATATTTAAATATATTTTTTATAAAATGTTAACTAAAAATAGTAAGGATTAATAATTTTAAAATACATTTAGTTTGTCAAGAAATGAATAAAAATGAAATATTTCAGGAAAAAAATAAATAAAGAAAAATAATGAAAGGAAATAGAGTGAATATGCAAGAGGAGATAAATTACAGTAAATTGAGTCAATAAAATATACAATTATTTTTGAAAAAATTGTAATTTTATACTTATATTTTACCAAAATAATTATTTTGTCCCTATAGTTTATTATCGTTAAACAATGTTGTCCTTCCATCTAATTTTTTCAATTCCACAATACAAGTCAGCGAGAAAATAAACAGCCAGATGAGGGAGAAAATATTTTGCTTGCCCAAAATGCCAGACCTCTGCAAGATAACCACAGAAGTGAAAATGGAAATAAACACTATGATTTTGATGATATTTTTTTTTTTTTTGTAAAATATTGCTTTGCAAAGAGAGAAACCTTTATTTTTATTGAATAATGTCAAGGCATTTCTGTGTTTTTCCACATAATTACCATCTGAAATTGAAAAAATTTGATGGAATGACAATGGCGCTTAACGCCAAACTATGGGAACAAAAAGATATATTTCAAAAGACAGAGGGATAGATTAGTCAATTTTACAAAATATAGTAACACAGTTATAATTTTCATTGTTTTTTTGTTATCTTATATTTAATAGGTAACAAGCTACTATGAAAAATAGTAAATGCACTTTTTTTTAAAAAAAAAAACAAGTTATTAATTGAACCGTCTGAATTTGTTATTATTGTAATAAATTAATGAACATCCTCAACATTTAGATTACTTAGGTTGATTACATTATTATAAACATTAGATTCAGCTTATCATTTCTTTCCAAAACATCAAAATATGTTCTTAACCATCAAATCAAAAGAATGATTTTTATGGGATGGAAAGTTCAGATATTTTTTTAATAAAAAAGTATCATATATAACTTATTAAATAACAAATCGTCTCTTTTTTTTTTAGGTTTTTTTGAGCTTTTAATATATACTTATATTAAATTTGATAATTACTATTTCTTTGAAAGGTTGTTATTTATAATTTTTTAATTAATTTTATTATTATTAAAAAACAACTGTACATTGGTTATTTACAATCTACAAAATAATTGATTAAACTTCATGGTAAGATATTGTGAATTTAAATAATTTTTAAAAAATATTGTAAATTTAAATTTGAACTTTATATAATATATTTGTAAAAATTATAGTTAAAAAAAATAAGAATAAGACTCTCTTTTTTTTTAAAAAAAAAAAAGAAGAAGCACCAAAATACACACACACACACACAAGGGCGGAGCTCCCTTGGGGCCTAAGGGAGCCCTGTCCCCCCCAAAAAAAAAAATTTAGCAAAAAAAAGTTTTCTTGTGAAAATAATGATTTAACCCTTCAAAATATAAAAAAATTATATTTGGCCACCCCAACAAGTTTAAGAAAATTTCATTTGGCTCCCTCAACATAATTGTCCTGTGTATATACACACACGTGTATGTATTTGAATTTTTCTCTTCGACCACTTATATTTTTTTCAAATCACCATTTTAAAATATTAAATTATAAAACAATGTATAAATTATATTTAAATTGATAAGTAAAAGTATAATATACAGTGAAAAAACAACCCTAAGAATGCGCTAGGATTTGCCCAGTAAAAATATAATACACAATTTTTTTAAGTTAAAGGACATTATATATCATTCGCAAAGTACAAGATGCCACGTCAGGGGAGAATCTATGTATTTGGTTATTATTAATACTGGCTTTAAATTATTAAGGAGTGATACATAATTTAATTTATGAACTTTAATGAAAAAAATTATGGCACCCTAAACTTTAAAATCAACCTTGTGGCACCTTAAATTTCAATTTTTATAATAATTTTAAGATTTTTAACTTTTATATTTAAAATATTGATTTAGTATATAATTCTTTTGGAATAATAATTTTTATTTTTTTCATTTTAATTTTACAAGTTGAGGCGTTCAATAAGTAAATAAAAAATCAATAGATCCAATTTTATTAAATTAAAGCGTTCCATAGATTAAAGTAAAAGTTGATGGTGACACAATTTTTTGTAAAAAGTACTCAAGTAAATTATATATTCAGCCAACTATTGGCTGACATCGGATAGCAAGCTGATAAAATACCATGAAACAAGCATCGTGAACAATATATAAGTAAACATATACGTAGAGCTATTAGTGGGACTGGAATCGAATGCAATTGAATCAGGAAGAAGACACAGAAATAAATAAATAAATCGCACTCTTAAAAGAATCAGGTTTCAATAACACAAAATATGGATTCAATCCCACCTTAATGTTAAACATCAAAGTCCCCTTAGGGCTAATCCCTCACCTATATCTAAGGGGGAAACTTTAAAATAACCCCCTCATAGTATACATGCATTGGCAAAGAAATTAACACCAGCATCATAAAGTGTATCGAAATTAGATTTAAGAAAGAAAAAAAATCTAATATAAACAACATGTGTTGGAGTTCTTCCTTCTTCAAGTTGCATAAATTTAGCTACAAGAAACTCCGTAGTATTTGGGAAAGAACTCACAGGTATCTTATCATTGGAATTCATACTGGCTTTTGCAGAATTTCTGAATCTCACTTTTCCTCTATGACCTCAAGTCAGAATGTTTTTGCATTGATGGCTTCATTTGAGTTTCTAAACGGACAAAAAATTTGAGTTTTTTTGTCTCTCAACTTCCAATGTGGCCAGACCCTTCAACATTCCGGCGCTCGGATATCTTTGAAAGGTCATTATCAATTTCTAGATTATCTTCAACTTTTGCTCGACGATACCCTTCGGAGTAATCCATGTTTATTTCTCGGGGTACACGTAGGGATGGCAGCGGAATCATTTCTTGTACATATGCACAAAAATTGTTTCTTGAAGGCTTCATCTTGGTACAGAACACCTCAAGAAAATTATTCAGGCATCCCCGGTCATAAACATTAGGCCCATTGCGTGCTCCATAGCGGAAGTTTTCATACGTGGTCTGAAGAAATTGTTAATGAATTAGAGAACTCAGAAATGGAAAGATAAAGAAAAAAAAAATTCTGTAAAAAGATTACATATGAAAAAGCAACCTTCAATAACCTCAAAACTGCAGTCCTCATGATTGATTCATTACATAAAACGATTTATGAGAACAGCAACCCTGATATGCATGTTCATACAGTGTATTTTTTTTTCACCCCTGGAACTAACGACTCGTGACTTGTGATAATGTATAAAAAATTTAAAGAGGCTGATAAAAAGGACATTATTTTGTAATCTGTAGTTTAGATGGCATATATATTTGAAAGACATGGGAGAAGAAAGTTGCCTGACCTGGTTTCTTGCTATAAGATAAAGATGGAAGAACGTGAGACCGCCAACAAACCACAGGAAAAAGAAGCAATATCCCATTAGTATCACAGATGCCGGAGACTCTTTCATTGCTTTCCAAAGAGTTCCATAATTATCCATAAGCAGTTTTATGTTCACAGCAGACATTGCAAAGACAAAAATGCATAGAAGAGCTGATGAAGAAACGAAGAGAAAGAAGTAACGGTAGTTGCGCTGCACAAATACAATAATATTTAGGTTAACTAGAATGTGAATTCTTAAAATTCTTCCAAATTAGCATATAGTTATATTAAGGTGGCATTCAATTTTTTCCAGCACACTGCAGGGCATATGTTGGATCAACAAACTGTAGGCCGCAATAAAACTCACGCCATCAATTTTTGTAAGAGTTCACAATAGCAATTCAAAATAGCATAATGTGTCTGATTAGCAAAACTTCTTGAACCTATCCTCTTTGACAAAAAAGTGGAGCAAAACTTGTTGATATTTGAAAACAATTTTTTTGCAGTTTCCACTTGGTCATAAATAAAATTTAGCAGCTCCTGGAACAAGTTAACAGCTCCATGTAATGATTTCCAATTAAGGCATATATCATATTAAATATATCTATTACCCAATCATAATGTATTATTCACTAGAAAAACATAGAAACATAAGACAGAAAATTATGAAATTTCTTAAATGTTTTCAATCCCAAAAACAAGAATTATATTTTTGTTTTTAGTTTCTTAATTTGACTTAAAAGTTTCAAAAATCCAGTCCAAGAAGAAAATCTTGATCAATTGTAGACCACTTACAAGTCCAATGCATTGGCCCACCCAAGGGCAATGATGATCAAACCGCTCTACACAGTTATCGCATACGGAGCAATGTGAGCAACGGGGTGGGCGATATAACATGCATGTCTCACAATACTTGACCCTCACAACCTTACCATTGACAAGGACCTCTTTTGTTCTTGGCAACCGTGGAGTTGGTGTTTGTCTCCCACCAATGTCCACTGAAACTGAAGAATCATAAAGATCTTCTTCTGGAGGATGTGCATTGCGAGGAACAATTCCTGGATCTCGTGCTGAAGTAAGAAGAAGAAGCACCAATACCTATATTGAAACCTATGGTTATGACTGGACATTCTCCAAGAAAATATTGGATAAACAATGAAGTTGGAGACAAATAACTGAAAACAAGAAATTCATTGACACAGGAAATGAAGGATGCTGGACAACATCAGGCAAGCTAATAGAAGCATTCTGACTAGACGGCAAGCAATTTTATTCAATATATTTCTCAAATGCCTATCAGGCGATTCTCTTATTCATAGGTAAAATATAGAAGATATATTCTAACAGCAATTCTATGGTTGTCAATTTCACCTTTCAAGAAATGACAAATGCACTCGTTTCTTATCTGGTTTTACTTGTGTTTCCACACATCCCTCTTAACATCTCATCACGGTGAAACTCATTTCAAGTGCATGCCAGCATTCTGCCTTTCAAACAACTATTACTCCATTACAAAATGAAAAAAAAGGTTCCAGCCATATTTAAATATATATAAAACAAAAATACAAGCCTATCATGGAAGGAATCAGCAAGGACTAACATAGACTGTGAACAGAATTGCTACTGCCAGAATTATGTAGCCTCCATTGTATTGTGGAAATTCATGGAAGAAGTTCCTTGCAACATTTGTACAGAAGATAATAACAGGGACCACTATGAGCAATATGGTAACAACCAGTGACTTAGCATCTGGACCGAAAATAAGCCTTCCGTTAAAGAGAAATATCTGCATAAAGAATCCAACAAAGAAGAATATTCAGGAAAAAGAAATTACCTCTTTTTTTTCTTAAGATCACCCTCTCTTATGACTTATGTAAAATTGACAAATTAGTAATGAGTTCAAAACATAGAATCCCCAGTTCCCTTCCTTTTAAATTTCTACACGCCAACATAAACACAGAAATGATGTGGCAAGTCAAATATAGAAATTGAACAGCTGATACTCTTGAACACAAGGTTATCTATACATAAATCTCTTTGCAAGAATTGCCAATAAGAATAATCATGTGCCAAACTTTTATCTTGATCCTTTATTTGAGATGGAGAGGGTAGGCTAAGCAATTTTCATCACCAGTCATTTTCTTTTCTTTCTTTAATTTCTTTTTTTTTTTTTTTTTTTTTTTTTTTTACCAGTCATTTTCTTTTCTTTCTTTAATTTCTTTTTTTTTTTTTTTTTTTTTTTTTTGAAAAAACATATTTTTTTTTTTTTTTTTTTTTTTTTTTTGAAAAACATATTTCATAATTTGCAGAACGAGCTCATTTCAGTTTGTCTTTCTCCTCATTGAGAGACAGTGATTCGTGGTAAATAATATTTTAGCATTCATCAGCATCCACATATTTGATTATACTGCATAAAGTTGATACCCAACCAGGAAAGCTGACTGTATTTACAAATTCAGAAATTATGCTTAGAAACTTAAAAGTTGAAGAATAGCCATTGACCAATCAAATACAAACAGAAATATGAACTTGCTACTGCTAAATTCCTGTTAGCATCTCCAATCCATTAAAGTCAAAAATGAAACATGAAACTGTTTTAAACTTCAAAGAATTAAATTCAGTGCTAACCGATAGTCAACTAAAATCTTCTCATTATACAGAAAAAACAAATTGGAGAAAGAAAATAGATAGAAAGTATAAACCCATCAGTTTCAAACACTCACATAAGCATTCAATCAAAAAAGTAAAAGAAATCAGCAAGCTAAGCAAAACCCAGATCAAAGTTCACCAAATTAACAAAAAAAAAACAAATTACAACAAGAATTAACAAGTAAAATGTAAAAAGAAAGAAAGGGAAAACATACATTGCGTCCCTTCCAAACTTGGTAAACACGCTTAGCCATATTAGAAGATACTTTTACCAATAAGCAGCAAAGTAGAAAGAGAGCAGAATATTTGAAACTTGGAGGTATAGAAGTTCATTTCTTTCGAGAGAGAGAGGCGGTTCTGGGATTCAAAATAATGAGCTGGAAGGAAATGATGGTGCAGTGGGTTTTGCTGGGGCTTTTGGAACTTTCTTTAACCCTTTTTTGGAATGTGAGATAAAGAATTAAAGATTGAATTGATAAAAGAAAGTAAAGATTTGGGACTTGCCTTAGCCGCAGGGTAGTAAATAAAGTACTTTAATGGTGACAAATATTCTCTGCACTCAAAGATTTGGTAAAATGACTTAACTGACCGTGTCAGTGATATTTATTATTTTTATTTTTATTTTTGGCAAGTCTATGAAAGGGCTTTTTTGGGAATTTCCCTTTTTTTTTTGAAGAAATAACTTCTGTTTTCCTTCAAAATAAAATAAAATTGAAGAACATGTGGGGCTGCTGGTATCATTCAATTTGCAAACTAAAATATAGTGGAAATTATTTATTTATTTTTGGTTGGCTTGACCAGTTATCTGGTATATATTATAATAAAGAAATGGACAGATACATTATTATTCCATGTGTTTTAATTAAAAAAAAATCATGCTTCTAACATAATAATTATTTACTGAAAGTATAATATTTTTTTCCCATTAGCTAAAGGTAGAATTTACATTTCACAAACCCTAAATTTTTGTTCTCTAACTTATTCATTTGGATAATTTTTGAAAGTAGTCATAAATAATAATTTTCCCATTTGGGATTGCTAATTTTAAAGTGAATAATTTACTTTTGAGCATATGAAAAATAAATTTAATATGATAGTATAAAAGTTGATCTATATTACTATCTATCTATGTCTATATCTATCTATCTATTATACTATATATAAATCTATACCAGTGAAAATAGGGAGAATAATATGATTTTTCATAGCGCCCTTAATGAAATTTAGGATATTATAAAATAACGTTAGTCATAGCCAATTATAAAATTATATTTTATTAAAATATATTTATAAAAATTATTTTTTAAGCTAATCATGTGTAATCTGATAATCTTCTCACTTATGCGAAGAGTGAGATGTCTCGAGTTTGAATCCTTTTGACCATAAGTGTTTTCACACTAATTTAGTAAGTAGATGGTTATTCCTTATTATGTAGCCCATAATGTTATTTCGCCCATTAGACTTTCTAATGAATTAAAAAATATATTTTTTAAATAAATACATATAAATAAGTAAACATTTAAAAATTTAAGTTTTATCTTTACTAAATTTATTTTTTAATAAATATATATGACAATGAGACATTTGAAAATATTTTTAATTTTATTTATTAAATATTTCATTATTTTAGGATATAGATAAAAAATAAAGAAAAAGGGATATAGATAAAAAATAAAGAAAATATATTTTTTATTAATATTATTTTTGATTCATGTTAAATTTAATTTTTTTAGGATATAGATAAAAAAGAAAGAAAATATATTCTTTTTGTTAATTTTCTTTTTTTCGTTTGTATGATTTGATTGGATTTATTTTTTAAAACAATAAAATTTCAAATAGAATATATAACATTATATTTAGGAGAGAGATGAAAAAAAGAAGAAAAAAGTATATTATTTTTATTTAATATTTTTTCTTTATGTTTATAAGATTTCATTGGAATATATTTTTTATAAAGTAAATTTTCAAATAAAATTTACATAATTAAACTTGATAAACAGTTGAAATTTTTAAATTAAAAAATATATATAATATTTTATTGATGTATTCATATATTTGTATACATTGAAATATTTTTTTTGTTATGTGAGTTTTGAAAAAGTTTTATTCTTAATAATAATTTTTTATTTTCTTTTTCGTTACTGAATAATTTATAATTACAATCATTTTAATTTAGTAAGAGACTTATATCCCCTTGTAATAAATAGATGGTCTATTGATGATTAAGCATTTTTAATTTTCTTGATATTTTTTTCTCTTATATCCTAAATCTGTTTGTCCTAACATCTTGTTTGCCTAAATCTGTTTGATTTAAAAGAAAATAGAGTTTAGAGCCCGTTTGAACAAATAAATTTCACAAAATTGATCATTGAAATGTTTATTGATAAAATTACCCTCCATTATAAATTCAACTATTTTTACTTTTTTTTTCTTTTTATTTATTTTCTTTAGAAAATTCCAAACTATAATAAAGTTATTTTTTTAATCCAATAATGACGTTAGTTTATATTTATATTTTTTTCCTTTTTATTTTTTTTGGAAAATTCCAAAAATGACGTTTTTTTATTAAGTCTAGTAATAATATTAGTTTTTATTACTATGAAACTATAAAAATTGAGCATCAACAAGTGTTTTCGAATGCAAGTAAAAAAAATAGTAACATTCTTAATATTTCTTTTTAGTTTCAAAATTAATTACTTAAATCAATAAAATTGTTTACATCAATTAAAAATAATTATTATGATGAATGTTAATGCTTATATAATTAATTAATTAGCATGGAATATTAGTGTATTTATTTATATGAAATTTATTATTTATATTTTAATAAAAAAATGATGGAAAAAAATGACAAGTTATTATATTATATATAATAAATATAATTGGTGTTTGTTATTTATTTTTGTTAAATTATTATGTCAATGGCGTTATAAGAAATAAAGACAAATGAATTTTCATTTAAGAATTTATTCCACACATAATTTTGTGGAATTCAATTGAATTCCTTATTTTAAATTGTAGCATACCAAACATGACAAATTAATTTGCACATGAATTCTACAACCATTATTCATTTATTCCAAACCGGCTGTTAGGAAACTGGAAAAAAACTAGAACTATAAAGTTCTGTTTGGGTCACTTTTTGAAGTTTTAAGAATTTGTGTGTATATGCATATATTCTTTTGTTTGATACACTGGGTAAATAATATTGCTACCGTAGCCAAAGTAATTTCCATTATTAATTCAAATGGTCCTCTTATTTCTTTTCTTTTACCTAGCAGTAAAAATAATTTTTTATTATTATTCATTATAGTTGTATCTAGATATTAATTTGGGGTTGAGAGTAGGGGTTAGAGATTGAGTGATAGCTTGATTTTATTTTTGGGCACCTATTAGGATTTTAAAAATCTACATCTATAAATTATGGACTAAAGGATTAAGTTTAGGGATTGAGTTAAACTTTATTCTGAGACCACTTCTGTAACACCCGCCGCCCAGTCCCAAGAGACCTGACGGCGGATGCCACATTCGGTGCCGGAGACACCGTCCTAACATAACATATAAATCATAAAATCAGATTATGATTTAGAAGTGATTAAGTATTGACAAGTTTAGGATTATGAATTTAGAAGTGATTAAGTATTGACACAGTTAGCGAGTAAATTTTTTTCAATTTGTTTTTGAAAATATATTATATATAATATATAAAAAAAAAAAAAATATATAACTTATGAAAACAATTTAAGGAAAAAATCTACAGCAAAACTGCAAAGAGTTTCCTTTTAAAAAAAACCGAGCTCGCCAACATGTGATACAAAACACTCTCATTTAAACTCTAAACCCCCCAGCAAACTCCAAGTAATCAACCTAGCAACACAACAACACTTCTAATAACCGTTCATAATTATAGAAACCCTCAATAGCATTTTAATGATCATCAATTAATGCATTCATTATATATATATATATATCAACTCCTTATGTTCTTAATCAATAACCAACTATCTTAAACATATTTTTTATATCCAACATTAATAAAATCCTCATGCTTATCTTCAAATATACACCAAACTAATTTATCATTACATGCTTAAGTTATAATTCAAATAACATAATCTCCGAAAATGTAATAATTATACATGCCATGATTCTTAAGTACCTCAAACTAATTCTACCACTACTAAATAGTCTCTTCTGTTCTGAAGCTACTCTTCTGATCTTCAAGTAGCAACCACGGACTTCAACCTGCGCGTGATAAAAATCTACGAACTGAGTATAAAACTCAGTGGTGCTTATAAATGACAAACTTAATAATGTTGCACTGGCAACACACTTAAAATATAAATTTTCATCAAAAGAACATACATTTACATTTATAGCAAAATAAATATCAAATAAACTTATAATTAATAACAATAACTTATAATTAATAACATAAATAATTTAATTTTTTATACCTAATCCTTTACTTAACATTTATTATATCAATACATAATACTATTTTTTTTAAAAAAACCATGTACCCCCGGAAATAAATTATGCTTGAAAATTTCATTTGATAACATAATCATAAATTTCCAAACTAAGGTTTGCTGAAATAATATACTTCATTCATTCAAGTGCCTTTAAAAATAGTTTTCCAAGGGCTCGCATACACTTAGGAGAAAGAAGAAGCAGATAGGTTTTCAATAACTTATTCATAATGGCCTTAGGTCGCCAACTCTTTTCATAACATATAGAGCGCGTCCGCCCTAACAATAAGACCCCACGTGCCCTAGCATATGATCATACTTCCTTATCATATATGGCATCAGATGCCGAGCCATGCTCATCCATACATAAATTCAAATCAAACGCATCAAATTCACATACCAAGTATATTAGAGCCCAAAATCCTTGTTTTAAATTCTTAATTCATAACACTTCTCCATAAAACTTGTCTTTAATTCTTTAGTCTTCTTAAATTCATAATGTAAGCTTACTTTAAGAACTTAACTCATAAAAATTTTCATACTTAACGTAATTACTTAAATATAGGAAATTTTCTCATAAATTCCTTTCTTTTAAAACTTTCTTAAAAATCATAATATAAATTTATCAATAAGAAATTTCTTTATCATATAAAATTATACTTTCCTTATTTCCAAAAATTCCAAAGCTCAAAATACACCTTAAATACCCATTTTTTTTAAAACTCTAAACATATGAAAGTTATCAAAAATATTCAACGATATTTCACATATATAAACCAATTAAGTAAGCATTATTAACCCCTAAGGTGGTTTGACCTCTTAATGAAACCAAGGGGCGGCAAGGGGAGGAATTTCCTTCTCCAATCAAGCATGCTAACATAACTCTTATGCACCAAAGTATTCATTTCAACCCTCATCATGCATTATCTAAGCCAATTTCACACTCTTTCCCGAAATTTCCAACCCATTTATATTCATTTAAACATATCCATAATAACACTAGTCAAACTTGTCTTAGTTTTGTCAAATAAATCCTAAAATATACAAATAATCAAGAGAACTTCATCTCACATGCGTCATACATACCCTTATCCAAATAAACCTATGATTTAAGACATAGGAAATTTCCAGCATTAAAATAACCTTGACCTTTGCAGGGTTTTTAAGACATAAAGAACCTACTTGAGTTATAAGGTCCTCCAAATGGAACGAAAATGCAGATCCCATTAGAAAGTTAGAAAAAAATGCTAAGCAAATGTTTTGAAGGGATCACAGCCCAGATAATCTACCAAGGTAGGCAAAACAAAAGCTAGGACACAGACCATAAGTCCAGACCCTGATTCCAGCAAGAACCCAAGTCCAAATGTTTATTGAATTACTCCTTAACCAAACACTCAAATTAATTCAATCCAAAACCAGAAGAAGTCTCAGACACAGGGTACAACTCTTCAATCAAGAACTCAACGAACATAATTTTGCCATTATAGTGGTCAAATGGGGCAACATTTCAGTGATGCATGTGCCCGTCATAACACCAGTCAGTTTGGGTGTTTTCACAGCCCATAAGTTGAGCCTATATATTCAAAATTGGACACAAGAGGAGGGTTTGGAAAGCTAAGAGAGAGACCTACAACTTTATGAAGGACTCAGACACAAATGGAAACCTAGAAAGGATTGAAAAAATGGTCCTTAATCCCTCACTCCAATACCCCGTTTTTCCCCAACTTCAGTTTTCTTCAAGCCATGAAAACAGAACATGAAACAACAAAGGTACAAGGTAGCAATGTCTAACCACATAAATAAGTACTCATAAAAACATCACCCCATAGAGCATATTATTGCAAACCAAAATTCAACAAATCAATCATTTCATACAAATCCCAAAATATACACATGATTGCCATAAAGGCACAAAATCAAAAATTTGAGTAAGGTTAAGTGTGTTTAGTGAAAAACACTAACCTTAAAATAAGCTTTAGCAAGCTTAAATGAAAAAGCTTTCTAAGCCTAACTTTGCCTTAAACTCCATGGTAGAGGTTTCTCCAAACCTTTGGCCTCAAGTAGAGAATCTCTCAAAATTTCTTGAAAGAATTCACCAAAAAATTACTTCTCAAGCTTTAATTCCAAAAGATTTAATTAATTAAATCAAAGTTTAATGGTGGTGAATTGGTGGATTTAGTGGAGTAGAAGTGAAGAAAAACAAAGAAAGAGAAAGAAAGAGAAGGAAGTTGGCGTTTGGAAATGGAGGAGAAGAAAAGAAAAAGAGTTGTCAATAATGAGGAGTTGACATATAAAGCAACTAAAAGGGTAATTTTGGTCTTTTCTCCAAAAATTCGGAGGGTGTTTTGGTCTTTTTCTCGCAAATATTCTCCAATTAAATTCCTTTCAAAAATATTATTTTCTCCTCAAAACTCTCTAATTATTCCAATAAAAATAATTCCTCAAAATTTCCTCCTAAAATAATTGCTCAAATTTCCTTTACTAATATAACACCATAAAATTCACTAATCACTAATTATCCTAAATTCTCCAAAAAATATTCCTTACTTACTTTCTACCCCATAAAAACCAATGTATACATGCTCCAATACATGCTCCAAAAATGTTAGATAAAATATAAAACATAAATAGTAATTTTTCCGGACCAAAATAATACTTATTCTCGGGCTGATGGTACTATTCACAGAGCAGTGGTACTATTCACAGACCGGTAAAACTATTATTTTAGACACAGAAAAATCAGGACGTTACAACTTCATTATATGAAAAATAGAATTAAGTATATAAAAAGTAGCATTGCAAATAGTTTATACGGCAAAGTGCAATAACAAATTAACCACTTTTATTTATTTTAATCTAAACAAAACTTATGCTTTAATATTATATAGATAAAAACAATGAGTATATAATGAGCATATTCAACGTGCAATGTACGCGATACAAAAGACTAGTACTATATATAAATGTGAGAGTAGGGAAGGAATAATGAGATTTCTGATATCGCCCTTAATAAAATTTAGAATATCAAAAAATAGCCTTAGTTATAGCCAATTCAAAAATTACATTTTATACCAACGAATGTTTGGATGAGTGGTTCGACACTCTTCTCCCTTAGGTGAAGTCGATGATTCGATGCTCATGGATGGAACAAATACTCACTGGGAGCATTTTATCCCTTCTTGAGCCAACCTGGTGTGAACAATATTTAGTTCTAGCCCTATGGGCTCGAGATACATGTGTTAAGACAAAAAAAAAAAAAAAAAGCAAAAAAAAAAAAAAAAGGAAATGTAATTTTATATTTTTATTTGGATATATTTATTATTTTATTGGATATAATTTCTAAAAATTATTTTTTAAATAAATAAATATATATAATAAAAAATATACTCTACTTTTTTTTGTATAGTAGTAGGAAAAATTATGGGTTTATTTGGAGATGATATAACATTTCTTTTATGTAATCTTTTTTTTATTACTTAATTTAACTTATTTATTTATTTTACATTTGCAACTTAGAACAATAGAGAAACGAAATATTTAAATAAACTCATTAACTGATCAATATTGGATCCTAGCATGATTTGATTTGTAATTTTCATTTATTAACTTGTTTTTTTTTTTTTGTCCATCAAAATCAAATTTAATTAAATTATAGCATTTCTAGAGTTATTTTTGAAACTCAAACTAGTAAATTTTTAATATAATTTATTTCTTATTATATGTTGAGTTCTTAAAAGAGTTTTATTCTTAATAAAATTTGTTATTTGTTATTTTCTTTTTGGTTATTGGATTAATTTGTAACTACTATCACTTTAATTTAGTAAGAAATTTATATATCCCTTGCAATAAATAGATGGCCTCATGATTAAGCATTTTCAACTTTCAATTATGCTAACGATTTAATAACTATATTTGTAGCTCCAGAATGTTCCAGTTTATGCTCCTACCTATTATCTGGATATACCAAGAAAGATGTACGGTTTAATGAGGCTACTACGAAATAGTAACGGCAGCAAGTGATTGAGTTCAGTAGTTCCTCATAGAAAATTATTGACTTTAGAGATATAGTAATATGGAGAAGACAAAATTGTTTCAAGCACCGATAGAATCAGAAGCGCCCAAAGTTACAATCCCTACTGCGAAATAGTGCACCGACAAAGTTACAATCCCTACTGCGAAATAGTGCACCGACACGTCTTCATCGATGTTGTTTTTCGACTGGAAGACCGAGAGCTAACTATCGAGACTTTGGGCTATCTGGACACATACTTTGTGAAATGGTTCATGCATGTTTGTTACCGGGGGTAACAAGATCAAGTTATAAAATTACATCAAATATCAATTGTATGGTATTATATATTTATATCTATCTATCTAAATTTTGTATTTATCTACATAACAAAAACTATATGTAATGTATTATTTCATGTTCAGTTTACTCTTCTACTTATTTATTCTATTTTTTTATTAAAAAATAAAATGCCGAATACATAGATTGCCCTTTGAAATTTCTTCCAAAAACTTGTTGCCCTTTATACTTTTAAAGTGACCTTGTGGCCTTTTGAATTTTTTTTTATAATAAATACACACCTAAACACGTCAGAAAATGAGATTTGAGGAACATATGCAGCTGAAGAGCGTAATGTCTTTTGAAACCATCCAACATGGCATTATCTTCAAGCTATCACGGTTCTTTCATAAACCGAAAGGTCAACTCCTTCATCAACTTGAGTTTTTCATTAAAGAGGCACAAGAGATGAAGAAATCAATAAGCACAGAACTGTTGAACCTTTTTGTTTTTGTCGCAATTGCTATGAAACATTATTACAAAATCCAACAGTATATTACACTTTCATTTTCTTCACAGGGACAGATTTCCGGTGATAGATCCCCCAAAACTTGACGACTGTTGGTTAAAGTGGCTCAAGCCCATTTATGGTTTTGGGATAAATTCCCACATCGAAAAATTAAAAAGGAGGTGGGGAGATTTTTGGCTATAAAAGGAGCCTAGCCTCTTCAGTTTCAATTGTCCCAGCTTGTCCTCAATATCTAATGTGTTGGACAAGTTTTCTCTTCTCTCTCTATTTGTATATTTCTTATGTGAAATATTAATTTGGTAGTGTCCGAGGGCATAGGCAAAATTGGCCGAACCACGTTAAAATTCTGTTATTTTCTTTTATTTATTGCTTTGTCTTCATTTATTTAATAGCTATTATTGGACAACCGACACGAATTTAGTCTAAGGAAAGTGGATTTTAAGTGAGACTGCTTGTGACTTCTCCACTTACCTGGGAATTTACATGTAGTTACTTAGTGCAGTAATTCACAAATTGTTTTAATTTGGTGGAAAAAGCCCAATTTCCACAACAAGGACTAATCTCTAAATCTTGAAAACCAATTTCACCAACCCCACACTCATTTTTCCTCTTTCTGTTTTTTGCAATTTTATTTCTTTAAACTCTCCACCAATTGAAACGTAATCAAATCCATCAATCAAAATCCATAATTTCGAAGAAATTAAGTATTCAGCCAAAAATGAAATACATACTATCTGATCAATTGAATTCCACAAGAGATGATAGGATAGTTAAATTTGCATGATTTAGAAATCATTGAACTTGAAAAGCAACAACGAATTAATAAGGTTGGATTTGAAAGTATAAGAGACCAAAAGATTATTTGGCAAAAGTTTCAGAAGGCAATTTATGTATTCAGCCAAAAATGAAATACATACTATCTGATCAATTGAATTCCACAAGAGATGATAGGATAGTTAAATTTGCATGATTTAGAAATCATTGAACTTGAAAAGCAACAACGAATTAATAAGGTTGGATTTGAAAGTATAAGAGACCAAAAGATTATTTGGCAAAAGTTTCAGAAGGCAATTTATGTATTCAGCCAAAAATGAAATACATACTATCTGATCAATTGAATTCCACAAGAGATGATAGGATAGTTAAATTTGCATGATTTAGAAATCATTGAACTTGAAAAGCAACAACGAATTAATAAGGTTGGATTTGAAAGTATAAGAGACCAAAAGATTATTTGGCAAAAGTTTCAGAAGGCAATTTATGTATTCAGCCAAAAATGAAATACATACTATCTGATCAATTGAATTCCACAAGAGATGATAGGATAGTTAAATTTGCATGATTTAGAAATCATTGAACTTGAAAAGCAACAACGAATTAATAAGGTTGGATTTGAAAGTATAAGAGACCAAAAGATTATTTGGCAAAAGTTTCAGAAGGCAATTTATGTATTCAGCCAAAAATGAAATACATACTATCTGATCAATTGAATTCCACAAGAGATGATAGGATAGTTAAATTTGCATGATTTAGAAATCATTGAACTTGAAAAGCAACAACGAATTAATAAGGTTGGATTTGAAAGTATAAGAGACCAAAAGATTATTTGGCAAAAGTTTCAGAAGGCAATTTATGTATTCAGCCAAAAATGAAATACATACTATTTGATCAATTCACAATAGATGATAAGACAATTAAATTTGTGTGATTTAGAAATCATTGAACCTGAAAAGCAACCACGAATTAATAAGGTTGGATTTGATTCTTATTGGAGAAAAGGTATATGCTCTCTTTCTAATTTTTGAAATTAATGTAACAATTTTCTTTGATTTATCTATTTCTGATTTGGTTTTATTGTATTTAATTGTAGGAAAATAACAGTGGATCAACTATATTTTTGAGACAAAAAAGTAAATGTCTAAGGGGTTACATAAAAATGGTTATTTTACTCATCCTTTGGTATTCGATTCGATCTCATTCAAATAAATCAGATAAAATACGATCTGACTGATGAGATATAAATATATATCAATTTATTTCAAACATATTTGAATCCACTCGATAACTTTATTGTCTTTTTTTTTTAAATTAAGCTATTTTAATTATTATATTTATTTTTAACTTCACCCTAACTCGACTCCGATCTGATTAGTTGTGGAGATGGATATTAATTTATTTGGCAGGTCGGATTCGAATATTATCAAACCGACCTGAATCTGATTCATGACCAAGCCTCCCGCTGCTTGTGATTGACACGTGATAGCAAGTGTTTGGGCCTCGTGGCAATGGACCCATAGATTATTTTCACAACTCAATGTTAACGTTAAAGGCCCAACTTTTGAGCCTACAATATTCAATAATCAAGTAGGGGCAGCCCAAATTGGTGACAGCTAGAAGTAAGCCATCTGGATTGTTCCATCCAATAAATCACAGCCGTCGATCATAGAAAACCCTAAAATCTCCCAAAGCCCTAAATTCCGTTACTCTTCTATATAAAAAGCTCCTCTTTGTCAGTTTTCTCATTCGGCTGTGTCTTTCTCTCGGTCTCCGTTTCTGGTGTGGCGCTGGTCACAGCGATCGATATTCTTTTAGGGTATATCAACGGCTTTGTTTGATGATCGATTGATTAGGTTTTGTTCCTTTTAATGGTTAGTTATAATTAAAACCAATTGGAGTTACAAAGGGCAATGATGATAGATCCAAAGGCTTGTTTCTCAAGAACATTCGCAGTGGCCGCCTAAGAGCTTTCGCCTTTCGCCGGGCTTGAGAGCTTGTGCTGCTTTTATCCTTCCTTGGATGTCTGAGCCAATCACTCCTAAAAGTATACTGTTTCCCATTTTTATACGTTTGATTAGGTAGAAACCATTTTATTTTAACCGTTGTGTTTCTTTTTTCCGCTTTTGGTTATTTTAGGTTCTTGAGTAATTGAAAGTGAAAATGCAGAAATTTGCGCCCCTTTCATGGTTTGCATTTCTCTGATATCTGCTGATTACTGGCAATTTTGGGGTTACGGTTTATTGTAGTTTTATCTGGTTGCTGAAAAATTTTTGGCGGTGGTTCGTATTTGTTTTGAGTTTAGCTAATTGCTAGATGTTTTCAGAATTATTAGCAATTTGTACATATATGGGGATGACACGTCTGCCCCTTTAGCAGCATTTTGAGTGCTTTAGGGATGAACGAGTCCCTAAAATTTAACTCTAATCCACCTTATCACTTTGTCAGCATTTTTGTTTTGTATCTTGCTGATCATTAAAGAGTGGAATAAATGCTCTTTCAATCATCAAATTGTTTGGAAGAAGCTTTCGCCTTCGCCAGGCTTGAGAGCTTATGCTGCTTTAATCCTTCCTTGGATGTCTGAAACTTCTACATTCTTTTTATCAGAAATATTAAATAAGATTTGTTTTTATCAACCTTGATGAAATGTATAATAATCATACAATGTGAATGATTCAAATTTAAATATTTGTTTGTTCTTATAAATTTAAACATTTGGTTTTTCTCATGATCAGTTTGTTTTACTAGTATACGCCCTTCATTGAAATTTATAATGCCGATGTGTTGATGATGACAAATCCAAAGGCTTGTTTCTCAAGAACATTCGCAGTGGCCGCCTAAGAGCTTTCGCCTTCGCCAGGCTTGAGAGCTTATGCTGCTTTAATCCTTCCTTGGATGTCTGAAACTTCTACATTCTTTTTATCAGAAATATTAAATAAGATTTGTTTTTATCAACCTTGATGAAATGTATAATAATCATACAATGTGAATGATTCAAATTTAAATATTTGTTTGTTCTTATAAATTTAAACATTTGGTTTTTCTCATGATCAGTTTGTTTTACTAGTATACGCCCTTCATTGAAATTTATAATGCCGATGTGTTGATGATGACAAATCCAAAGGCTTGTTTCTCAAGAACATTCGCAGTGGCCGCCTAAGAGCTTTCGCCTTCGCCAGGCTTGAGAGCTTGTGCTGCTTTATCCTTCCTTGGATGTCTGAGACATTGGTTAGGGATTGATTTTTCAATTTTAATTTGGGGTGTAAGTATGATTTGCATGTGTCTGTTTATTATGAGCAGGGTATTTTTGCTGTATGAAACCTTTCTCAGTTAATAACTAATGGTGTTCATTTGAGGTTAATAAAATTAATTTTAAAGTCACAGTAGTGGAGTTCAGTCTAAATTTTTTCCATTTTCTGTTTCGTGCTTACAGTTTTGTGATTTTGTATTGATCTGAAAGCTATATGTACCAAGGGAAGGCATAGCATAGCAATGGGTGGCCTTGACCTTGACTTGCCAAAGCGGCTGTAGCTATATCAATTACCAATGAGATGTTTTCTGGCCGGTTGTTGTATGAGATCTCTATGATATCTCTGTTGACACATCTGCTTACCGAGCTTCTCACATCATCATCATTATTATTATTATTATTATTATTATTATTATTATTGTTAAGGGGGAAAACGGCATAGGATTTAGCCTTTTTGAGGCACTTTCGAGAAACAATTTTTTTATTCACATTCTGAACATTCTCTAGTACGAGAGTTTAGATTGAGGTTTTTTAGGCAAATAGAAATGTATTGTATATGTGAATGGTACAAATTCAAATTTTTGTTTTTTACTTGTAATCCTTGTGTATGAATATTTCTCTAGTTCTAAATTTATAAACGTGAATTTGTGGTTTTTGGTTTTCTTGTACTACTATATGAACTCTTTAGAAATACATAATTACCAATGTGAATTTGTATTTCCAATGGCTAGTTGAAGAGCTTGTGCAGCAGCTTTATCCTTGCATGTTTGAGATAATGCTCCTGTTTACGTGGTTTTTGTTTTTAACCGGTGGTTGGATTTGCATAATGTGTTTGTGCTTCTTTCTCCTGTTTGTGCTTAGGACATGCCATAACTGACAAGCAAAATTAAAGATATTTTTTTCATGCCCTTGAGTAAAAAACAAGTGATGAATCATTAAATCAAAATTTTTTGAAAATAAATGTAATTAATTTTAAAACTTGTACAGAAAAAAGGAAAAGAAAGTATCTTATATTTCAAATTTATTAAAAAAAGGGAAATAAAACATCTGATTTCAGAAGGAAAAGTTGATTAATTTCGCAAGTTGTTGTGGATGAGATAATTATTTTCCCTTTCATAATTTAGAGTTCAGGTATTTAAATTGTCAAAAAAAAAAAAAAATCGATAATTCTAATGGACTAAATAAATATTTTTCCTTTCATAATTTATGGGGCGACGTATCTAAATTGTAAAAAGAAAAATCGTCCTGTTCAGGTTAGTTTAGTTGAATCTCCAAGATTTCATGATATTTTTGTTTATAATTTAAAAATAAGGTATGGCCTATTTTTTTTTTTTTTCCAGAAATGCATTATTGTTTAAGAATATAATTTGTGTTTTGGTATGCAAATCAACTTACTAGAATGAAATCATAATATACATTTGATTATATTTAAATGGTAAGGATAGATTTATGATTTATTGCAATTTAGCAAATGATCATTAACATTATATATATATATAGGCGCTAGGGAGAAACATGGAAATTTTGTATTGATGTGACATTTACTTCCTTAAAATAGTAAAACTCTATAACAGTGTAGCATTTCCATTTATATGAGAAATTTTTCAATATTTTTCTTTTTTTAATTACTTTTTTCTCTTTCATTTATTATTTAATTATAATTTGCTCTTCAATCTTATGAATTTTAAATTAAATTATAGACTTAAATATAATTATTTTGAATTCATTTATGTAAGTTTCAAAATTTAAGAACAAAAGTTGAATTACTTAAAATCGAACTAAAATAAATTTTTTATCATATACTCAGACAGTCAGACTTACTTCTATCTTGATGTTCTATGTATTTTTTTTTCTTATATATAATTAAAATTCTTTTAATTCTGTATAAGAACATGAGATTCTTCGTATTTAAGAACCTAACAATATTTACATATTGTTTTAATATGTAAAATAATGTTTATATTTATTGTTTTAAGTTTAACTAATAAAGAGAATTTATTATTTTTAATTTGTTAATGTTTTTAAATATATATAGAAAAAATTGGATTAGTAGTTTTTGTTATTAAAGTCAATCAAATTTAATTTGTATCAATTATATATAAGTGTTAATCAGCACAATGTGCAAGCATATGACTAGTTTGAGTAATAGTTGTAGACGAATTAAATTAACTGATTTTTTTTTGCCGCTTAAAAATTAACCGAATTAATATTTTGACTGAATTTAACCAATTGAATTTTTTTGAAATTAGTAATTACCCGAATCTTTAACCGGAATTAGATTTTTTTTAACCAAACCAATTACTGATCCAGTCCAATATGGTCTGGTTTTATGCTACAAACCACACAACTTTAATTTTAAATAAGAAAGTTAAAATTTTTAAAATAAACTAAATGTATCAAATCTTGAGATTCACAACTTTTTTTTTTCTTTTGAATAAAAAAAAAAAAAACTTGAAACTACTAACTTCATTTTCTTTCTAAAAATTATAAATAATAGTCTAAATTTTCTTGACAAATCAACTTTAATCTGGTGTACCTGATTTTTAGAAAATCCTTATTTCATAACTAATAATTAATTATTTAATAAATGTTTGGTACATAAATGTTTATATGTTTTGTGTGATTTATGAATGATTTAAATTTTTTACTATTTAATTATTATGATTTATATGTTGAAATGTTTATTTATGTTGTTAAATTATTTATGAGTATATTTTGTTAATTATTTACAAATAATTATAGAAAAAAATGAAAAAGTAATATGTTAGATCGATCTGATTCCCGCTCCACTCATCAAGTCGGTTGGATATCAGGTCCAGTTTTAAAAACATCTATTTATCCCCGACCAAAGATCACCTGGGCAGTAATTAAGTAAAAAATCAGGGGGCTGGACAGTAATTTACTATACTATATACATACATATATGTATATATTACACATACGGTTTGAACTTCGAAGTTTTCTCCGGAGTTATTTTACAGGCTGACGTTCATTGTCAATTTCTGCGAGTCTCAATTATTTTCCCTCTCTTCAAATGAAAATTGAACTGAACGAAGTAATCAGTAATCTCAAGCATGGATACAAATGTTTCTCTCACGTCAAGAGGGTTTCAGCTTCTGGGTTCCAGATATCGGTGGCTGGTGTTTTTGGTGTTGCTGGTTTGGTTTTGGCTTTATTAAGAGACCGCAGCTTGGGGCATTTAGTTCCTTTACCTTGGTTGGCTCAAAGAGAAAATCGTCTTGAGAAGCTCTACTTAGTTCCCGGCTTGCAAAATCTTGGCAATAATTGCTTTTTGAATGTTATATTACAGGTATGATCAAGTTTAGCAACTGGGTATGTTTGTATATGTATTGATGAATTGAATTCTATTTGGTTAGTGAATAGAAAGCGAAATAAATTGAACTGTTCAATTGTGAAGTTCCTTACTTCATTTCTATATAGCATGGTTATTCACTATATTGAGATTATTGACTAGTTATTAAACAAATGCAGTCCAAGGGTCAAGATCTTGTCTTTACTTTCTTTTTTTTTTTTTAATGAGTTCTCAGTACTAAATTGCTTCTTTTATTATTTTTTAAAGCCATTTGA
>NW_023590789.1:11864060-11962400 GCF_014843425.1 Jatropha curcas | reverse complement strand
TGGGTTTGTTCAAGGGGCGTTTTCTCTTATTGCAGCCCTTTGACTAGAAACTTCTCCATTAAGGGATGTCCGTTTGAAGTGGCACTGAATTAGATGCCAGAGTTAGCTCTTGAAGAAGGCTTTAAAGGCGATGCTTTACTGAGGCTTTCCAAGTTTTGAACACAAGGCAGCTCCATGGCAGACCAATATGATGTTTATTAGTTGATGCTTCGCATTAATGGTTTTGGGTTGGCTGTGCTTATGCAGGAGGCAGGTTTGGATTGCTTATTTGCTTCCCGGCAGTTTGAAGCCACATGAGAAGAACTACCCTACCTATGATTTGGAGTTTAGCAGCTATTGTGTTTGCTGAAAGATTTGGAGAATTACTTATATGTGTGCAGAAATGCCCACTTGTATACGGGATTCATAAGAGCCTTAAGTATTTGCTTACACAGAGAGAGCGCTTAACCTGAGGGCAGCGATGATGGTAGAGCTACTATTAAGGACTAGTTGAGTTCACTATTGTATTTACCACCCGAGGTTAAGAACTAATGTAGTGCAGACTGCACTCAGCCTAGAAAGGCATTTAGTTGCTCTTCGCTGCTATGATATGCCCACACTTAACTGTGACTTTAAGAGATGGTGCTCTTGCTAGCAGAGCTATCTGCGTGAAACCTAGCCTACTGCAGCAGATTAGAGATGCACAAGCAGGGTGTATGAGGACTATTGCCTTGTGGCAAAGGCCTAGTCAGAGAGGCGTAAGAGGAAGGGATTTGAGCATTTAGAGAGAGGACTGCCTTGTTTTTGGGGATCGAATTGCTGCCTGCCCTAAAATTTCAGAGTTGCAGAAAAGAGTTATCTTAAAGCGAAGCTCATAGAGTCCCTATGCTATGCATCCTGGCAGTAATAAGAATGTATCATTGATTTGAAATCACACTATTGTGTGGCCGGCCGCATGAGAGGGATATCACAGATTATGGTTGTCGAGTGTGTTTGACATGCCCAGCAAGTGCCAAGCCAGAGCATCAGTTTCCTTCATGGTTTGTTACAACCCCACTTCTATCCGGAGTGGAATGGATAGGATTACCATGGATTTTGCTGATTGGGTTGCTCCTACACCTTAGAAAGAAAGATGCCCCTGTATGGGCTTAATAGTTGCCATTAGATTAACTAAGTCGGCACCACTTTCTTCCTGTTTTTAGGACTGACCTTCACCAGTGGAGCAGTATGCCAGGAGCTTTATATAGATGAAGATAGTGAGATTACATGCGCGGTTCCTTCTTCCATCATTTCAGATAGAATTTCCGAGATTTACTTCTAGTTTTGGAAGAAGCTACATGAGGCCCTGGGTACTAAGCTGAATTTTCAGCACAGCTTTTCCATCTCAGACTGATGTGTCAGTCAGAGCGGGTTTATTCAGATTTTGGAGGATATTGCTTAAGCTTGCTGCTATTGCCAGTTTTGAGGGCCCAGTTGGGAGAAGTACATTCGACTTACTGAATTTGACCTAACAATCAATAGTTATCAGTCGAGCATCAGATGGGCTCCCTTCGCGTTAGCACTAATGGCCAGGAGCATGTAGGGACTCCCCACTGTAGTTGGTCGGAATTGATGTGAGGCGTAAGATTATAGGTCCAGATTTGATTCGAGACACAGAGGATAAGCGTCAAAATATTATCAGAGATAGAAAAATTGGAAAACCAGCTTCAGATCGTCAGAAATCTTATGCGGATTTTAAGAGGAAAGATTATTAGAGTATGCAGTGGCGACGCATAAAGTTTTCCTTAAGGCTATCTCCGTGGCAAAAAGATTAATTGAGATTTGGAAGAAAGGGTAAGCCTTAGTCCTAGGTTTCATGGTCCATATGAGATCATTGAGCGTGTGGTCATTAGCCTATAGGACTAGCTTTACACCCAAACCTAGAATAGGATACATAATGTTTTCCACGTGTCTATGTTTGAGGAGGTATTGGGTTCCCGACCCATCACATGTTGATACCAGTTGATTCTGCTTACCATTAGAGCCCAGATTTGACTTATGAGCGAAGAACCAGTGAGGATCACTGCGAGAGGCGAAATCAAGGAACTAAGGAATAAGAGAATTCCTTTGGTAAAGCCGGTCCTTTGGAGAAACCATAAAACCGAGGAAGCTACCATGCGGAAAGTGAAGATAATTTATGAAGACATAACAGCATCCTCAGTTTATTACACCAGGTAAATTCGAGGACGGAATTCTTAAGGGGGGCGAGAACTGTAAACAGACTGATTTTTTCTTTTAGTGTCGGTAATAGTGATTTACCGGATCTTGTGAATAGTACCATCGGTCCGGGACTTTGGCAATTATTTTAGCTCCGGAAAAAATTATATGCTTAGTTAATATTTTATTTACTATTTTTTGGGAGCATGGTTTGCTATGATTTAGGTGGGTTAGAAAATATTTAATGAATTATTTTTGCGAGAGTTTATGTATTAAATGCATAATATTTCTAGCTGTGGTATATTTAAGAATAAATGTAGGAATTATTTTAGTGGGAAGTTAATTTAATAATTGTTTGGAGTTAAAAAGCAAGTAGAAGAGAATATTTGAGGCCAATATTTAGAGCCATGGATGAGCATTACTAGGGACTTGATCTTAGCCACACATTTTGCATGATTTCTAGGAAGTCAAAATTTTGACTTATGGGCTTCTTTAAAAGTAAACACCACAACATTTTTTGTCTTTCTTCTCTTCTCTTCTCCACGCCATTTCCATTTTCTTCCTTCTTCTTTCATTTTCTTCATTTTCTTACCTCCAAATTTAACCACCAAACTACCTAATTTAAACCATAGAATAGACTTAATGGCTTAAGGAATTAAGCGAAGTAGAAGTTGAAGATCTTGTGATTAAAAGCAAAGAGAAGTGAAAGTTTACCATTGAAGCAAGTAAGTG
Source organism: Jatropha curcas (assembly GCF_014843425.1). Next base: position 11,959,493 of record NW_023590789.1, on the reverse strand, counting down.
TGGTTTTTGAGTTTTCTGAATTTTTGCTTTAAGTAGAATTCATGGTTTTAGACATGCTTATTGATGCGCATTAAATCATGCTCCAACTATTTCTTTTGTCAAGTTTTGCTTTGTAATGTTGATTTTTCATTTGCTTGAAGAGGTTGAAACCATCCTCAAAGCGGAAAGAGAAAGCCAAGGAGTAAGGGCTTCCAAGCTTATTCAAGCTTGTATAAGGTTATTGCAATCATTTAATTTACTTGCTTAAGTTGTTTTTACATGGTTAGGCGATTTTGAAATAGTTATTTGGGAAACTTTTTGTTATTGTTTCGTTGAAAATTGCTGAATTTTAATGTGCAGATGTGTTCTGCCGTAGGGATTGGAAATCATTTTTGACCCCTTATACTTCCATTTGCTTTTCTGAATTTCTTCATGAAGTTGTAGCTCTATTTCTCAGCTTTCCAAAACAGATATACTTATGCTCTAATTCAATAATTGTAGCTCAACTTATCGATTAAATTCCAAAACAGTTCTGTTATGCATGTTCTACCTGTATATCCCGAAATTATTGTCCCTTTTGACCACTCAAATTTGGCCCAAAATAATGTCTTATGTTCTTCATTAAACGTTATAGCTTTACTTCTTATCTTTCCAAACCCATTCTCTGTGTCCGAAAATTTGGAGGCATACATAGCCTCACCTTATGGCTGAACACCCAAACTAACTCTGTTGTGTCGGCCACATGCATTACTAAATGGAGTTGGCCCATTTTTGACCACCATAAATAGATAAGATTAGTTTCTGAGTTATCATAAAGTTGCTTTGCCCTGTGTTCTTTGAGAATTCTCTCGTTCTTGATTGCCGTTTCATTGAGTGTTATTGGTTGAAGTAGGAAATTCTAAAGGAAACAATTGGACGTGGTTTCTGCCTGAATGCAGGTCTGATTGTTGGTCTGATTTTCTGAGCTTTTGTTTTGTTATCTTACTCTTGTGATCATGGGCTGTTGGTCCTTCTGAAACATTTGTAGCCCATTTGTCTTAGATTCTAATGAATCGATTTCATTCAATTTTGAAGACCCATAACTCCAAATTATGTGTTAAAAATCCAGCCAGAGGTTCAAGTTTTGGAATAGCTGAAAAGTTTCTTTCAATTTATGTACTTTTATACTATATTAAGTTATATATACATTTATAGTGTTTTGCAGTAAAACATTTTGAACTGCAATGAGTTAAACTAATATGAAGCAGGTTTTGATTAAGAATTATTGCTTTTTGCCTGAATAGAATGATTGTATTTGGGCCTCTTAACTATGCATGAATTGAGACGTGTATGATGAGATGCCGATTTTGTTATTGTTTGAAGCTATGAATCATCATTTGCTAGGCGCGTTATCAGCCCTTCATAAATAGGCGGACGCGCTTATTTGTGATGATGGGGTGGTGCTTTCATAGGCCACGGTGGTGCTTTCATAGGCCCACGAGTATGTGAATGGGAGGTGGCGCTAAATATTAGGCCACGATCAAATCTGTCTTATGCTTCATTCTGCATGGATGTACGAGCCTCAACAAAAAAGGAAATTTTATTGTTTGCTATTAAAAGAATGTAAGCACATACTTGTATTTATAATCTTCTCATTGATTTTCAAAGTATTTGAATTAAATGAATGCGGATTTTCGATATTTATATGTTAGAGTAATTTCAGATTGACTTGGCTTTTTCTATTTAATTTAATTGTTGGTTATTTTAGCGCACCACTGAGTCTTCCACTCAGCGCGTTGATTTTTATCACGCGCCAGGTTAGGAGCGGCAGGTGTTCTTCAAGACCAGAGGACAAGCATCAGAAGTAGAGATCACATTTTGGGTAGATATTTTTGTAAATTGGTGATTTTTGGCATGTATTATAAAGATTTGTTATTTATGGAGGTTTGCTATTATAATAAGCTTTATAATGTATAAAGAGTTATTGATTATTGAAGGAAATAAACATTTTAATTATTTTTTGGTGGTATATGATTATATATTCTGGACAAGAATGTGTTTTAGCATATGATGCGATATGTTGAATTGGAGTTTTGGGGTTTGAGAGAAAATTGGCAAGTGTGTATATTTTCTTTGTGGTGGCAAGTTAATTTTTAGGGGGCAAAACTCTTGCGAAATTTTCGCTAGGGAATTTAAACCTTAAATATTTATTTTCGTTAACAAAAAAAAAAAAAAAACAAAACAAAATTGTTAATTACTTGCCTCCTTATGAAATTTAAACCACTTTCTAATTTGCCTGATCTAGCTTTAATAGTATGACATAACGACGCGTGCTCCGGCACCGATTGTGGCAGTCCGCCGCTCTGGTCTCCGGGATTTGGACGGTGGTGCTTACCAGGTTAGCATTCTAGGTGTTGATCTATGTGCCTTGTACTATTAAGTTTCGTCTCTTACCCTTGAAAGAGATAACATAGTTTGAGGATCTCAAGATGAGTCATTGGGGAGTGGATGTAGGCCGAGTTTGTGCCCGCAACCACTATAATATTCCCACACAACATTGTGGTTGAATCTTTTTATTTTCTGAAGTTTTTGCTTAATACTATTTTTCTCACACCTCTGTTTAATATTTCTAGAAATGCTAAAGTTAGTAATGGTTCTGCATGTTCTAAAAACTGCGATAAGTCTTATCTTCTCTTGCAATATAAGAACTCTGGAATTCTGATAAGTGAAAATTATACCAAGTTTCTAAACCGTTCTTCTATTTACAGTATATGTTCACTATTTGGGTTTCTTAATCAGTTTTCTAAACTTAATTAAAGCTTTTTAGTAAAGTAGTCTAATTTCAATAACTGTCTCTCACACAATCTTATATAATTTTTCCTTAAACTTGTATGAGGAAGTTCTAATTACAATAGCTTTCCATCATAAAGCAATTCTGATATTGAATTAAGACATTGCTTGAAGCCCAGTTCTAATTAATAGCTGCACTTTGCATAGTCTTTTCTATTTTTTCCTGACTAGAACATCGTGAGGAAGTTCTAATCCATAAACGTTATATTTTCACAAGTTCATTAATTTTTTTCAGCTGCACTAAGTTAGAATTCTGTATTTTGTTTTTTTAAAGCTAAATTTTATATTTTTTAGAAAACTCAATTCACCCCCCCTCTTGGCGTTGTGCCATACATATACGCGGACCCACAGATCCCCCATGAACTTGCCCGATCGGTTCTAATCCTCACAATTGACCAGTCCTTTCCCCAATATTTTACTTTTAGTATACTCTCTTTTCTTTTTCATATCAACAGGCGCCACCTCATGCGTTTCTATATCACAGTAACATCATTGTGCCACACGAGGACCATGTTCCCCATACACGCGCTACGGTATCGCAAGACCGCCCTCACAAACCCATGGTAGCCCACTTCATCCCAATTCGACACAAACAAAGCATTAAGCAAATTCAACAACACGAGTAGTCAAGCAATTCAATTCAACATAAATCAGCTCTTTTAATGCGCCAACATAAAGGAATAATTATATTTACTAGCATATAGGCATAATACAAATATGATACAAGTGTATATAATAATAATTTAATAATATTGAAGCGAATTATTAAATTATCATGTTATATATATAATATAAGGTATATGATATGCGTAATGCAATGATTGTATTGCACTATTTATTATTACTCCACAATATTAGAGAAAGAAGGTTCTCTATCTCGAATTTTTGACTTGGGAGCGACCAGGAGACGGGTCCGGACAATCCAGTTGCAAAACAGCTGGGGAAATTTTTAAATTTTCCTTGTTAAAATGACCGGCATTGACCGACAAGGCACGCAAACAGTCGCTGTCGCCATTACTTGACCGAAATGGATAGAAAGGCTGGCCCTAGAAGCAAGCTGGAGGCGAGGAGGAGGGTGTAGTCCGGCCTGGTCCTTAGTTGCGCTCCCTGCGAAAAATCGCAGGAAGATAGCTGCCGACGCAACTTGCCCGGATCGGAAGCATTAGTCGCAGCTCCTCCTTTCGACGATTTGTGTCACCGGAGACGAAAGCCGAGAGAATTAAAAGGAAGAGACCGCCGCGCTTCTTCGTTGATTGATAGAGAAGGAGCCGACGACGTCGTCGGTCGCAAAAAGTCGCTGGAGCAACGAGACTGACACGATTTCGGTTCGCGCTCTTCCTGCGACAGCCCGCTCACACCAGAGACGAATGGAGAGAGGCAAGGTTAACGCTACGGCGAGGAACGTACTTGCTTCTGCCGAGGAAGCGATTGGCGAGGAGCCAGCGTGGTCAGAAAATGAGCGGGGAGGGAGGAGGTGGTTAGCTAGTGGAAATAGCAAGGGAGGGCTTCTAAAATGTGCATTTGGGTGGGGTTATGAGCTGATTGGCCGTTTTCGATTCGGGGTTTCAATTAATGTTTAGGGTTGATTCAACTATTAAATTATATATTTGTGCCATTAACTGATTATAATAAATTCGAATAGGGCTTGTTAATTTATTAAAACATTCTTAAATGAAAATAAATTTTGAAAATAAAAATTCGTTGCTTATTCAATTTCTCTGCTGTTCTATATAGATTTCTGTATAATCATTGGCAAAGGAAACAAATCAATCCTTTGGAGTAGCTGAGATCGCGTTTTAAAAGGAAAATTTTTTAGTATTAACAGGTCCTTACGGTGAAAAGTGTGTGTAGTAAAGTTAATCACGATGACCGATCAAAAAAGTCTCCTTGTTTCCTATCAGTGCAGCATTCTATGTCTAATGTGAAGTTTTCATTCTCTACAAAACAGAAAAGGTATGGGGTTTGACTTAGAACTTTAGAAATCTAGTAAGACCAAAGGTTTAGATCTAGGTGTTGATCTATTTTCTTGTTTTAAAGTTAGTTGTCTCTTACCCTTCGTTTTTGAAAAGAGAGATAATATAGCTTGAAGGATCTCCAAGATTGAGTCCTGGCGAGGTGGATGATAGGCGATGTTAGTGCGAACTCACTATAAATCTCTTATGTTATCCTGCTGTTTTCATTTTCTGAAGTGTATCATTGCTCAGATTATATTCTGTTTACCACACAACTGTTAATCTTTTTCAGAAATTACAAAGTTGTTTTGAGTTCCTGACTTTTCTAAACATGCAATAAGTCTTTATTCTGTGAAATATTAGAACTCTGATTTCTATATTGTGATATATACAAGTTCTAATATGTTCTATATATTCAAACTATAGATCATGATTTAAGTTATAATCGTTTTTCTTAATCTTGCATAAGCTTTGTGAAGCAATTCTAAATGTAATAATTGTTTTCACAGAGTCCTTCATAATCTTGCAACAGCCTTGTGAGAACAGTTCTAAACTTGTCGATAACTGAGTCTTGCAAATGCTTTCTAATTCTTACTGGCCAATGAATTCTGATCTTGAGTTTTTGAAAGTGCAAATTTTATAGAAAAAGATTGCACACTCCCTCCCGATGCTTTGCCAGAGAAGCCTCGTCCAATAACCCTCTTGGCCGTTGATGCAATACATAGAATGGGGGACCCACACGGCAAAAAAAAATAGAATTCCATGGGAACTTATACCTTCTAAATATCCTTTTAGTTAAATTTTATGCGGTTTAAATTCGAAAAGATATGTTATATATACATATATATATTCTCTATTTTGATCCTGAATATTATTTGTCCAATTGATTTTTTATAATTAATAGTGTTATATTCTTAATCATATAGTCTCATATTATATGTTTTTAGGATTGTCAATTCTTAAAACATTAAGTTTGACTATTGAAAATGGAACTTAAATTCTAATAATTAACTTATGTTACTAAATTTCTTAAAATTATGATAAAACACTAAAACGTTATATTAGTAATTGAAGAAATTTAAAATAACCTTTGATTTTTTTTTTTTTTGGAGAGGATGATATACACTTATTTGAATCATTTACATACTATTATATTTTAAAATTTTTTAAATTTAACAGAAGTAATGGAAATATGAAATTATAGTATTTGACTAATATAAAAAAACCAAAGTTTTCTTTTTTTAGTCTAATGAAATCTTTTTGAAAAAATAGGCTGTAAATATTTGAATTTGCTATCATTTTTCTTTTCAACTTTTCTATATTAAAAATGAAATAAAGAGAAAATTCAATAGCTCTATTTTTATTCTTTTATTTTTGAAATTTATGGAACTTTATTTAATTTTTCTATGATTTAATTATTATGTTTTTTAAATATTTTTTAAAATGGATATAAAGATAATTAGACCTTTAAAATTTAAAATGGATATAAAGATAATTAGACCTTTAAAATTTTAATATTTTTCAAATATTTTTTATTTATGACTTTGAAATTTTTGAATTTAATCTCATTTATATCTTCTTTAAACTTGATAGAGTAATATTATTGCTTACAACTTTACAACTTTACATATTGATTCCCATGTGGAGTTGAGAACTTTAAGCAATTTATTTTTGGATTTTGACAAAGACATGGTCCAAAATATTATATGCTATTAATAAAATTTCAGCTTAATTTCATCTGACGAAAATTATTGATGTGGAGATCAAAGCCATATCTTATATTGTAGCTGTGCAGAGTAAGTCTTGATTTATTATATTAATGTTATAGCATTGTCAAATTATAGAATATTTTGCAGTATGGTAAATGAAAATTTGTAGTGATTTTATATAATTAATTAAATATAATTTTTTTTTATTATTAAAGGGGGAAATAGAAACATCATTTTCTTTTCAATTAGATACCATAATACAAAATATATTACAAAATTTCATTGTATATATAAAGTGCAACATTAATTAATCATTGTATTTATTTTAAGCTAAATAAGAATTTATACTATATATATAAAGTGCAACATTAATTAATCATTGTATTTATTTTAAGCTAAATAAGAATTTATACTATAATATTATATAAATAACAAAATTAAATGAGTATATAACGAGTAAAGTCAATGTGTAACATACGTAATAAAGGAACTAATAATTTAAATAGTAAAGTCAAATTGATATTATGTAAAAATAAGTTTTAAAAAGTGACATTACTACAATTTCCCTTAAAAATATCAATAAGGACAATTTAGTCCCATCCTAATTAGATAAATTTTGATCATATTGATTGATTAAAATCATATTAAAAATATCATTAAGGATAGTTTAGTTCTATTCTAATAAAGAAACTTTTTATTTTATTGATACTTTTTTGAGATTCCTATACATGCAAAAAAATATTATAATTTAAATATTGAAATTTTCATATAGCTAGCTTACTCTTTCAACTTATATATATATATCCAACAATAAAGAAGAAAAATTAAAAAATTTGTAAAGAGCGAGTTTAAGGTTTCTGTTGAATAGATTATCAATCTAGGTTATATTTTTAGCAATAGATAAAAAGGCCTTTGCTAATACGTTTGTAGACCCTTTTGCCAACTTCTTGGCAACAGAAGGTGTCTGCCTAGGTTATAATTTTGGCAACAGAAGAAGAATAAAACAAGATTTGTTAATTAAGAAAAATAATCTAATTAATAATTTATACATTTTTGTTGTTTCCATTTCGTTTTATCTATAATCTATAATATAGAATCTACATACTATATATACTATACATAATGTGGTAATGTGTAGAATAATGAGATCTTCAATAATACTCTTAGTGAAATTTAAGATGTTCTAAAATAATATTAGGTACGGCCGATTAAAGAATTTTCACTTAAAAATATATATAAGTTTTCTATGATTTGATTAGATATATTAATAGATACATATAGGAAATTGAGCATTTCAAAATTTTTAAATTTTAACTGGCTTGATTCCTTTTTAGGCACCTATTAGAATTTGAAGAATCCTCATTTATAGATTAGGGGTTGAAGAATTAGGTCTAGAGATTGGGTTAAATTTTATTTTGAGAACACTTCTTTATATAAAAATAGATTAAGTGTATAAAAATTAGCATTACAAATAGTGTATATTATGAATAATATTGATTATTAATATAGCTTTTTTACATTACAGTGAATCAGTATTTTAAAGAGAATAAGAATGACAAATTTCATATTTAAGTATTATTTTAACGGGAGAAGTAAAAACATTGTCTTTTTTCAATTAGATATCATAGTGCAAGACATGTAATAGGCATTGTATATAAAGTGTAATATAAAATGATTACTGTGTTTATATTGATCTAAATAAGAATTTATACTTTAATATTATATAAATAAAAAATTAAACAAGCACAAAGAACGAGTAAATAACGAGTATAGTCAACGTGCAATGCATGTCATAAATAAAATATAAAAGGACGGATGATTATATTAAGAATAAAAATAGTTATTTCAATCTAATTCTATTGTATAAAATAATAAGAAACTAAAGGTATATATGAAATAAGGTACATATTAAATATAATAAGAATATAATATATTCAAGTATTTTAATTTTAATGGTTAAAAATAAAATAATTCTTTCTTAATTGTGTAGGCTAATAATTGAAATTTAAAAAAAAAAACTTCAATTTTACTGATTTTGAAACAACTCGAATTTTTATTTTCAAAGATTTTCCAATTAAATTTAATAAACCGACAGCTTGGAAATTTATTTTAATATTTTAATGTGAACTCTGTGGCAGCTTGAAATTTATTTTAATATTTTAATGTGAAACTCTGTGGGGAAAACCGAACAAAAATCGATTGAAAAACCGTAAACCAATTTGGAAACCGAGATTTGGCCGAACCGAACCGAATCGAAACCGGTTGGACCAAAACCATCTAGAAATTTTCTTTTTTCCCTCTATTCTAGCACACAACCTCACTCCCCTCCCGCCGTTTTGTTTTTCTTCTTGACCACCAGCGACACCACCTCCGACCACCACTCCTCCTCCACCTCCTCTTTTCTTCTTCTTCTTCTTCTTCTTCTTCTTCTTCTTCCTTTCTTTCCTGCTCCTTTCTTCTTTCATTTTCGTTTTCCTTGGGCCTGCGTTCTTGGCGAGACAGAGGCAACGCAGCAGAGCCGCGAGCCACCACCACTTCGCCGCCGCTTCTGGTTGCAGCCTGACGTCGCCAAGCTCGCCGATCTCCTCCTTCCGTTCGAATTGCGCGAAGACAGCAGCTCAGGGAGAAACGCAGAGCGCCACCGCTTGCTCCTCCACCTCGTTGCGTCGTCGCCAGCCTGCTGCAGCTCCGGCGAGTCGTCAACCACCAGATCGCGCCGCCATCGCTTTCCAGTGCCGCTGTCAGTCGGATCCGGCACTTCCGACGCGCGTAACTCCAATCCGGCACAAACAAATTTCTGATCTAGCGCAAGTTCGACAAAAATTATATTTTGGGGTAACAAAAAATTTATTTTAATAATTTTAATTACTTGAAGTAATTTTATTATTGTTTTAGTTAATTAATTTTATTATTTGTAGTTAATTAATTTAGTTAATTTAATTTAGTAATTGTGAGTAGTTAATAGATTTATAATTTTAGTGTTGATTTAATTAAGGATTTGACCTTAGCAATTATGAATGGTTTAATTGAGTTAATAAAGTAAAGTGTTGGAATTAAATTAAAATTACTTGGTCTAATTAAAGCAATTTAGTTTTTTAGTAAATAAATAAATTGTAGGAAATTAATGGTTTATGGAATTAAAGAATTTATGAATTAATGTTGATATGGATAATGTGGAGGACGGGATTAAGTTACTTGATTGATTGCCCGATGGATGGGCTGTGTGGTTTGGAAATATTTGATATCGTTGATATTTTTAACAGGTGGATAGTCCAATTTTTTAGGGGAGATGCTGCCGAAATTTCGGTAGAAATATAAAAGAAATTTTGGTAGAAAAAAAAAAATAATAATAATAATAAAAAAATAAATTTCGGTAAGAAATAAAATACAAGTCAAAAGGAAATAAATAAAATAGTGTTCGGTAGAAATATAAATTATTATAAAAAGAATAATAATAATAATAAAAAAAAAATAAATAAATTTTGAAATCTTCGAGAGTAAACTTTACGTAGAAAAAAGCTAGAATATAAAAAATAAAATTCTTAGAGTGTGTAAGAAATTTTTGGTCTGATAGAATTATTTCTTTGTGTTCATTCTTACTCTTGCTAGATCGCCCGGGTCCATCCATTGCTCCTCCAAGACAACATCAAACAGCTGGAATTTCGCTCTCTTCACTGTGAGTAATAATAAAAATAATTGGCATATCAACACTGCATTTGCATAACACATTACACGTTTTAATATAATTTACATAGTTGTATTTTCCTCATATATAAATTATGGTTATGATCACTATAATGGTATACTTGTGCAATAAATTGTGCATTTTGATGAAATTGGTGATTATGATAAAATGAATTGTTTGATTATCTTGTTGCTTGGTGTATATACTACTGTGACTTCTGCTTTGTGGTGGACGTTTTGGGATGAAGTGGGGTCACCAATGGGGTTTGTGAGGACGGTCGATAAACTAAGGATCCCTGATGAACGTCGATGAAAGTGGACCGTGCGGCCCCGGGTAAATGGGAGATTCGCGCCTCCGTGTCACCTGATGAACTGATGAAATGATGTTTGATGATTGGAAAAAGAAAAAGAGATGAATGTAAAAAATAAAAATAGTTGAGAAGGACTGGTCAAAGTGAGGACTTAGACCGTCGGCCAATATGGGGGGATTGGCTCCCCGGGTGGCACATGTTTGAGAGGATGGGCCTGTTTGAGGAGGCACGGCTCGTCGGGGATTTAGGTGACGCCACTGACTAATTCCCGTGATGTGATTATTTGGAAGGTGATATTGTTGTGGTTGCTGCATTGATCGACATATGAGTGACTGTTGTGTGTTTCATTCCAGTATACTAGGGTGCATTTTGCTTGCCTGTATTGTGGTGTGTATTATTTATTATTATTCACGAGTTGCAAAAACTCCACCCCCGTTCTCTCCAACCTCTTCAGGTTAACTAGGAAAGCCAGCTGAATTCGATTGAAGCTCTGCAATCTTCTTCTCCGCAGAGTTACAAATGTAAACTTTATATTCTTGATATTTAATTTTGAATGTATAAATTATTCTGTTATCAGATTTTTTTGGACTCCGCAATTATAGGGTTGTGTATTTAAATTGGGGTTTATTGTTAGCACTACGCTATAAATTAATTATTGTGTAATTAACTGTAGGTAAACTAGTAAGCCCTTATTGTGATTATTTGTTATTGTGAATAGGCCCTGGTTAAATTTTATGTATTATTTGATATTGGGTCAGATGTTTGAAAATTTTATAAAACTTATATCTTAAGTCATATGGGCCAGTCATCATGGGCTTTACTGTTTTGTTGAAATTAGGAGAATCATGTAGACAGAATTGAATAATTTAGGGCTTACTACGGGCCTCGGGGCCCTATAAAGCTTACCTAGGCCCTAGTGCCGGTCCGGCCCAAACGGAAAACGGGTCGTGACAAAGGTGGTATCAGAAGCAAAAGCTTCATAAGTTAGATGTAACTGCGGAGTAATTCGTAACTGCGGAGTAATTCCTGTTATGTCTTAACATAGTCTTCCTTGCTTTCCCCTTCAGCGTTATTCGCAGCTAGGTTCAAGTCAAGTTGTCTAATGATTAAAAATTTATATCCTTGTTCTTTAGAGATGTGATTTAGTACTGATGCTAAAGGGATGGATTAAACAAAAATCCTTCTATGGAATAAATAATATTCATATAAAGTATGTAATAAGACAAGTTATATATGATTAATAAGTTGAAGTTAAATGGTGAAAGTATCCTATTTTTATTTAATATGTGTTGAATGTGGAATACATATTTAAGAATACATGAATGTGTGTATAGGTGTGCCTGCGGAATTGAGAATGAGTTGCTAATTATTTAACAAGAGAACTAAATGATTTGGATTCGAGGACATTAGAATTTATTTAATTAGATCTATTTAATTAGAGTATTGAATGAGTATATGAATTTGATGAAATTTACATGATGTTGGTTAGTGGAATTTCTCTGGATGGAATAGATATATTAATTGGTGTAAGTATATAAATGATTTTTATAAGGTTTAAATATTGAAGGATTTGGTGTGATTTGCTATAATAAATGGTGATGAGTATATTTCATAAGAAACAATATTGGTGGAATTATTATATGAAGAGAGAGTTTTATTTATGAGTAATTACTGCTTGGTGGGACAAAGTGTATTGTAGCATTCTTCAGCTATTTCGTTTCAAGTGTATGAATGTAGGGAATTATGTAAATAGTGGACTATGATGATTAAGGGTATTGATGAATGACATCGGACATGGAGAGCGTAGTAAGAGACAAATTACTCTACTCTGTATGCATTTAGTGATGGATATTGTGTGGATTGTGGCATCTTATGGTCTAATATGGTACAAGTAAGAATTAAATCTGATGGTATTTAGCCGTTTGATATTTAAAATAATTGTTGCACACTCGATGGTATGTGAATTACAAACAATGATTTTTGGTTTAACGGGAGATTCTATGATCTGAGGAGGAGTTAATGACTCCATAAGGGAATTAAGGTAATTATGTTATGTAAATAGTGGGCTATGATAATTAAGTGTATTGATGAATGACATCGGACATGGAGGAGAGATAATTGTCCAATTATTGAATTGATATAATACTAATGAAATAGATTAAGTAAGGATGGATCTAGTCCTGTTATTGTTTGGATATTAAGAAAAAGAATCAATTACAATCAATTACAGAAACGTGAAGGGTATAAATTAATATGATTTAAATGAGGATAGTCAGTAATTAGAGGTTTAATAAATTAGGGAATATATATATGAATGATAAGTTGAGTATTGTGTTGAATCGTTTATAGAATTACGAAGGTGGTGTAGGAAGTAATACGGTGAAAAATTGAGTATGTAGTGAGTGTATTAGACAGTATGTAGTGATCCTAGTACATGTAGGATATTTAATAAACCAAACTAAGTTTACGGAGCTAGTATAATAAAATGGAAGTAAAGGATAATAAAGCAAATTAGTGGTTTTGGGATTGGAACGCTATAATATTGGGTGATGATTATATTAGAAAAATGATAATTAGAATATAATTTGAAAGAGAATAATATTGTATAATTGTAAAGTTTCTTGTTATATCTGATAGAAAATAGAGATAAGGTGGATATTAAGAATTAAAATGATCATGAATAGTAATTTTATGCTGTAAATAAATTTAAGATTTATGAAAATTTAGAAAGTTAAAAGATGCGTTAGAATAAGTAGTTAAGACTATGTAGTTAAACAAAAAAGGAGCGAAATATTATTAAAGATAGAATGATGGAACATGTATACTATTGAAGGTAGGAAAAAGGTAAAAAATGGCTTTGAGAGTTTAAAAATAATTATCACTGTTGATGAATATTTCTAAATAGGAAATATGTTTAAAATAATTATCACTGTCGGTGATAATTCTAATAGAATATTAAACAAATAATTGATAATGTTATAACCAAACTTTTGAGTTGAGTTAATCAGGTCCTTGCGAGGTGAGTTTCGAGAATTTTGTGGTCCATATATAGTAAATTTATATTCTAAAAAGAGATCAAAGGTAGGAAGTTATTGAATGTCTTGTGATATAGAAATAGATAAATGATTTAAGGATTGTAATCCCGATGATGAAAGAACTTAGCACTTATATTCAGAAAGAAAGATAGACTTTCTACTGGAGAGAGAGATAAGAAAATTTTGACTTATGTAATTTGATAGCATCAGTTGGAAAATAGTAATGATTGGGAATAAGAGTTGATAAAAGATCATAGGGCTTAGCTTGAGATGACAATGAATGTGAATAAATGTAACTTGTTGGTGGAAAGTGCATACATAAGGACTTTCTATTACTTAGTGCATATTTGTAAGTTATTTTATTGAATGGAGAAGAAAAATTATAATTATGACCCTAGTAGAACATAAAGGTAGTTGGAATATTTGCATTTGGTAACAAACTAGCTGAGTTTTAATTACTATTGGTTGGAACAGTGAAATTTGGTATAAGAATAAATAGGTGAGTTTGGAAAATACATGCTAGTACTTAAAGACTAAAAATATAAACTAGAGGATTATTGGATGTGATAACAGGATGGTTTAAGACTACATCTTGATTATATTGGAGTGCCAACTCATGTGTGTCGATCAGATCACTAATCAATTCAAATTACTCATGGGACTATTGAGGTACCAATTAGAGCGAAAATTATTGATACATAATGTAGAGTCAATGTAAACCTACTCTGAATTCCTTAGCAATTGGTAGCAATTATGATTGAATGAATAAAATTGTGTTATAAATGGTGTTATAAATGGTAAGTTGCGACATATCTAAATGGTTTAAGGAAATATTTAATTAGTTAGGGTGCATTTGAGGAATGGTACATTGAAAACTCAGATGTTGAGGGATTCAATGGCATTAACCCTGTTTGGAGTAACAGAATATAGAGAGAACATAATTTAGGTTTGAAAAATCTTTTCCTAGATCTAGAGAGAACATAATTAAGGTTGAGCATATTCTTAGATCGTATAAGGTATAAATTGTACAAATCTTGGAGGTGATAGACTTGGAGAAAAGGAATAACCTAATGTTATTAAAAATTATTGATACATAATGTAGAGTCAATGTAAACCTACTCTGAATTCCTTAGCAATTGGTAGCAATTATGATTGAATGAATAGAATTGTGTTATAAATGGTATTTGCGACATATCTAATGGTTTAAGGGAATATTTAATTAGTTAGGTGCATTTGAGGACTGGTACATTAAAACTAAGATGTTAAGGAATTCAATGAGCTATTAACCTTGTTTGGAGAAAAGAATATAGAGAGAACATAATTGAGGATGAGGATATTCCTAGATTGTATTAGGTATAAATTAAGAATTATTCGGCATGACAACAGCTAACTTGGCTAGTCGCATAAATTATTGTCATAATTAGTTAAGAAATGGTATGGTATGACAATTTGGGAAGAGGGATAGAGAAGTTAATAACTAAAATAGGGACTTGATGGTCAATTTAAATTCTCTCTACATAATTGATGCAGTCCGATGTATTATTTGTTTTTATGAGAATTCTCATTAGTAGGAATTGAGAATAAAGTTATATATCTTTTGTTGGATTTAATTGGAAATGATTCAAATAGCACTTAGAATTTGATAATAATCGAAAACTTTCTTGAGTTGGCAGCAATCATCTTATTTAGTTATGAACAACTTCAATGATTATGAGGGCAAATATATGGAATTGGAATTGATGCAAAATGGATTGAGTCGGCATGTAGGTTTTGAATTTTAAAATAAGGAGTCCAAATTGGAATAGTAATAAATTTGATTGAATATGTGGATTCTTATATCAGTAAGATTACATACTGAGTTGGTGTATGAGTTTCTTATGGAGTGATGATCATTGCCTATGATAGCTAGTGAGAGAATAAATGACGATACATCAATGTAAGGACACATGATATAGAGGTAATGAGATCAATAACCCTTACTTGAGCAGATGTTATAAGTGAATGAAATTCTTACGTGTAAAGGTGAATATTAGTGTCGAATCTGTGCTTTAAGTTATGAATATTTGACTTGAGGGGACAACTTGTAGACATAGTATAATTTACGTTTAAATTAACTATGGTGATAAGGTAGATAACTTTAGGGATGGATTTATCTTATAATCATCTTACCCTCTCTATAAATTAGATTTTCTTCCCTGGTCTGTTCATTGGTTTGTCTTAATTAATAAATTTAAGAAAAAAATTAGATTCACCACTCTGACTAACGAACTTGCAACTTTATGTGAGAAGCATAACCACCAATTGTCGGTAAAACAATAATTGTATCCTAGTTTCTTGTTTATTTTTCAAAAATTCTGAGGACGAAATTTTTTTTAAGGGGGGAAGACTGGAAACAACTCAAATTTTTATTTTCAAAGATTTCAATTAAATTTAATAAGACCGACAGCTTGGAAATTTATTTTAATATTTTAATTGCGAACACTGATTTTAATGCGAACACTGTGAGAAACCGAACCGAAAACCGACTGAAAAAGCCGAAAACCAAAGATTTGGGTCGAATCGAACCGGTTCGACCCAAACCATCTAGAAAATTCCATTTTTTTTTATCTCCAGCGCTGCACCTCCACTCGTCACCCTCACCAGCGCCTCAACTCCACTCCACCGACACAGCCACTGCGCCTCCTCCTCCCTTCTTCTTCTTCTTTCTTTCTTTCTTTCTTTCTTTTCTTTTCTTTCTTCTTCCCTGCGTCTGTCTGCGTGTGACTGGCGAGAGACAGCAGATCTGTCTCCATCGCGCGCAGCACCGCCTCGCCGCTCCTTCGCGAGCCACAGCCAGCAGCTCCGCCTGCAGCAGCGCCACCTGCAGCAGCGCTTCATCCTCAGCCAAATCGCAGCGCCACAGCTCCTCGAGTTCATCGCGCCACCATCCTTGCTGTCCAGTAGATCGCGCCACTTGCTCGCAGTCTCGATGCGCGTAGCTCCGATCTAGCACGCGTAAGCCTTTCCGATCTAGCAAAATTCAACAAAAATTATACTTGGGGTATAGAGCAATTCTTACTAATTCTCAGAATTTATTTTAGTAATTTGGGTATAATTTAACTTAGTAATTTTAGTTAATTAAATTAATTTTAGTAATCTTGATTAGGTAATTTAATTTAGCAAATTTGATTAGTTGAATTAATTTAATTTAGTGTTGATGAGTCGATTAATAAAAATATATTTGATTAATTAAAATTAAATTCTGGTTTTGGAATGAAATTGGTGTATGTAAATGATAATGAAATTGTTTTTGATTATTTTTGCTGGTATATACTGTGCTCTGTTTGTAGTGGGATGGGATGAAGTGGGTCACCATGGGTTTGTGGGACGGTCGATAAAATAAGGAATCCTGATGAACTGATAGAAAGTTGGACCGTCGGCCCGGGTAAATGGGGATCGGCGCCCCCGTTGCAACCTGATGAACTGATGAAAATGATGTTTATGATATGAGGGAAAAGAAAAGAGAGAAGCTGTAAAAACTAAAATATTGTTTAGTAGGACTGGTCAAGTGATGGATTATGACCCGGTCGCAAGAATTATTGAGAGGATTGGGCTCACCGGGAAGAGCTTGTCTGTTGAGAGGAATTGGGGTGAGAGGACGGCTTCGTCGGGGGATTAGGCTGACGCCGACTGACTAATTTCCACGTGATGTGATTATTTGAAGGTGCTATTGTTGTGGGGTGCCTGATATGATGAAATATGCAGTGACTGTTGTGTGTTCATTTCCAGTATACCTAGGGTGCATTTGGCTTGCCTGTATGAGGTGTGTATTAATTTCATATTATTCCACTGAGTTGCAAAACACACCCCTTGTCTCCAAACCCTCTCAGGTACTAGGAAGCATGCTGATTCGATTGAAGCTCTGCATCTTTCTCCGCAGAGTTATAAATGGTAAACTTTATATTTTGTTTATTTCTTTGGTTTGTATATAGTTTACTCTAAGAGATGCAGGCATTATTATTGAACATCCGCAGTTATAGGGTTGTTGTATTTAAATTCGGGCCTTATGTGTTAGCATATGACGGTATAACCAATTAATTATTGTGGTTATTAACTGTAGGTAAACTGCGTAAGCCTTAGTGTGATTATGAGTTATTGTGAATGGCCCTGGTTATTTATGTAAATTATTTTGGAATATTTGGGCCAGATGTTTGAAAATTTTTTATAAAACTTAATCTCAAGTCATATGGCTTACTGTTTTGTTGAACATTGGAGAATCATGTAGACAGATTGAATAATTTAGGCCTTACTACGCGGCCTCGGGGGCCTTAAGCTTAATAATTTAGGCTTACTACGGGCCTCGGGGGCCTTAAGCTTACCTAGGCCCTAGTGCCGGTCCGGCCCACGGAAACGGGTCGTGACATATATATTTCCTCATAATTTGTAAATAGTGCCTTTTTCTTGTAAAAGTTGGTGATTTACAAAATAATAGATTTCATTTTAAAAATTTTGTAGTATTTCCTAATATTTTATAAGAAGTGACTTTTTATCAAATGTTCTTAAAATCCAACCGAATATTGAACCGACGTCATGACTGGATCGCGGTTGAATTGGATCAACAGAGTTCAACCGGGTTTTATGATTAACATAATTTATAATTTAAAAAAATCATTTTTATAAAAAATGTGTAAATACATTTCAAACTATATATATAATATTATTAGTTGAAATTGTATTTTTACAATTATAATTATATTTTACAATTCTGAAACATTAGTTTATTTAGTTAGAATTGTTTTTTTTTTTTTTCATTCAAAGAAAATTATTTTTTATATTATTATCAACATTAATGATGAGAAATTAAATCATTAATAATATTAATAATATTTCATAGCATTTTAATAATTAAAAATAATAATAATGTCATTAATATTTTAAAAATATTTCAACTTCTTTTTTAATAAATAATAAAATGATTCAGCTTTTTTAATTTAATTTAGATATTAATGAGCTGATATTAATGACTTTTTTAGTTTTTAATAATTAATAAAATTAATGTTATCATCAATATTTTTTGAAGTAACAAAATTTTTAAGTTTTTTTTTAATATTTAATTAAATTAATAGTATCAATAGTATTATTTTAAATTAGTAAATAAAAATAATATTATTAATAGTTTTAATCTTTTTTGTCAATAAATATTATTATTTTTATTGCTTAAATAATAAAAAATTAAATGAAAAAGTGAAAGTTTTAATTGTTTCCAACTTCCAACGTAAATATTATAGAAAGTTGGTCCAACGTAATAAATAGCACAGAGAACATAGAGTTAAACAGTGTAGAGGGCTATCAAAAGTCAAATTGATGCTATTAGGAAAAAAAACCCAGTTCATACTGGGTCACTGGGTTTCTGAAATTATCCAGGTTTGTCCAGTTCAACCTGGTTTTTATGTACCTGAGTTTTAGTGTTAAACCAGATCGGACCAGTCACCAGGATTTGCAATTGAATCGGTCCGACCAGCCAGTCTGATCCGATTTTAAAAACACTACTTTTTATTGTAAAAGTTGATGGTTTACAAAATAATAAGTTTGCATTCTAAGGAAGGATATATCCCATTAGGAGACCAATCAGGCCAGAAGACCCCAAGACCATCAGCATTAAGATGTTGTCTCGCAACAATAGAAGGAGCATATACCATGTGAAGGCCCATGTTGCCATTAACAACTTCCCTAGCTAAACAATCTACTACCTTATTAGCCTCTCGATACAACACTTTGACAATCCGCACCTTCTAATCCTGCTTCATAAGTTGCTAGCAGTTTTGCACCAAATTACTCGCTTCAAAACTGCAGTACACCTTTGTTGTAAGCATATCTACAGCAACCTGAGAATCAACTTGAAGAACAAGCTTCCTCCACTGGTTTTACCAAGCAACACGTAATGCTTTATAAATACCCCCATGATTCCGCCTCCAAGGAGCCACATAAACCTCCTCATAGTTAAAACAGAGTGTCTCCAGGTATTAAAATTAGGAACCAATTATTTTTTCCCTATATACTTATCAAAATGTTTTTGCTATTTTTAAAATAAATTATTTCTTTTAAAAATTTTCAATATCCATAATTTTTTTTTTATTTTTTTATGAATTTCATTCAAATCAAAATCTACAAATGTTTAATTAATCCAGACAAAATTTTGTTGGAATCCAAACTAAATTCAACAGTTGATTTATGAGAAATAGAAAAGAATTTGATTTTCTGTCATTTTCCCCTTCCTGAAATATTTGGAAGCCAAACAAGAAAGAAAAGCATTCATATCCATTCTTCATCTATCATTAAACTCAAATTCTAGCCAAACAGAGAGGAAAGAATCCATATCCATTCATCTATTATCTATCATTAAACTCAACTTCTAAACCCTAACCAAAGATTTTTTTTTTTTTTTGGTATAAACCACCGGTATCCGACCATATTACTAAGAACTGTCTAATCCGGTTCGGAGTTTAGTCACAGTTAAAATTTTTTGCCCCTCCCTATAGGTGAGTTTAGTGGAGATGAGAGATCTTCTCATATTCCCAGCCTGTGTTGCCAACTGAGCCCCCACTCGTAGGTAGAGATGATAATATTTAAAAACACAAAATGACAATATTACAATAAGAAATTTAAGATAAAGAAAAAAATAATAACAAACAATTAATCATCTTACTACCAAACGGTGAGCCAACTGCAAAATTCCCTGATGAAGTACCATGCCACGGACTTCAGCTGTTTCAGGTATTAAGTTGTTAACACCAATACCTCGTTCAATAATTTGGTCTATTGGGGAAAAAAGGGAACATAATTCTTGGAGAGCAGAGTCGATTAGTGTAAAGAGTGGTCGGGGAAAACAATTGTACTTAATCAGCTAAAGCATATACAACAACTGATGCCTGAAGATCACGGTCCACCTTGAAATGAGCATGGAAAAACCTTCTTATCTGCCATTTTATTATATATTAGACTAAAAAAAGAAGAGAAAGGTGATGGAAAGAAAACTCATATCTATACTATATATAAACATAGGAATAGGGGGAGAGAATAATGGAATTACCTATACTAACCTTAATGAAATTTTAGAAATCCTAAAATAACCTTAGTAATGACTAATTAGAAAATTATATTTTATTAATGATTGGATATAGTTTATTAAAATTATTTTTTCAATAATTAGATATAGATAATTAAGCATTTCAAAATTTAATGAGCATTATATATACTTTAAACATTATACATTAATTATATTAATTTAAAACTTCTACCAACCATAGCTGTAACGAACAACTATATCCAAAGATTCATAACAAGATACATTTGAAGATGACCAATGAACTTTCATCGAACTCTTTCAAATCCTGCACATCAATATGCATCTCCAAACCCATAAGAGAAGAAAGGAAGGATGCTTACGTACTACAGGATTATTAGCTCCAATCGTTTTTTGAATCAAGATACTCGAGGAAGGGTGTAGTTATGCATGATAATATTTTCTTGTGTAGGACTTGTATTTTCCTTTTTAATAGGGATCACATAGGCTTTTTTTTTTAAAAAAAATTGCTTTGCATCTTATGAAAATTAGTCTATCATATTTAATATTTAATTAGAAAGTTTAATCCAATTTATAATATTATACATTAATTACAAAGTTTTGTCCCATTCTAATTAGAAATCAGAATCCTATTATAGTAAAATTTTGTACTATTATTCCACTATATATATGTTTATTATATCAAACTTTTCCGTTCCTAAGGACTTGTTGAGTTTGCAACTATATCTTCTCATGCAGTAAGTATAATCCTCTTCAATTGCTCCGTGTTTTATATTCTCAATTATGAATGTTTAATAAACTTTCACCTTAAAGAATGAGGTACAAAAACAGGAATGAACTATAGTTACGGTGCATTGTTTATTGTTTCTGGAATGACAAATAAAGGCACATGATATTGGGTTGGTTTTTGAAAATTCTTTACAGTTGGTGAGTGTTTTTTGGTTGATTTCATGGCGACCATATTTATTAGATAATTTAAATTTTATGACTTTGACGACATCTTAGTTAGGGTTTTGACCTGCTTTTACTTGATGCATGCTTTTGTGTTACGATATTTATTGTTTCATATAAAATAGAAAATAAAATTCATCAGAAATATATATAAAATATAAAATTGTGATATAACACAAATACTAGCAAACTATATAATATATTAAAAGAAACTTTTTTTTCTAAAAAAAAAAAAAAAGTAACCATAAAATTAATTATATGCTCATAGACTTTAGCAAAAGTAAAAAGAAAAAAAATAAATCAAAATTATAAATGATAATGGTTATCTATTTATAGTTTATATTATTCTATAATATAATGGTTACCAAAATTACAAAGGATTATAATTTTATTGATTGAAAAAATAAAAGTAATTTAACTTTGATTAGTTATATTAATTTTCTATTTATATCTAAATTATATTGGATAACTAAGAAATTCTATTATATACTAAATAAGGTAGTATCTATTAAATATGGTAAAAGTATAATATTTTCAAAAATTTTAATTTTATTAGTTTAAAGAATAAAAGTAATTTAATTTTGATTGATTATATTATACTACATTAGGTACATGTTAAATATGTTAAGAATATAATATGTTTTATTATTATTTTCATTAAATCTTCAATTTGATTGGTTATGATTATTTTACAAAGAATACATGTAATTTATTATTTTTATTAAGAAATATATTTTAAGATTTATTTTTTTATATAAAATAGAATAAATATATTACTATTATTTCATCCCCTAAATCTTCAAATTTTGATTGGGTTATGATTATTTTACAAAGAATACATGTAATTGTGATTTATTTTTATTAAGAAAATATTTTCAAGATTAATTTTTTTATATTAAATAGATATAAAAATATTACTAAAATATATATTAATCTATATATATTATATATACTAAATATAATATATATTATTAAATGAAACATTACACGAATTATAACACTTATATTTAGCAAATCATATTACATATTGAAATTATATTTTTCTCAAAAAGCAATCATATAAATTTAAAATTAATTTTATGCTAAACAGAGTTTAAGCAAAAAATTAAAAAATATATGATATTAGTTCAAAAATTTGATAATATACGAGTGCTCTACAAATACATGACTATATTATTATTAATATAAAATATAGTAGGTCGTAATCTATTATATATTGAATAAGTCTATAAAATTAATTGTGATACTTAAGGTTTGAAGTTAATTCCTCATTTTCAGGAAGATTTTGTTTTTTTTGTATGTTGTATTAGATTCAGTAATGAAATTTTTTTTTCTATTCTTATTATATGGGTTTCTTAGATTTTCTCTAATATAAATGTTCAGTAAGATTATAATTTGTAACAAAAAGAGTAATAGAAAGATGTGATAATATAAATTTTAAGTTCCACTATGACTTGCAACGAATAGAAATAAACGAATACAAAACTAACGTGCAATCACATTTATATTAGCAAATCATATTACATATTGAAATTATATTTTTCTCAAAGAGCAATCATAAAATTAAAATTAATTTTATGCTAACAGAGTTTAGCAAAAAATAAAAAATATATATATATCAAAATTATAAACGATGCTCTAAAATAATGATTAATATATTAATTATTATAATAGTTATCTATCTATTATATATTAATATCTATAAAATAATGTGATACTTAAGTTAAGCTAATCCTCATTTCAGAAATTTTGTTTTTTTTTATTTTATTAATTCATAAAATAATTTTTTTTCTACTTTATTAATGTTCTTAGATTTTTACTAATATAAATTGTTCATAATATTATAATTTGTAACAAAAAATTAATAGAAAATTATATATATAAATTAAGTTCCATTTACTTGCAACGAATAGAAATTAACGAATACAAATAACGTGCAATGCACATGAAAAAAAAAAAAAACTAGTAGTCAATAAATGAGCAAAAGATTGGCATTTACCTCTTTGAAAGAATGTGAAATCAGAAAATCCTTCAAGTGTCTCTCCTCTGATTCAAATAATACAACATGACTTGGCAAAGACAAGTTTTTCGCCAATTCTGATGTGAAACCAACAGGATCCATCATGAAACGGTCTGACTCATCTGGGTTTCCTTTCTCTTCACTAGAGGATGAGATACGAAGTTAAAATGAAAATTTCGAACAACAATATCCCAAGACAGCACAAAAAAGAAAAATATACAGCAAATGAATTGACAAAGTTCAAACCTTGGTGAGCAGTCTAGAAAACGCATTGGTATATTGTGATGGAGAGTGGAGTAGTAAGGCGTGGCATGGCAAGGCATTAGGAATAGTATACTTTTCACTCTTTCATTGTGGGCTTCTTTAGATAGATAGATCAGTACATCTTCGGTTCCCCTCTGTCATGATGCTTGAAAGTATCAACAAAATAGAAAACCATAAAGAAAGTGAACAAATATCATATTAACTTTTTCCCTCAGAGTTTTCCTTTCCACATCCCCTTCTGTCTACTCTTTCTTGTTGGTAAAATGGATGCTTTCTCCTATGTTAATTGCACAACAGTGCGCGGTATGCATTTAAAAGAAAATGAACTACTACGACCAATCCTAAAATTTCCTTAATTTTGAACTTTTAACATTATAGCAATGAGCCATATGAGATGTTCAATTAAATAGATTGTAGTTGGCTAGAGAAGAGGCAACCCACTTACCTGATGAACCAAACTCATGTACAAGGCCATTGGAATATTTGTACATAACAAGAAGATGACAGCAAATCCCACTTTCGACAGACATTTATTATGACTCTTTGAAGAACCTTTCCTATCACCATTAGGAGAATCAGGTCTTGCCATCACAGATAATGCATATCCAGAGAATATCAAAGCTACTGGCAGCACAGGCAACACAAACCTATAGTTCATTATATCATTAAGGATGAGGTAAATGTATAAACTTGAGCTGATCAGTCAAGGGAATAAATATCTCGTGTACAGGAAAAAAATGCCAGTAAAGTACCTGAATTCTTTGTGACCCAATATGCTGTAAACAATTAAAACCCATGCAATAAGACCAGAAAGTTTCCAACATTTAGACTTGATGCTGCCAGCTATTGCAAATGGTAAGAAAGTGAAGAGCATTGCAGAAAATCCCTGAGAGAAGTACCAGTGCCACTTGTGAGTTCCATAATAATCTCCTCCAGAAGAAAGAAAATTGAACTTCAGAAAATTAAGTGGTACTATGACCCATGAGCCATACATCACACGATCCAAAAAACATGAAACACCAAGCACCAAAGCCCTGATACAGTAAACCAACTATAAGATGAACAATATCATAAGGGCACACAAACAAACCAACTATAAGATAAACAAAACCATAAGCACACAAACTTGTAAGCGACAGTAAAACAATGAAGTCATATGAATGGTTCCGAGTAATTCTATAACAAGCAGAAAATGCATTTTAATGAAGTGCTAGCTGTAGATCTTATTCATATAGATTTGTTGTGCATTAAAAAGAATCACAATCTCAAAAGTCTACACATTGTCCATCAGATAAAACCAAAAGGAAAACAAAAGACAGCAACATGGTACCTACTTGCAACATTTGCCTACTAATTATGTAGTTAATGCTTATATAACATGAGTTTGATATGTTCAAGTGATGCGGACAGGGAGCTCAAGGAAATTAAAATTAAAAAATCAAGGAAATTAAATAAACAGTTTAGATATCACCAGCGACATATTTGGTACATTACTGATTATGAGAAGCTCAGTTAGTAAACTTAATTAGGCCAAATTAGTCTGCTTTGATATTCTTTAAGCAAAAATTTGCATAATTCTATCTTTTAATGAGGTAGGGGGCAACATTTCAATTTCCAGGTGCAATAGAAAGGCTGCTAGTCTGTCCTAAGTTGGCAAAATAGTCTTTGTTTTCCTTTTTGAGTATTAATGCAAGTCCTTATTGATTTAAAATAGCAATAGTTCTTCTAGTTTGGGACCCAAATAGCATTAATCAATATCTTCTATTCTAGCTGCATCTAGGTATGAAAGAGAAGTATGTCAACCACAAAAGATGATAGTGAGAACACAACCACAAAAGATGATAGTGAGAACACCAAGAAACTCAAAATTAGAACTTCCAAACTTCGAAGACACAGTAAACCTTACACTATGTTGTGATTGGCTTAAGAATCATGCTTTGGTGCGTAAATCTTAGCTTGATTCCACAGTATCAAATTTTGATTGGTGTAGACATTCACCTCAAATGAAGATTAAAGAATCAAGCAACTCAGAATTATACTATTTAAAATTTGGTTCATTTAGGATGTCATACATTATTTCAAGTCCTTTTGGTAGTCTCATTTGAAGTCTTCAACTGTGTTTTCCTGTTTTCTAACTTTGCTGGAAAAGCTGTATATTTTAGGAGCATTTATTTTCATTCCAAGTCCAAATTTGTTGCCAATGGCATTATTATTTAAAAGTTTTACTTCCTAGTCCCAGATCTGAAGGATCTAAGTATATAACATATTAATGCTTGCAATCTCCTTATTTATTAGTTTTCTTGTCAACAAAAATTTCTTGCAATCTTTGGGATTGTGTGATGCAATTCAATTCTAAGTTTGATGCAAAAAGGAACCTTGGGTTTGATGCCTACAAAAGTTTATGTGTGAAGCCTAAACTTTTGATTTACTGTTCAGTTCACAGGTGCTATTCACAGCTCCTTAACTACTTTGCAAAAAGCCCTATGATTCATTTCCGGCCAAAGTGGCAGCTTTATTTCTGTCATTTGCTGTCTATTCTTGGTAGCAATTCTATTTGTTTACATAAGCTTCTGCTCTTTCCCCACTCTCAAATAAACCAAAAATTAAGACAGAATATCAGTCCTGCAAGCTGTCCTACATCAATCAACCTTTTAAATGCTTCTCCCTTGTTATAGCATCTAAGATAACGTTCAGTCATAAATATACAGCCATCAGGACATAGAAATGCTAAATTGACAATTTGTATGCTTCAATGTCCCAGTAATTTTTGCACTCACTCAGTTTTATATATCTGATAATGGATGAACTGTACAATAAAATTAACTATATCATAAAATGATGATTCTGCACAAAGGCAGGGAAAAATTGACAAGAAACTAAAAGAAAATGAGAAATTAGGCATTTAACAAAAGAAAATAAATATAATTTGGAACAAGATGAGAAGTTGAAAGACACATGAACACTTACCCAATGGGAAACACCTCCAGAATAATGAATTTCAATCTATCACGTGTGACAAACAGCTCGAGAAGGCCAACATAGACCCAGATAACAGCACTAGTTGGTCGAATTGCACAAGCTAATGCTGCTATGATCAAACCCCTCTTCCTTGAAACCAATGGCACTTTATTAGGAGCTTCTCTCATACAGGGCCAGCAGTATAAACCCACAATTGTAAGAACAGTTTCCAAGCTATTGGACAATGTACGGTTGAAGCAATAAAACATGAACCAGTTTGTCAATTGAGAGAACAGCTAGAGTACAGTTAAGCAAATGATCTTTTGACAAACATTTTTTTAGTTGATACGAATGGAAGTGAAATACAGATCAACTATAATTTATTATGAAACACATGGCATAGCTGAAGGATACTGCCCAGTTTGCTACAGAATGATTGAAGAGAGCACATGAAAATTTGTACAAGTATAAATCACCAACTGCAGAGAACAGGGCTTGCAGCAGCCGTGGAGCCTTGGTCTACAAAGCATGAGAAAAAAAATACAAGTGCACATTTATACTGCACCTCTGAATAGTAACAAAAGAAACCACATCTATCCACATAGCGAAAACTGATTTCATTTTGTGAAGCAACGAAAGGAAAAAGAAGCTAGTCAATATCTGCTAAAGAGGGTGAATTAGTAAGCAATTGTTGTGATATTCCAAGTGACTCGTACTTGCACTCAATTTTTCAGAAAACTTCATAAAAAGTAACAAAAAGCTGGTAGGTATAGCTCTGGAACAGAAATCAAACAATAAATGTAAATGGTATGTGGCATGCATCATCACATATTTCAATTTGACATATCACACTCTATCACATTTCATCTATATCATATAACTAAAGGCTCAGATCACAGACATTATGTCTTTAACAGAAGCAAGTAGGCAGGACCTGAACCAAGAGCCTACCAGATCAAGGCACTACCCAGGGACACAATTATGAAAAGCATCTACCAGTTTGATTTCATTTTGGGTGGCTCTGATAAAAGCAGCTAAACCAGTGAGCGCAAAGACATTGGTGGTCTCAGGATCACATGAATTTATCCTGCCAAGTCCTTCCTTACCAAATGCTCCTTAACAATGTTATAAATGTGGCATAAACAAAGGAGTATAGAAACGACCACACATTTTTAAGCATGAAATTATTTTAACAAAATGTGAATTTGCTAGCCATGAATAAATTTAGAGACCTCGAGCATACAATTAATCTGAATGATTGAATTCATTGGAGAAATTGGAAAGAGTAAATATATGTATGAACTATAAAGTGCAGCAGCCAAGTTGAAAGAAAGTGATGAGGGAGAACTTCACAAGCAATCTTATGCCCAAAAATACCATCTCCAACTCTATTTTCACTCTGTGGTTTGTGTCAGTACCATACCAATTCACTTTTCAAGAATGTCCCCCATGTATCCATTTTCTTTTCCACTTTTTCTCCAACTCTATTTTCACTCTGTGGTTTGTGTCAGTACCATACCAATTCACTTTTCAAGAATGTCCCCCATGTATCCATTTTCTTTTCCACTTTTTCTCCAACTCTATTTTCACTCTGTGGTTTGTGTCAGTACCATACCAATTCACTTTTCAAGAATGTCCCCCATGTATCCATTTTCTTTTCCACTTTTTCTCCAACTCTATTTTCACTCTGTGGTTTGTGTCAGTACCATACCAATTCACTTTTCAAGAATGTCCCCCATGTATCCATTTTCTTTTCCACTTTTTCTCCAACTCTATTTTCACTCTGTGGTTTGTGTCAGTACCATACCAATTCACTTTTCAAGAATGTCCCCCATGTATCCATTTTCTTTTCCACTTTTTCTCCAACTCTATTTTCACTCTGTGGTTTGTGTTAATACTATACCAATTCAATTTTCAAGAATGTTTTTTTTTTTTTTCTATCATGAATAGATTTGAATCCATGGACCTAAAAGCCTTTTTTTCCCCTTTCCTGAATCTAAAAGGCAGTTTACAAGTATCAAAAGCCTTCTTTTTTTTATTTCCTACTGAATCTACTTCAGCAACAACGACAAAACAACATAAATCATAGAAATTGATAATTCTAACTATTGTTCATACACGAGAATAACTAAATATATCAATACATTAGAAAAGGACAACAATTAAATTTCAGCAAAATTTATTTTAATCACACAGAAAATTTACATAAAGTAAACCAACCAACAACTCACTTCATATTAAATATCATAAAAGAAAACCACAAGGGTTATTTTACCATGAACCATGGAGTATCAAGACCTAACAATGCAAGAACTTTGAACAGCAAAGCAAACACCAGTGGATGCAAATAACCGCGTATCCCCTTTTTCCACTCCCAAGTCAAGTGACCATACCTGCCATTTAAACACATCTTAATCACCACTTCTAAAGAACTTCCATTTCCAAAGCTTTTGGCTAAATCTTGATATTGTAGGAGGAATTAGGATGTTCGCATAATTGAACAGGTTTAAATTTGTACTGAAATGCCATGTTTGGCCTGCGTCTCAGAGGCTTTCAGGGAAGCATCTTTAAGTCTAACTGAGCTTGATTAGAAGAATAAAACAATTTAAAATATACTCACCAAAATACAATACGTTTCATGATAATGGAGAAAAATGTACTTTAAGGATCTAAAACCAAAGATTAAACTCAAAGTGCTCACCGGTTCAAAAAATTAATAACCTTAATTCTGCTACCAAAAAACAAGAAGATATCATCCAAATAGAAGACAGCTGAAAGATTTACCCGAATACAATGTGATGAGCAACTTCGAGGGCTTGCCAGTGCTCATCTGGATTAAAATACGTTTGTATCAGCAGAGAATTTGTCAATCGAAATGCGAGACAGAATGCAAAAATGTTCTTTGGAGACAAGAAGGTGTTAGATTTCTGAAATATGTTTTCATTGCTTAATCCTTCTCGTTTGGAGAGATTGGTACTCTGAGATTTGACTTCAGAGGACGGCGATTTAGCTGCACTTTGCCTCTGCCTCATTCTTCACACCACTGGCAACAGGAGAAATGAATATTCTCACATTAAACTCATAATCCAATAGGAGGCTGTCCCCGGAGGCCTTCAAGGTTTCTCTTTCTTCTAACCCAAGTAATCAAACAAGTCCCTCTGTCATCTTCCCTCCCAATCTCAAACCCATTAATTTCTCATTAATGGCACAACCAATTCGCTAGTAAATGCAAGGGTAGAGACTGTAGATTGGAAGTGAATTCAACAACAAAGAAAAGGCAAAGAGAAAACTCAAACCTTGAATCAAAGAAGAGATCCAAACTAGAAGAGTGGTTTAATGATGAACGTTTTGGAAAAAGTAGAATGTGGTTCAGATAAGCAAAAAAAGTCAGTGTCTAAGGTATATTACTTTGATAGATTCTTGAATTACCCAGCTGATACAAAGGGTATTTTACTTTTTATTTCATCAAAATTCGATAGAATCATAGAAAACCTGGATTCTGGGTTTGGAAGAACAGTTAATTGAGATATGGAAAAGAGAACAAAAGAAAACTAGTATATATATGGAGAAGAGGAGTTAGCGGGAGACGGAGAGACAGCGAGCAGAGAAATCAAAAAGGGTGAGGAGTTTGTGTCATCAGCTTGGGTTACTTTTTTTTTTTTTTTTTTTTTTTTTTTTTTGAAATCAAAAAGCGTGTGAGGAGTTGTTCACAGCTTGGGGTACTTTTTTTTTTTTTTTTTTTTTTTTTTTTGAGAGTTCAGCTTGGCTGTCACCAAAATATAACTACCAAAATTTTTTTTTTTTTTTTTTGAGATGTTCAGCTTGGGTCATCAAAAAATTTTTTTTTTTTTTTTTTTTTTGAGAGTTCAGCTTGGGTCACCAAAATATAACTCCCAAAATTTAAATTATATTGAAATTAGGACTTACACATTTCTATTCTGAGAAATAAATATAATATCTCTAACTTATATTTTATTTCAGTGTCCGACGATCAGTTCAAAAAAGTGTCTAATTACCAGTAAAGAGCTCATTTTTTGGACGAAATTACCTAACCATGCGTGAGCATTCTTTCAGTTAATTCAGTCAATTCGATTAATTCAACTTTTGGTGAATAAATTTTCGGTTAAAAAAATTTTAATTTCTAGTCATTATTTAAAAGTTAATGTAACCGGATTAATTAAATTAATTGACTCTCAAAATCACGTCGTTTTAATTAAGTAGATAACAAAATTTAAAAATATTTTAGCTTTTACTTTGATTATATAGTGATTAATAACTTCGATTAGTTTTCAGTTAAAGTCGATTAATCATAAATTTTGTTTAAATTCAGTTAGTTAATTAAGTTTTCATTTTTTTTAACTTTGGTTATGTTAATGATCAAAATTAATTTGCCCAAAACAATTCGATTAAGTTCAGTTAAAAAATTAATTCAATTAAATTTGATAAAGTCAAAAAATTTTGGTTAAAAATGCTAGTCAAACTGCTCGAATTGGCCGACTGCTCACCTCTAGTCGTAATAGTGAGACGGAAGTATAAATAAGAACGTCATAGTTATTTTTCAAATATGGACGAACTTAAGTGTTAATTCGAACATAATTTAGAGATTCGGTTATATTTTATCTTTACTATTAATCAAGCATAGTTGGGTCTCGTCATTAGTTGGGAATAATTTAACTAGAGGTATATACCCTCTCTTTATGGAGCAAACTAATAAAATAATATTTATTTTATTAGAGAATAAGATTTTTACCAATAAAAAAGGTTTTTTTTTCTTTAATTGATAACATTTTTGACTATTTATTGGAGAAAAAAATGAAACAATTTCTATCGTCCACACTAAACAAACTTAGTTTCAATAAAAAAAGTGAAAACGATTTCTATCGTCCACACTAAGACTGTAAGACAACTTAGTTTCTAATAAATATAGTGAAAATGATTTTTATCATGCACACAAGATATAACATTTAATTTAAGTTACCGGTAAGTAACTGCGAAATTTAAGCTATCCATATCAATATTCATTTAAAATTTTACTACTCGTATCTGTTTAAACTCATTCAGATATCTATTTAAGTACCCGTATCGAAATCCGTTTTAATTTTTATTATCTTTATTCGTTTAAAATACTTTTATATTGGTAGGATACCCGCGAATTTTAACTATCCAAATTCGAATATATTTAAAATATAATTTTTATTAGTAGTGGATAAAATACTCGTGGGTACTCAATAGCAGGTAGCGGATAGCGGGTATCCAAATATCTATATCCGTACTCTACCCGTATCTATTACAGATAGTAATTTCACTATTTGTATTCGCTCCAAATCTATTTATAACTATTCATGTTCTATTTAAACGAATCGGAGTGTTGCTCTACCCTAAAATATCCACCCTTTCCATCCCTACAGTGACCTAATAATAAATTCAGGTTTGTGAGGAGTGGAGTTGACAATTACCCTAATGTTTAATGTTTTTGAGTAACACCATAATAGTTACTGTGTGAAAAACTTCCTTTTGACTATATTATGTATTTAAAAAATCTATTAACCTAAGATATTTGTTCCTCTTAGATTCTCTGAAAAGCATCTTCAAATTTGAGTAGATACTTAAGAGATTTCAATTGAGAGAGGCTTGTAATAATCGTCAACTCCTTGCACCCTCCCAAATCAAATCAAAAGGAATGGATGAGGGAATGTCGATCAAATTTTCAGAATCTGAAAGGATAATTTCCTCTAGCTTTGGAGCTGAAGATAGACATGGAAAACCAAAAAAAAACAAAACCTTCGAGGACACTGCACATTAAATCAAGGTTTTCATCCAAATTGAAACTCTCAACAATGCTAAGAAATCTTTTGTTGCTTTGACAAGTGACAAATCTCTTGAAAACAAAACCGACTACCAATAGATACTCTTCTCAATCAAAAGCATCTTGTATGAATTAGTTATGCACAATGGTTGTGTTGTCATTTTCAGCTACTGTAATTCCTAGTCCTCCTTAATACTGGCAATGTCGACGAGGTATTGATTCAAATGCTGCCCAAAAATCTTTGTCGAAAATGACTCGGTAACATGCTGTCGTGCTTGTTCCCCCATTCTCTTTGCCATCTGAGGATCCTGAATGAGTTTAGCCATAGCCAGAGAGAAAGCTTTAGGAGTAGATTCGCAAAGAAATCCTGTTACTCCGTCCTTAACTGTTTCTGTAGGACCCCCACTGTTGCATGCAATAACAGGTTTATATGCTGCCATTGCCTCCAGCGGAACAATGCCAAAGTGTTCATCCTACAATTATTGTACAGTTTTATTTAGAAAAGAAGAAAATTTCATGCTTCAATATGATTATTATGATGAGACTAGTTATGGTATTGGACCTTTGGTGTATAAATGACACTCAAGCATTGAGAAAGAAGTTCATTTCTTTCAACCGTCGAGCAAGATGTGATGAAGCTAACCCGATCAGACACTCCTTCCCTTTCTGCTAAGCTTTTAAGTTCCTCCAAGTATTCAACGTTTTCTCTCAGTCGCTTATCATACCCACCTGAAATGAGAATTACAATATGTACAACTTCATGCTCAAGCTATACTGGAAGCACAATCCTATTAGTACTTAGAAAGGAGGTAGTCAAAGACTTGCCTGCAATAGTCAAAGTGGCCTCAGATACATTATCATTTTGAAGGGCATGTTCATCAAGGGTGTGAAGCATAGCAAATGCTGAAACTGCTAACTCTATGTTCTTTTTCCTTTCAAAACGGTTGATAGATAGAAAATTCGACCTATGCCACATTAAGGATAAAAACATAATGAAATAAATTCTTTGTATATCGTTTCAAAAGAAAGCCTAAAGCTATTCAAGATACATAAAAACACGTCAGTTACTTGTAAGAATGAGGTTGATCAAATTGGTCCACGTTGACAGCTGGGTAAAGAACCGCAGGCCGAATTCCTCGTGAATGAAGATGCTTGAATGTCTTTGCAAAAGTAGATGCAGTAAATTTACTGTTCACAAGTATCATATCAGCCATTCCTATGGACCCCAAAATCAATTTGATATTAATTTAGCAGTTGTTTGTAACGTATAACTTTATACAAGAACATATTTCACATGAAGAGTACATAAACAGAGGTGAAAGAAACATACCAGTAGTAATTTCTTCTACAAAGTCAATGGGTTTTCTATATAATCTTCGGAGAGTGGTTGTGTGTTGAGCTAGTAACAGATCCGGAAAATGACAATAAAATACCACCTGAATCAATTAGACTTATAATATGAAACCCTGCTACAGCCACAACCTTAAACAACAGATGAAGTAAAAGATATATATCTACCTTAGTTGATTTTTTAAGTTTCAACAGCGGGATGACAACAGAAACCTGATCTGCCAGTATGACATCAAATGATGGCCACAAGAACACCATGCAAAGAGCAACAAAAATACACCGCAGGTAAGCACATAGTGCGTGTAGGTGGTAAAATATATGTCGAGGTAGAAAAGAACCATATACAGTCACTGGAAAGGTACCTGCACAGAAATTGATATTAATAAGCATATCATATGATTTCAACCTAATACAAGACGCAAGTGGTAGTAAGAGATAAGCACAGAGGCATAAACAATTCCCTTCTTGCAAAGTCACCAAAGAACGGCAGCATTTGGTTCAAGATGTATGTTAAATACTTTCACCACCCCACTTCCTCAGCTCCAAGAAATAGATAAAGCGAGAGAGAAAAAAAAAATAGCCCTTTTTTTTTCATCTCCTTGCAGTTCACTTTCTCACTTTTCAGCCGGGAAAATTCCTTAATTTCTTTGCAACTTAAAATGAAATTTGGTGATAATTCTCGGTTTATTTTATATATTGAATTGAGTGCACAATACTAATTCCTAAAAATAATACAAATATATATCAAGCAAATTCCAGTGCACTAATATTTGGTTGATAAAGCTTTTCATTGCTTCGGTTTAAAATCCATTAAAGAAACCGTAAGTTAAAGTAATTTTTTTAAAAAAAAGTTTGCCATAAATATACTATAGATGTAATTAGCCAACTTAAAGGCCTTCTCAAATAAACTGGAATATCGTCTTCTGATTCTTACAATACATAAATTTTGAAATCAGAATAAACTAAGACTTATCAAGCAATAATAAAATAAAGTTACCTACCAGCAACTGTTTCCTCAAAGCATCTGTTTTTATCATGGTGAGCTGTAAAAACATGAACATTGTGGCCCCTGGAGGCAAGTTCAACAGCCGCATCAACAATTAATCTTTCAGCTCCACCTATAGATCATTGCAATGTGCTAGTAAGATATACTTGAGATATTTCATCTCAATACCATCATGCTTCACGCATAAGGAAAGTTTCATTCAAGAGTGTAGGTTGCAACAAAGATTCAAATTTAAATGCTTGATTGCACAGCAAAAAAATCTATCTTGTTAGAAACAAAGTAGAAAGCAAAGTCAGAGTAAACATCTACATGAAATAAAACTACGTGCAATCTTCAAGACACTATTATTATCCAATTCTAAAGCCACCATCACCCAACCCCACTATGTTCATGGAAGCAAAACCAAAACCAATATAAATTGATTTCTTTCCACCAAAAAAGCACTAAACTCATTTCTTTTAGGAAAAAATAATAGCCCTGCTTCCAAATTACAACTTTCATCTGACATGAACATTTCAAATTATACAATTATTTCAAAAGAGAGACACCAAAATATGTGTTAAATCAAATAATCTCACAGCATAAACATAAATGATAAGTTCACTTCTCCAATTAAAATTTGAGACTAACAAAATGATTGTTCATATCACCTTTTATCATATAACATACATAATAAGAAGAAGAGAAAGTAAATGATAGAATTACCTATACCAAGGTCTGGGTGTATAATTGCAATATTCAATTTTGATCTCCTTTTTCTCTCCATCTCCATTTTGCTTTTGTGGATTACAATATTTCCTTTTTTAAGCAATATGTAGATTAGGTTTTACGGCGTCTGCAAGGCTGACCTAACATTCGCTGTTAAGAACCCAAACAAGAACAAAATTAGTTACCGCACTCATTTAGGGGATCTGAAAGAAACCCAAATTCAAAAGATAAAGAAAGTCAACAAATAGGAAAATTTTCGAAACACAGAGACTACATAGAGGTTTCATTTTCTTTAAGAGTTAAA
This sequence comes from Jatropha curcas, assembly GCF_014843425.1. The sequence continues at coordinate 11,923,564 of NW_023590789.1, read as the reverse complement.
CTTACTATTTCATTTTACTCATTCATATATGTATTTACCTTTTGTTTACTTTTTGTTCCTTTTCTTTTCTTTTATTCTAATTCATTTTCAATTTAGAAAGAAAGGGAAAACAGGATATTGTGGTGTATTTCTTTCTTTAAAAGGTAAATTTATTAGATTTAGTTTATTTAATTCTCATTACCTATTTTATTTCTTTTTAACTAAAAAAAATCATTAAATTTTTTAAAATTCTTTTAGAAAATTTAATTATTTTAGTTGGTCTATTTTGAGTTGCTTTCATTCATTTTCTATTCAAGAAAAAAAAATTTTTGCTCAATTAATTAAATTCATCAATTTTTATTCGCTTATTTCATTTCCAATTTCACGAGAAAATATTTTATTTAGGTAAATTTATTTAGTTCCATTCACTAATTTTTCTTTTGTTTCTTTAGGTTATCTTCAAATTAAATATAAACAAAACAGCAAAATTTAATTATTTTAATTCATCAATTTTAGTTGCTTTCATTTTGTATTTGAAAAGATATTTTTGCTTAATTAATTATATTCACCTATTTTTATTTGCTTATTTCATTTTTAATTTTGCGAGAAAATGTTTTTGTTAACTTTATTTTGGTAAATTTATTTAGTTGAATTCACTAATTTTCCTTTTGTTCGTTTAGGTTGTCTTCAAATTAAATATAAACATAACATTAAAATTTTGTGGGCCATAATCAGATTGAGTGGAAGGACTCTTTCTCTGGAATCCCTTTCCATGAACTCTAAAAGAAAGAACCACAGCTGCCATTTATTTGGCGCTTCATCATTTTTCTCACTCTATCGCCAGTATTATCAAGCTCCAAGAGCCAAAATTCAACTATTTGTCAATGTCTTCAGTAGCTAACAGAAAACACATTCCAATTTACTGCAACAGAGGTTCCAGATTGATGAGTGTTCTTTGTCTTAAAGCTTCGATTTCAAAGTGATGTTCACCCTTTTATTTTCTTTGATTTTTTAAGATTTTTGATTTCATTCAATTTAAAAACACACATTAGATTCAGAGCTATTTGGTCTCAAGAAGAAATCCAATAGTATCTAACACTCACTTTTTAAGAACCTAAACAAGAATAAAATTTGCCACCCCTCTGACTTGGAGGATGTAGGGGAAGCCCAAAATAGAAGGATAAAACATGTTAACAGACAGAAACAATTCAAATATAGAGTGAGGCTATGAAGGGTTACTCAGTAGCATTTTCCATATCTTTTACAAAGATAAGAGAATAAAAACGGAGAAATGCATGTGACTGTAGGAAGGAAACAAACATAAAAGAGACTTCAATCTTGCTTAGCTGAAACCTATAGAAACAAATATTATGGTTTATACCAGCCAAAACTGTGCCCATTTGTAAACAGCAGAGGGCTGCAAATAAACACAGCTTATACTTAGGAAAAAGCATCCGCATTTTCAAAGTCTGGGCTGAAAATAAATTAAACTATTCATGAACAATTTTGAGACTTGATCTAGTATAGGCTTGTTTAAGCTCATTGATAAGCATGTTGAGTTTTACCTGCTTTGGACTCAACTTGAGCCCCACAAACAGCCCACTTAAGTTTTGCTACACCTCATCAACCAGCTCATTGCAGCTTTGATGGAAAAAAAAATTGTAAATGCTATATTTGAGGAGTTCAGAAATTAAGTACCTCGAAACATTTAAAGGTCTTTTGATTTTCTGAGATCTAAATAAAAATAACTTGTTCTGAAATCTTGGCTAAAAAAAAAAGTTTATTTGTTAATGTTTGATTAATAAAACAGCCAAGCATAAGCCAAACGAGGCTATGCTCAGATGGGCTAGTTTATTTAATGCGCTGGGCTAAATCTGGTAAAAGTTGATTGTGTTCCCATCAAAAAGCACACATGCATGAAACATATACATCTAAAGATAAACCAGCCTTATAGTACAGCAAATATTATGGGTTATGTTCAATGAAATATACCAAATTGAAACTACATTTTTAGCTGGAAAGGAAGGCTTCCATAAAAGCAATGCAAAGAGATTTCTACTAGGAATTTGTAAAGACAACAATAGAAGAAACCCCAGAAAATCTGTTGACATAAAATCTTTAAAATAATTCATCCAAAAGGTACTTTTATTTCTGCTAATAAGTTTTGAAAGTTCTAATATTTAATCTTGGCAGATTTTTATATGAAATCCTTAAAACTAGAAATCAGAATTGTCCCACATAGGTGAAAATGAATACATAACTACTTCAATATGATAGAAAAATCAACAAATGATTCTAAAAAATTAATAAAAAATTACTTTATAATTTATATTAACTCTCATGCTTGCTCTTTTATAATGGGATCATAGCATATTACCAAGACATTTTTCTTTTTCCATTTTTGCTTAAATTTTCATTCAATGATGAAATTAAGATTGCCTATGGAAAGTTAAAATTCAGGTCAAACAACGAAAATGCAAGAAATGACTCCAAAGATATAGAAGTAGAAACAAGCACAACTAATCAATCAGTTTTTGACGATTTCACAATCTCATTTACTATGGGTTCATGAAACAGCAGCAGAGATATAGAGAGACACATTTTCCTAGAAATGATGAAAAGAAAACTTTCTTGAAATGGAAAAGAAATATATAATTAATTAAACAGTAAAACCCAAAACAAATCAACAGAGAATTTGCATATAAAGATTGAATTGTAGCGCAGGGTTTAACGATTTGAGTTGGTTTTTACCTGAAGAGATAAGGTTGATGCAGATCAGAAGAATTTTGGTGGTCAGACTGGTGACTTCTTACTAATTTAAATCTCCCTTATCATTGTAAGCAGGTTTTTTTAGTTTTGTATACTGCTAGTACTGTGTTTTCTAATGAAATCAAATCTTATTCATATCTATGAAAGTAAATCCTATTCATATCTATCAATAAAATACATGTGCTGATAAGAAAATAAATAAATGGCTCACTCAACCTTAAAAGTTGGTAAACTCAACATGTTTATCAAATAAGCTTAATCAATCCTTTAATAAATCAAGTCTCCAAGTTCTTTTCTTTTTTTTTTTTTTTCCTTTTCTTTTTCCTTTTCTTAGGGAATCAGAAACCCTTAATCAACCATTTTTACTTCTTCAAGGAAAACGATCTTGTGATGTCATGGAAACAACAGAAGTAAAATTCCTTTCTGACGCAAGCCAGCTTGGAAAACTTGAAGTTTTAGGATCAGGGCTAGGATTTATAGAAATCAGGAATTAAGTCTTAAAAACTAATATGGAAAATTTGAATTTCTTTAAAAAATAAACGAAAAAGTTGAAGCAAATGAAAATAAACTGCTAGCATCACGCTATAACAGTAATGGGATCTAGTACTCACTCAGGGTTAAAATTACATGACACAACTCAAAGATAAAAACATTATCTGCTGTAATATCAACTGAAAACTTAATTAAAAAGCATTACGATCTTATAGACCCAAACTGCTATTAATGTCTACTTCACAGGACACTACTGATAAAACTTTACCTAATGTGACTTTGATATTAGTCTTCACCCTTCAAGGATTTTAAGAACCAAAATAAACTAAAAAGGATTACCATTATCCTAGACCAATAAGAACTCTAAAATGACTTCAAATCAGTATAAATTCTTCCTAAATAAAAAAGGACACAATTCCAACCAAGCTGAAATTTACAGAATTGCCTCTACGATTTAGTTCTTGACTAGCAACTTTTTTATTAAAATTGACACGTAAATATAACTCTAAAAGGACTAGAAATGATCTACAATATGCAAAACAAATTCTAGATAAAATCTCGAATAGAACTCTAAAATTCTTGAGCATTTGAAGTTGAATTTGAATTTTCTTGGCTTACTGGTCCACATCACTTTCTCATCAACCAATCAGTCTCTTCAACCAGTTTGATATTAATCAATTGAAGTATACATTTGTGTATATAAGTGTTATTAAGAATGATCTAAGTTAATAATTTTAACATTGATTTTGAAAAGAAATGTCATATCTGTTCGATAAAAGTTCTAAATAACTATCGTTGGGGTTTACGGTATATGATTGAAATCCCGTTTAAGTTTGTTTCCTTACCTACAGTCAAATGCATTTCTATGTTTGTATTCTAATAATGCTAACAGATCAATTTAAGAACAAAACTTTAAGACAAAGAACACTCACCGATTTGGAACCCTTTTTTCCGCAGTAAATTGGGATTTGATTTCTGATAGCTCCTGAAGACGATGATAGTCAATTGAATCCGCTCTTGGAGCTCGATAATAACAGCTGTTGGGTTCGTACAGAGATGTCTTGGGAGGACGAGTCCTCCTAAGTTCTAATCAATCTACTACTAGAAAATAAAAATATAAAAAAAAAAAGGAAAAAAAAGAACTTTCATTATTATTTGTTTATATTGAATTTTGAAGATAAACTAAGGTATAATTATTATTATGTTCCTGTATAATGTCATAATTTATTAATCAGTCCTTATATAATGTCATAATTTATTAATCGATCCTTTTTTTTTTTTATTATATTAAAACATTCTTATATATGGGCTCGTGATACTACTTGGTCTTTTATAATAAAAAAAAAAAAAAAAAAAAGTGCGTGAGTTGGTCTTTTATAATAAAAAAAAAAAAAAAAACCATCAGGTCCAAAAAATTATCGGTATTAGGAGAGAGAATAAAATTTTAAAATACCAAAAATACCCCTTAGCCCTTTTAACAATTTATTGCAACAAAATTCTTATAAATAAATAAAAAAAAATCTGGCAAACCACAAACGAGATCTGATAAGTGATTAACACAACAAATCTCCAAACGATTTTCTATCGACAATAAAAATAAAATTACAAGATTTTGTTTCTCCATTTACATCCTCTTTTTCCAGGAAAAACGTTCACAAACACAAAGTAACCAGAAGGCTCACACTCAAACCAAGCAAAAGTTAATCAATCAATAAAAATAATCAAAGTTCAACATGACTTTACTGTTTGAAATTAAAAAGCTTACAAAGTTAATCGAAGACAAAGCTTAGAAAACACAAATAATCAGGAGCTTTTCATAATCAAACAAGCAAAAGTTTAAGTCAATCAATAAAATAAAAGCAAAAGTTAATCAATCAATAAAATAAATCAAAGTTCAAATGACTTACTGTTTGAAATTAAAAGCTTACAAAGTTAATCGAAGAAAAGCTTAGAAACACAATAATCAGGAGCTCATAATCAAACCAAGCAAAAGTTAATCAATCAATAAAATAAAGTTCAAATGCACTTACAATTTCTCTAATTACTGTTTGAAATTAAAGTCCTTTTTTTTTTTTTTGTCCAAAACTTCACATATAGAACTTGCTGAGAAACTTGGGAAAGAGAGATAATCGAGATTAAGACATCACTCAGGGTGTGATTCCAATCTCTGGCAATTTCACGCTGTTTCCGGCGGTTCCAGTGTTGATAGCGGGCATCAATTGGTCTCTTTCATCCTTACGAGCAATTACCCTCTGGAAATTACGAGGTTCAGGCCAAATTTGTGAAACCACCATGAATGACGGTTCTAGGTTCCTGTTACGCCCGTTTCAACCAACTAGAGGGCCGATCTCGCCCAACCAACACCAAAAATAAACTCCTCGATAAATTCGAGCCAAATGATGTGAAGGACGCTTAATTCTGGACAGCTACGACTTTTCGTCCACTGTAGACGGCAGCGTCAGCAGCAGTCTGGCGACTAGGCAGTGAGAATCCAGTAGGCAAAAAATTGAGAATTTGCACTGAACTTGAATCTGAAATTCGATTTTTAATCAGTATAATTTAAGATTTAGTTTATTAAATTTAATGTAAATTTCAATTTTAGAAATTATTATTACTGGGTTAAAATTAGTTTTCATTAAAAGAATTAAGAATTAAGAATTAAGAATAGGATAAGGGTTCTAATAAATTGAAGCAAGTTATAATTATCGCCATAAAAATAAATTGAGAACCTTGATAAATATGAATTTGTAGTATGAATTTTAAATAAATTAAATACTTAGTCATAAGAAATATTATTATTAAAAAGGAAAGTAATTAGAAGTATGATTAAATTACATTGGTTCCTTAATTTAATTTGAACCAAGGACTATCAGGATTATAACCAATGAGAAAATAAATTAGAATTATGTTATGTGAGCTAGGATGATGGTAAATTAGATTATTTAGAGGACATTACAATCTAGTGAAAGTGCTAATTTTACTAACTAATCCCAGATTTCATTAAAGGATATTATATTTCGATTAAAGTTAATCAAATAAGGAATTTTTTATATTTATATATATAAAGGATTTATTGTTTGATGACCGGTTAAGGAAATAAATCATATTAAGATGAAGTAGAAATATTTGAGGATGTATTGAAATTAGATTGAAGATTATTTTAATCTATAAGGTATGAATTGATTGTAAAATTACTGTTTATGGCGGTTGGATATTGGGATTATTGATTACCTGAAGGATGGGCTATATGAGTAGTAATCGATAAGTAAACTAAATAGTTGATACTTGAACAGGTTGAAAGTCCTATTTTAGATGGAAATGCTGTCAAAAAAATATCGATAAGATTTAGATTAATCATGTAATTTCTTATTTAAGAAAAGTAATCTATTTAATGCAGTTTTTTTTTTTTTTATATTTGTGTTTTATCTAGATCGTCCGAGTTTGTCTATCGCTCCTACTAGTCAAAATCTAAACGAAGGCTTACTCCTTCTTTTATCACTGTGAGTAACAATAAATGATGCATATCATCATTTGCATACATGAATCAACCATTCCACATATATATATATATACACAAATGATACTTAGCCTTACCCCTTTTAATACTATATTATAAAAAATAATATTTTTTTTCTTATGATCTATCATATAAATTATAATATTATAAGTATATAAGAATTATATATATTTATATACATTTCATAATTATACTCATATGTGCTTATTGATCTCATATGTAATTTATTATATAATAATGAGTTGATTGGATTACTTGTGATGTGATAATGACATGCCTTGTTTTCGGGTGGAATTGGAATAAAGTGGGTCACCATGGAATTGTGATGACAGTCTGGGACCATTGGCCATGTATGGGAGATCGACTTCCCCTGTACATATGATGAAATATAATATGAATAATATGGCAAAACCACATGGTGGTCTCCTATTAGTAATAGAAAAGAAAGAGAGAATGAAAAAATAATGTGAAGACTGGTCAAGTGAAAAATAGACCAGTTGACCAGGTATGAGGATCGGCTCTCTGGTACATACGTATGAGAGGACATGCTATGTGTGATGATAGCTTGTTAGGGTTTTGTGATGCCATTGACCAATCTCTATTTAATGTGATTATTTGAAGATGATATTATTTATGAGTATTGATTTAGTGGCATGCACTTGATCGAAGGTGTGCTCATTATATAAATGTGAAAAGCATTCTGTGTGATTATTTGGGCTATGCATTATTTATTGTTATTCATTAAGATTGTGAAACTCACCCTCCTACGCTTAAACTTTTTCCCAGTAGGTAGACACTGTGCTGGTTCAGATAAGCTCTGCTCCTTTCTCTGCAGAATTATAATAGAAAATTCTAATTTTAACAATATTTGAATATACAGTATTATGTTTTAAATGTATCTTCATCTGTTTATAGAGCTCCGTAGATAGGGAGTTATGTATTACAATTTATTATGTAAAAAGTTATTAGTGTGCTGTTTGATAGACATGTGGAATTTTCTAATTGACTCTCTAGAGTACAAATGGACCAGTTTGCCCATATTATGAATGACGTTAATGGTATAAAAGAAAAGTTATAGGCTCGAGCTATAAATTAATTGAAATGTGGAAGCTTGACCAAAGATATAAATTAACAATATGATTTAATAACGTCATATTATGGGTTTATTGTTCCTAAAATTGGTTTAACAAACTAAATTCATATGAGTTAAGCATATTACGCGTCTTGGGGGCCTTAAGTTTACCTAGGTACTAGTGCCGGTCCGGCCATGGTTTTAGGTGTTGGCATATGCTTTTTGCCACTGATTTTTAATAAATAAAAAAAAACCAAATTTTGCCTTACCATATATATTTCTTTCGTTCTTCTTTATGTTAAAAGTAAAAATTAATTTTTTAATAATATTGAATAATTATTATAATAGTCATCCATACCCAATTTATTCGGAACATGAATTACTTTTATCAATTTACACATATATTTTTGACTTTTCATTGAAAATTAACAAAAAAAAAAAAAAAAAGGGGTAACATTTGGAAGGACGTTGGTTGGACAATTTTAAACCATAAGCACAAATTCATATACCCTAATGCAATCGCTAAGTAGTCGATTTTATTAAACTATAATGACTAAATAGTAATTAGTAAGTCTCCCACAATTTTACCAAAACAAAATTACATAAATTTTTTTTTTTTCAAGAATGAAAACGAAATAAGCAAATGAAAATTAATTACAGGTCAGTTAAATTAATCAAACTTTTTGAAAGAAAATAAGAGATGTTTTGCAATTAGAAAATGAATTAAAACAAATTAAAATATATGATTAAAAATAATTAAAATTTCTTAAAAGATATAAGAATAGTTTTTATTTGAAATAAATGGAAAAGTAAACGAAAATGCATAAAATAAATCTAATAAATTTACCTTTAAAAACAAGAAATGCATAAAAAATATTTTCCTTTTTTTTCTAAATTAGTGATGTTTTTATTCTGATTTAGAAGTGATTTCATAATTTGTTGCTATTAGATATTGATAAATATTTTCAAATATTAAAATTGACGTGAAAAAAAAAAAAAAAAAAGATATTGATAAATATTTTCAAATATTAAAATTGACGGAAAAAAAAAAAAAAAAAAGAGTGAAAAAAAAAAAAAAAAAGAGTTCAAGGGATTTTTTTTTTTGAAGACAAAGGAATTTATGTTATTTTAGCTAAGATTGCTATTTAATTAATCGAGGGCAAATGTAACTTTTACAACCACACGTTATGCGTCTGCCTTCCCTTTTTAACTCCGTCACTCTATTTACACCTGCCATTTTCTCTCATTTTCCTTTCATTTTCTCATATTTTCTAATTACCAAATCACTGTCCATTATAATACTACTAGTGGAAAACTGTGCGCGTAGGTATTTAAATATTATTTTAATAAATATAGTTAATTATATTTTTTTTTTTGATAAACTATCATGAATTATCAAATGTTGAGAAAGAACAATAAAATTATACTTGAAATAAATCAATAATGGTAAATATAAAAATGGTTTGTTAATAAATAAAATTATAACATTATTTGCAATAATATCAATATTTTTAAATATATTCTTAGTTAACTGTACATTTTAGTTATACACATGTAAATAATTTTATTATTAAACTGTTAATGTAAATGAATAAACTTAATACAAATAAAAAATCAATTAATTAATATATTATTTATGATTGTAATAATTACAACTGTAGTACGTATCAATTGCAAAGTACATAACAATTTCCACATGTGAGCAATGTCAAATTAAATATATACGAATTATTAATTAAAATATATAGATAAATGAAGAGATAAAGAAACATATATATGGATTAGTTTTTATTATCTCAATATTCAATTAAAATATATAAATAAGTGAGGAAAAAAAATTTGATAAGTAGATATAGTTTTTGAAAAAAAAAAAAAAGAAAGAAAGTTATAATTATCTTCTAAAATTTTATCTTCTAATATAATTTTCAAAAACTAGACAGGATAAAAGATAATAGCATTGATTCTAAATTTATTTTAAATTTACAAAATAAATATAAATTGTAAAAAAAATTGTATTAAAATATGTAGATATAATTAGAAAAAAATTGTTAATTGATGTCTAGAGTTTTTGAAAGGAAAAACAAGAAAAGAAAAAGAAAAAGAGGCATCAATATCTAGTTATTTATGTATTTAGAAATAAATAAATCCTTTCCCAAAAAGAAATAAAAAATTTGAAAAATAGATAAGATCAAAATAAATAAGGATCACAAATTATTAGACAAAATTGAATTCAGGTCGTAGCAAATGTCAAGGAGCTATTAACTAAGAAATTAACTACAAATAATGCTAAAATCCAACTAAGAAATAGGAAATTGGCTACAAAATAATCTACAAATTGAATAAATAACTATAATTTTCCGAAGGCAACATAAAAGTCACGTGTACAATGTTAATGAAGATACATATGATAGAATCAGTTTATCTATTTGAGGTAGGGGTGGCCACGGTTCCGGAACCGGCGGTTTCGGTTCTAAAAAAATTGGAACTGGAACTGAACCGAAAATTTTCGGTTCCGATTCCGGTTTGGAATCGAACAGTTCCGGTACCGGTTTCGGTACGGTTTCAAAACCGACGGTTCCGATCGGTTTTCCGACAAATCTCATAATTTTAAATTTTGAATACCGGTTTTCAAAATTTAATAAATTTGTGAAAGTTATTTCTAAAAAAAAGACACCTAAAAAATTAAAAAATGCTGCAATTAAATTTATTTTTTTAAAGACTTGAACTTAATTATTTTTTTTTAAAAAAAGTATTTAACTGAATTTATAAAATTAAAAAATGCTTGAATTAAATTTATTTTTTTAAAAAAGACTTGAACTTAATTTATTTTTTTAAAAAAAAATTATCAACTAAATTTATTTTTTGTTTAAAAAAGTTGAAACTTAATTTAAAAAAAAAAAAACAGGCCTTGAACTCAATTTTTAAAAAAATTAAGTTCCATATGTATCCTCTTGGGGTTTACAAGAATCAATGCCCACGTAGTTCTTACTTACCTTGTACCAATTTCACCCTTTTTACCTTATTCGCTATTTCCACCATCAGTTGATGTTCCTGTTGAGGACCCATCATAAAGATCGTATAAATCTTCATTTTCTTTGAGATTTTCTTATGCTCTTATTTCGGCCTTGCTCCATTCATCCACGCATGATTGTGCTTCTAGTGAATCGGGTGTCATACTAGATTGTGTTTCATCAAGTATGTTTCCTACTTGATTAAAAGTTTGTTCAACCACAACAGTGGAGACCGGAGCTGTTAAAACTTGTTTTGCAATTAGAGAAAGTATTGGAAAAGTATTGGTGCGACGACTCTACCAATCTAAAATTAAAAATTTATTCCACCAATCTAAAATTGGAAAATTATTATCTGCATAATCATCACCAAACTCGAAAGAAGTGGTTAGATAATTATCAAATTCAGAAAAAGAACCGAGTTCCCTTGGTCTTTTTTGTCTTTATAGTAAAACGCGTTCAGCAACACCAACACAACTTACCCTTTGAGTTGGAACTTGTTGACTATTGAATCGAGAAGAATTAGAAGTACATGAACTAGAAAATTGAACAAATTCACTATATAATTCTATAATATTTTGTCTAACTCCATGCAATACTACATTTATATTAATACTATCTTCTATATCAAGATTTAATAATTCATAATAAATAGTCAAATATAACATCAATTTTACATCTAGGAATCCAAATACCAATAGCCAACAAGATAATATTGTGTGTATATTTTAAAATAGGATAACCATTTTTTTTTCATTGAAAAACACCAAATTTTCTTTTTTTTTTTTTTTTAAATATACAATCATTTTCAAATTCTTGAGTGCACTAACAATATTAATACACATAGGTAAAAAATAAATGAGATGTGAGATAATAAACCCCACTAAATTTATAGGGGTAGCATCTTTAAAAATTTTTAAAATATGCTAAGAAATTTTTGCACACAATATCCCAATTTGAGATTATAAAATTAATTCTTCAATTGTTATTAGCTAACAAAAAAGCCATAATAATTCTTTATAAGAAAAGACTCGTTTAATTAATTCATATCTGTGAATTCCAACGAGTTGGGACATCCCTTGGAAACGTTTTTGATCTTTTATATTTTTCCTTCATAAAAATGTAGCCCAAACTGTTCATCACTTGGGATTCCCCATAAATATGAAATAGCTTTGTTAATTGGAGAAAAAATAAAAGATTTCAAGAATTTTTTAAAACCATCTTGCTACACATAAATTTAAAACATGGCATGTCACATCTTATATGAAAAAAATTTTCCCCACTATTTGCTGTTCACAAATATTTTTAAGTTCAATGATTGCATTTAGTATCTAGCAGAAACATTATCAAATGAAATTGAAAAAGGTTTTTTGTCAACTTATATAATTGGAGAAATAAAAGATTCAAGAATTTTTAAACCATCTTGTACACATAAATTTAAAACATGGCATGCACATCTTATATGAAAAAATTTTCCCCCACTATTTGGTTCACAAATATTTTTAAGTTCAATGATTGATTTAGTATTAGCAGAAACATTATCAAATGAAATTGAAAAAGTTTTTTTGTCAACTTATATTCATCTAAAATTGAAACAATTATTCTATAAATATTATTTGCAGTATGTTTATCATAAAAAACACAAAATGCAATAAATCCAAACACATATAAATGGACAGATTTAAATCCCAATAAAATACACATAAGCCCAAAAGCCCAAGTTCACAAAACTATTTGTGTTTTAAGTCCAATAAGATTAACATGTTTGGCATCCTCCAAGTTACCATGTATGTACTTCCCTACATTGGACAACCCATTTTTTGCACAAAAAGTTGAAGTTGCTCTTTTAGATGCTTGGCTTGCGATCTCGCGATTGGACTCGATAAAACTTCCATATTTGGAACACCATCTAAATCTAACTTGGTTTGCTTGAAAATGTCTTGAAAAACTCTAGAATCATTATTGATATCATTTCCTTGCAATTTGACACAATCTTCCATATTTGGAAACATTTCTGAAATTTGCTCCAAATCACTTCCTAAGCTTCCGTGTGCTTTAGAGACAATATTTGCATCATTTCCCCTCCACTCAAAAGGATTCGTCCTCGAATCTGTACCTGCATCCAAATCAAAAGGAGACAAATCACTAACATTGAAGATAGCAAAAATACCATACTCACCTGGTAGGTCCACTTTAGATGCGTTGTCATTGATCCTTGCAACAATCTAAAATGGACCATCAATATGAGCATCTAACTTTGATTTCCTTTTGGAAGGAAATCTCTCCTTATGCATGTGGACCCATACCCAATCTCCAGGTTCAAATGTCACCATACGTCTGCACTTATTTAACTTGGTATCTACCTGTTCATTCTTTTTCTCAATTTGTTGACGAGCTTTCTCATGTATAGATTTAACCACACCTGCCTTCTTACAACCATCAACACTAACAAGCTCATTAGTGAGCAAAGGTAATAAATCAAGAGGAGTATGCGGGTTAAAGCCATACACAATCTCAAAAGGTGAAAAAGTAGTAGTGGATTGCTTGCTTCTATTATATGCAAACTCTACAAATGGCAAACAATCCTCCCAAGTTTTCAAATTTTTACTAATAATAGCACGCAACAAAGTGCCCAAGGTACGATTAACTACTTCTGTATGGCCATCCATTTGAGGATGAGAAGTAGTTGAAAACAACAGCTGGCCCTTAACTTGGACCATAACACACTCCAAAAATGGCTCAAAAACTTGACATCCTCATCAGACACAATCGTTTTAGGAATTCTATGCAAGCGAACAAGTTCACGAAAAAACAAGTTTGCAATATGTATAGCATCATTTGTCTTATGGAATCGAATGAAATGTGCCATTTTGGAAAACCTATCAACAACTATAAAAATACTATCCCGACCTTTCCTAGTCTTAGGCAAACCCAAAATAAAGTCCACAGATATGTCAATCCAAGGGTGTGTAGGTACAGGCAATGGCATGTATAAACTATGAGGTTGTGTCCTGGACTTAACTTGTCTACATGATATGCAACGTGTACAAATTTATTCGACATCCTTACGCATATTAGGCCAAAAGAAATGCTCATATAATATGCTTAATGTTTTGTCAATCCCAAAATGACCCATTAACCCACCACTATGGGCTTCATGCACAAGCAATCACGTAATGAACAATAAGGCACACATAACTTATTTTTCTTAAACAGAAAGCCTTCATTCCTATAAAACTCATGAAATGCTGCACGCTCACATGCATCATAGACATTAGAAAAATCAGCATCATGTGCATATAGTTCTTTCAAATGCTTAACCCTATCAATTTTGCAAAAAGTGTAGAGATAAGAGTGTACCTTCTAGAAAGCGCATCTGCCACAATGTTATCTTTTCCTTGCTTGTATTAAATCATGTAAGGAAAAGATTCAATGAACTCTATCCACTTGGCATGTCTCCTATTCAACTTGCCTTGTCCTTTCAAATGATGCAATGACTCATGATCAGTGTGTATTATGAACTCCATTGGTAGCAAGTAATGTTGCCAAGTCTCAAGTGCCCTCACCAATGCATATAGCTCCTTGTCATAAGTTGAGTATTTAAAAGGTGCACAATTCAATTTCTCGCTGAAATAAGCAACTGGTTATTTTTCCTGCATTAACATAGCACCAATACATATCCTAGAGGCATCACACTCAACCTCAAAGGGAAGATCAAAGTTAGGCAATCGCAACAAAGGTGAATTACACAACTTATCTTTCAACAAGGCAAATGCATGATCCTATTCACTACCACAAATAAACCCTTTATCTTTTTTCATTATTTTAGTTAAAGGGGCAGCAATGGTGCTAAATTCATTAACAAATCTTCTATAAAAGCTTGCCAAGCCATGAAGCTGCGTACCTCACTAACACTTATAGTCTTAGGCCATTCTTGAATAGCCTTCACCTTTTCACTATCTACCTCGATACCATTTGCACTCACCATTTAACCCAGAAATATGTGCAATTAATGCAAAATGCACATTTCTTCATGTTAGCAAACAACTTGAACTTACACAAAGCATCAAACAAACATCGCAAATGCATGACATGCTCGTCACTAGATTTGCTATACATAAGAATGTCATTACAGTAGACAACCACAAATTTGTCAATGAACTCATGATTCATTAGGCATATAAAAGTACTTGGTGCATGGTTAAGCCAAAAGGCATCACCATCCACTCATACAACCCATACTTGATCTTAAAAGCGGTCTTCCACTCATCACCTAGTTTTGTTCTAATTTGCTGATAACCACTTTTAAGATCTATTTTTGAAAATGCACAAGAACCATGCAGCTCACCTAACATATCATCAAGACGTGGTATAGGGTGACAATACTTTATCATAATTTTGTTAACCGCTCGATAATCCACACACATACGCCAACTGCCATCTTTTTTAGGCACCAACAAAACAGACACCACGCATGGGCTTAAGCTCTCACTAATATGACCCTTCTCCAAAAGCTCTTCAACTTGCCTTTATAGCTCCTTTGCCTCCTCTGGATTGCTTCTATATGCTGGACGATTTGGAATGGCAGCCCCGAGAATGAAATCAATCTGATGCTCAATACCCCTCAAAGGTGGCAAACCATAAGGCAAGTCCTCCGAAAACAAGTCAGTATTCCTGCAACACATTAGCCACAACACTAGGCACACTAGGGTCAATATCGTTAGAAGAAAAATAAGCCTCTTTATACATAAGGACAATCATTAGCTTATGAGAAAATAAGCCTTCCTCACATCTCTCAATCTCGCAAAGAAGCTCAATTTCTTTCCTTCTTTTCTCGCCAAGGTCGAACTACTCTCACTCTCTTTTTCTTTTACTTTCTCATTTTTACACTTTATTTTCTGTCATGCTCTTTTCTTTTCTCTTTTTCTCGCTCTTGCTTCTTCCTTTCAGCCTCTCATTTTGCAAACTCCTCGTGTGATCTTTTAAGTTGGATCTGGTCATTAAAAATCTGTTTAGGGGTCATGGGTAGTAGTGTGTACTTCCTTCCCTCCTCCATAAAGTACCTATTAAGATACCCATCATGTGTCACTTTCCTATCCCATGCCTACCTAAGAGTATGTGACTAGCATTGGCACCACATCACTAATGACCTCATCATTATACTTTTCTATTGTAAAAAGAACTCTCACTTGTTTTTTACCCTCACCTCAACACTGTTGTTCAACCACTGTAACTTATAAGGCTTAGGGTGTTTTGTGATCTCCATACCCGATTTGTCTACGACGAGTGTACTTACCACATTCACACAACTTCCTCCATCCATTATCAAACTACACAATTTCCCATTTAGTAAACACTTAGAATGGAAAATATTCTCCCTCTGCAACTCGACTCCCTCATCATCTTCTCTCACCTGCGCACTTAAGGCATGCCTAAAAACTAACAGCAAACCCTCCATAGGTATTTCATCAGCCATATCATCCTCATCATCAGCCATATCATCCTCATCATCAGTCTCCATATCATCTCCTGGCAACACCACAACTCATTTATTTGGACACTAAGATGCTATGTGACTATAACCTAAACATCAGAAACACTTAATATCTCTATTTCTTGCTTTTATTATCATTCTTCCATGGGGCAGCATTGTTGTCATTCTTTTAAAACTAGGCAGCCTTGTTATCATTTCTCTAATCCTCATCATCAGTCTCCATATCATCTCCTGGCAACACCACAACTCATTTATTTGGACACTAAGATGCTATGTGACTATAACCTAAACATCAGAAACACTTAATATCTCTATTTCTTGCTTTTATTATCATTCTTCCATGGGGCAGCATTGTTGTCATTCTTTTAAAACTAGGCAGCCTTGTTATCATTTCTCTAATTCTGCATCCAAGAGGAATTTGAGGTGGAATATATGTTAGGCTATCTTGCACGCCCTTATCTCTTCAACTATCTTTCTACCTTTATAGCCATATGAACTAGATCCTCCATCTCAACATAGTGGTGTAACTCTACTACATTGGCAATATCCTTACTGAGCCCATTAAGAAATCGAGCCATTGTTGCCTCTCTATCCTCCTCTACGTTAGCTCGAATCATAACTTCCATCTCCTTATGGTAATCCTTAACACTTTTGTTCCCTTGTACAAGTCCTTGCAATCTATAGTGCAAATCCCTGTAATAGTGACTACAAAGCGTCTTCTCATAGCAGCTTTCATTTCAGCCTAGGTAGAGATATGACTCTCACCATTCCATCTTCTACTTGTAGTGAGCTAATCCCACCACACAATAGCATATTTCCCAAACTCAACAGCAGCTAGCTTAATCTTCTTCTCTTCCGAATAATTATGACATTCGAATATAAGCTCTACCTTATGCTCCCACTCCAAGTAAGCATCTAGATCATTCTTGGCTAGAAATCTTGGAATCCTCATTTTAATAGTCGCAATATTTCTATCAAGATCAAATCTACCTCCACCAAAATGGCGTCCTTGATTAACCATAGTAGCTTGGTCATCAAAATCTTCCTCCAAATCATCATCAAATAGTGGTGTAGGCATCCTCCTTGCCCTTGGATTAGTTTAGGCAGCCCCTCCACATATGGAGTTGATGTCATTCTATTGCTTCTCCAACTTCTCATTCATATTCCTAATAGCCAATTGTATTCTCTCAAATTGTTGTTGCATTGCTTTAATGATGAACTCTTGGTCCTTCGAACCATCGCTGCTCTCTTGTGGATGCATTTGCAAATCTATAATTTAACAATAAACAAAACATATTTCAAATCCTCACAAAACACTCCCTTATGTGTTTACTCTCGTAATATGGACACTCATTTTTCACTCAAAATTTTGGCTTTTACCCTCTTTTAAGCTAACACACTCTTGCCTTTTGCCACTCAAGCTCTCTTTTTGGCTTTATACAGAAGGGTTAGTTCAAATAGCGATCAATGTAACCAAATGCATTCAATTTCAATGTAGAATCTACAAGGAAATCCTAGCAACAAGGGTGGGCACTCAAACACTAGAAGCAAATAAAACTCCAGCAAATAAGCGAACAATACACGCTTAAAGGAAATAAAGCATATGTTCAATTTTTGTTCAAATAGGTAGCAAAGAGTCAAATTTAAACTAATGCAATATGACAGATAATTAGATGCAATACGACATATACAAAGAAAAAAAAAACTAATGGATACAAGTAAATGACAAATCTGGAAATTGATGAAAGAAACTTGAAATTCTCAAATAGAATCTGAAATTCTCATCTCAAACAAAACACTCAATTAACAAAAAGGATATGGTTTTGAATAAATCTCAACTCAATTGAAGTGAGTTGAACCCAAACAGTCTTAAAACTCATAAACAGCCTAGCAATTTAAATTGAAATTAAAGCAAACTAATAGCCCTAAATTTCAGGTTTCCTTATTGTTTTAGTTTTTTTTTTTAAAAAAAAAACTTTTTGATGATATTTGATGATAATCAAGTAAAAAAAATAATCTCAACTTAATTTTATGCATGTACAATCTGTTTATCTATAAAATTTCATTTTTTTATAACTATACTAATGCAGATGTGTTTGTATAATTTAGGAATGGATTTCCCTAAGTTATACAAACTAAAACAAAGAGATACGCATATTTGTGCAAGATGAGCTAATTAAACCAAATCTGAGTTTTTTTATATTCAAATTAGTTTTAGACAGCTTAAGAAAACAAAGAACAGCCAGTAAGCTATATTAATAGTAGATAAAGGATAGAAAAATTACTTGGCAAACCAATGCTCTCATACCAAATGATAGGGAACCCCAAGATTAGCATGGAACTTAGAACTCTCCCTCAATTTGAACCAGCAAAATTAATCACTAAACAATCATACTTTTAATTTGTTCTTATACCTAAGAACTCAACTCAAAAGAAATTAAAGAGAAAATCTCAGTATATTCCCTTTAATCCCAATTTGAATTAGATGTTCAAAAACAGAAGAAATAGGAATTGAATCTGAATAGCAATTGAACAAATCAATTACAATCCAAACAACACCTTGTGCATAAAGATGAAAGAATGCATAAACCTCACTTTCATTAATCTGAAATCATCCAAAATTCAATCTTCCAAAGATGATAATGATAGCCTTTGAATAAGTGTTTAACATCAAAAAGAGGAAAACCAAAGATGGACATAAACCTCACTTTCATTAATCTGAAATCATCCAAAATTCAATCTTCCAAAGATGATAATGATAGCCTTTGAATAAGTGTTTAACATCAAAAAGAGGAAAACCAAAAGACTTTGGACAAAAGCAAATGGGCCAAGCTCCTAACAAAGCAAAAGAAGCCCAAATAGAGTCTAAAACACTAATACGCAAACTTAAATAAAATAAACCCAAACTCATATAGATGGACAAATTTACATCCCAATAAGATACACACAAGCCCAAAAGCCCAAGTTCACAAAACTATTTGTTTTTTAAGTCCAATATGATTAACATGTTTAGCATCCTCCAAGTTACCATGTATGTACTTCCTTACATTGGGCAGCCATTTTCAACCCAATTTTGCACAAAAAGTTGAAGTTGCTCTCTTAGATGCTTGGCTCGCGATCTTGTGACTGGACCCGATAAAACTCTCATATCTGGAACACCATCCAAATCTGACTTGGTTTGCTTGGAAATGTCTTGAACAGCTCTAGAATCAGTATTGACACCATTTTCTTGCAATTTGACACCATCTTCCATGTTTGGAAACATTTTTAGAATTTGCTCCAATTCACTTCCTAAGCTTCTGTGTGCTTTAGAGACAATATTTTGCATCATCTAACATGTAACACAATCCATTTAATAATTATATTAAATATTTGAAATACGAATGTGATACCAAAATTATTATTATTAATGTGGATAAGTGTGCAATGTTACGAAAATTCTTAGCTTTAAGATATAATAAAAATCCCTACAAAATTTAAAATGCCTTAAGGGTTTTTTTTTAAAAAGCACAGATATAAATTTATACATATGGCCAAATAGTAATGTATAATAGTGCAGTATGGTTAGGACTGTAAATGAAACAAGCTGCTTGTGAACAACTTAAGGTTTGACTCGGTAAAAGCTCATGTCATTCGATAAGCTTGTTGAGTCAAGTTCGAATTCAAGTCATTAGCTCGTAAGCCAGCCTTATCAAGCCGAGCTCTCGAATTAGTCTTATCGAGCCGAGCTCTCGAGCTAGTCTTATCGAGCCGAGTCGAACTCACAAGCTAGCTTAACAAGCCAAAATCAATTAAAACCTGTGTTAAAATGACGTCGTTTTGGTTTTGATAGATTTCAAACTCGAGTCAGCTTGTTTATGATTATCAAGCAAAGCTCGGCTCGAATAATATCTTTATCGAGCCAAGCTCGAGCTCACCAAAGCTTGGCTCAAATATATCTTTGTCTGAGGCAAGCTCGAGCTCACCAAAGCTCAACTCGACTCGTTTATAGTCCTAAGTATAGTGATCGATTTAAAAGTAATAAGTAATAAGTTGGTTGGCAGTGCCTTGCATATTAGCATATGAATGGTAATTAAATAGTCTCTTTCATCTCATAATTCATGTCTATCATTTTTTTTTTTTCATCTTTCCCAAATTATTATCTTATCTCCTTTTTAGAAGTAAATAATATTTGACATTTACTATCTTACCTTTATTTAATATGCTTCTTATTAGTCAATCATCATTATCAATATTTTATTAATGATGATAGAATATTATAAACTTTTATACTATTAATAGTGGTATAATATCAAATAACATAAAAAAATAAGAAAATAATTAAATTAGCAAAACTAATAAAATCATTAAGCTACCTCAAATTTAGAAATAAAGATTATATTTGTCTAGATCTAATCTATAAGTAAGCTCTTAAACCCGGTTCAGGTAAATGATTCCCTAAGAAACAATACTATTAATAATGGTATGATTTCAAATTATATAAAAATTAAGGAAATCATTAAACTACCTAAAATTTAAAAAAGAATAGTTATAGTGACTGAAATACCCTTTTTTTGAATCCTCTAAATAATTAATTCTTAATGAATGATGAATAGCTAATACTCCTCGAGAGTAATAGATAAAATGAAACAAAAAAAATTATATCATTTTTAATGGAACAAAGAAAGTATAACGAAACCATAATGAACTTATGGATGCTATCGTAACTAATTAGTTGAATGTATTTTCACTCCAAGGTTATCATTTTTTATGCTAGCTCCAAGTATGTTATGTATGATTTATAAAATTTTATATTTTATTTTAATGGACAGGAAGAATTCTCCTTTTCCATCTAAAAGAAAAAACAAATGCATTTTCAATTCCTATTCAATACTAATAAAATTCCCATGAAAGAAGAAAACGTATAACATCAATTAAAATTAATAATATTAATCTTACAGTCATCTAGAACTAGAGTTATACCAAATCACCGATAACAAAAAATTAACAACAAATATAGAGAAAACAAAAGAAGGAAAGGAAAAGACATCATTAGCGAAAAAATAAAAGATGATCCAATAAATAATTAAATTCAAAAGATAATATCACATAAACTGTAATATATAATATATATTAGAACAAGGAAAAATAATTCAATCCATTGATGTACCACCGTGGTTGCTTTAAGGAATGGATCTTTTAAGAAAATTTCTCAAATGCGACCTTCAACATCATGGATTGTGCTACTATCTCTATCCTATCACTGCAAAATGACTAGCATAAAAAGAATACATATCACCAAATAATTGCAAGGAATTTTCAGAACATACTGCAGAAAGAGAAATATAAGTTTCCAAGTAACTAGTTATTTTTTAATATTCAGCATTTACCTTTTATAGTTTTTAGCCACTAGAATGCAACAGATATGTAACAATTGAAGGGAAGGAAAGGCAATAAACATCTTAAATTCTACCCACAAAGTAGAAACTGAACTTGTGAGCCAGCAACCTATTAAGTATTAACAACCAAAAATGTTTACTTATAAGGCAAGATTGATTCTGAATGCATAAAATCAATTCTCTCTTATTTACTACAGAAAACACTTACAGCAAATATAGATTCTTGATCATCTGAGCGTTTTAAGAGAACAAACACCAAACTAAAACAAGAAAATTATACTCTCTTTGTGCAACAGACTCTCAGACTTGACTCTACATCCAATAGCAATCCAACAAGCCAAACCCACATAAATGAGAGAGAGGAGGGGGGAGAGAGAGAGTTTTCTCTCTACTGTGCTGCAAGTGAGCTAAGTTGGGGGAAAGGAGTGAAAGAAAAATGGATGAGAGTAACAAAACTTCACATAGCAAGAAAAAAGTTCCCTTAAGGACATTTAAATGAAAGCAAGCTTATACTGTATAATATAAATAACAAAAAACATTGTTTTAAAAAAAATCTGAAAGGCAAAACAATATGTTGAGAATTCATAGTCAATGCCCGCTGAAGCTGTAGTATGGCAGTGAAAATGAAATATAAACTCCAAGTGATCTAGACCATCTCTAGATGGCACCAAGCACATTTCTATTAAAAGCACATCTGATATCCTAATTAAATCACAGTTCTATACATGTAAATGGACCCTTAATACCCCTTAATATTAAACATAAGTTCTGCAATGAGAGTAACGTTGATAAGGGTAAAGTGGCTCAGCAGTGTATCTGGTCAAGAGGTGATAATTTGCGTTGCTGTTGCTAATATAAATTATACAATCAAAAGTGCGAAGGAATCCTTTTGACCCAATAAATAGATGCTAACCATTTATCTTTTATGAGCTTATAGCTGATTTTGTGAAAAAAATGCTCATGTTTGAAACTTTCCAAAATAAACTTTAGGTTTACAAAAATCAAATTCAAAAGGTCTATCATCTGTTGGTCCAAAAGGATATTTTAGCCCCTTAAATTTTGGTCAAAAATTACAAGTCCTGATTGTCCTTATGATCTAAGAAGGCAATTTTGAAACTCTAACATTCACAACTTCAACCTTAACTGTTTAATTAAATTACGATTATAGCTACACTACTACTTGGTGAAAAATGCATGCCTATCACTTGGCTTTTTCCAAATTGATGATGGAAATCGATAGGTCTTATTTATCAAATTCATAAGATGCTCTGCTATGGATATCCTTAGATATCATGCAATTCGCAGGGAAATGGTCTCCTGAATAGGCAGATAACATTTTCGCTTAAGCCATATGTTCAGCATCTAGAGTTCAAATGATTATTGCAGATAATGCAGCATTACGGGACACTTTAGTTCAACTTTCTACCTTCCAAAAATAATTTTTAAAAAATAAAGATCTTCTTATAAAAGAAAAATCATAATAAAGAAACTATATATAATAAATGTATCAATTTTCAGTCTGAAAAGGAAAAGCAAATCAAAGCAACATAAAAACATAGCCTTTATTAAAAACTTCATGAAATACTCTTACTTTAAGTAAACACTAAAGGTTTTTGCATTTTTTGCATTCAAGTTCTTGCCTTCTGTCCTCAGAATACCCAAAAAAAGGAAGGAAAAAGAAATGAAGCTTGAACTGATTATTAACAGCTTTTTATGCGCTTCATATTCACTTAGAGTTCACTTAGAGTTCGCTCCAAGAGATATAGCAGTCCCTATCAAAACTTGACCTACTTGTAAATTTATAGAAATGAAAATTTTATCATTAAAACTTTAACTGGTACACAATTCACCCAAATTGGCACAACTTGATCATCAAATAAAAAACCAATTTAACAGATTCTGAAATCTATGCTAAAAATGTTGCTATAGCGATCACTTACAGCAAAATTCTGAAACCCTAAAAACTAAAAATTAAAAGAGAGAGAGAGAGAGAGAGAGAGAGAGAGAGGAAATACCTGAGAGATCATTTGGAGGGTTTTTGGATGGCATTTGGAGAGGTCTGAGACAACAAATTGGGCTGGAGGTGAGATTGTTGTTGTTGTTTTTGGAGTGATTTCTTTTCAATTTCTCTCCATTTGTTGATAGCTATTGTGCAGATAACTGTGACATTTTTAATAAAAATAAATGCCTTTTTCATCCGAGCATCGAATTGCTAAAATCAAACAAAATCAGATCTGCACTTACATCCGGCGCCGACGAAATAAAGCAATCGGAGAACCTTTGGTCCGGCGGGGCCGGCCCCCTCTTCTATCGTCATATCTTCTGTCTGCCTTTCTCTCTTACAGTGTGTTACAGTCGATAACTCATTTGGGAAGTAGAAATGAGAATTTCAAAAGCTAAATAATTAATTGAGAATTGAATTCCAACTGACAAATAAAATAATATTTTTACGAACAAATAAGATTTTTTTTTTTGGAAGGAAAAATAAAATAAATTTTAACTAATAAGAAATTCAAATGTTATTTTATTTGATTATCTGCATTATATATTATATATGTTTTTAATATATTATATTACATAGTTGACGGGTTGGGTTGGGATAATTTCCGGTCCCATCCAAACACTTGGGACGTAAAAATTAGAGCCTCAATTCCGTCTCGAAAATGGGACGGGACGGGACACAAATTCATATTTATAGAACAAAAGGAAATGGATCGAGTCAAAAATCAATTGAAATTTTCTGTATTCTTGCTAAATTATTTTCTATTAAAAAAAGATTAAAAAAATTGTTATAGGAATTTTCTTTGTATTCCTTGCTAAATTAAATTTTCTATTAAAAAAAGATTAAAAAAATTGTTATATTTATGTGTTTTTATATTAAAAGATTAAAAAAATTGTTATATTTATGTGTTACAATTAAACAAATTTCATTTAATATAAGTTTAGATTAAAAAAATTGTTATATTTATGTGTTTTTATATTAAAAAAAGATTAAAAAAATTGTTATATTTATGTGTTACAATTAAACAAATTTCATTTATATAAGTTTGAGTTTAAAAAAAATAAATCAAATAATTAATTTAATCATTAATTATCTACTGCTAAAGTTATAATAGAAGATTTTTATGCAGTTATTTTCTAATTAACAAAAGCGTTAAATATAATAAAGTAAAATAATTGCAAAAATTATATACAATTTAACTTTATATGTATTTTTGAACTTTAACTCGTCATTATTTTTGTTACTATTGTTTTTAAGTTGATTTAAATTCGATATTTACGTAATTTAATCTTGAATATCATTTAAAAAATAAATAATGATTGCATTAAGCATAATCAATAATCCAACAATCAAATTAATTGAAGTTAATATTTTCTCTTGTATTGATTAATCTTTCATTTTTTGTTTAATAGAAAAAAAATTATTAAAAAAGATTTATTGAACACATAACGTAGAATAACAGAGGAAAAATCTATGTTGAAAATTATGTTTAATTACTTGATTTATTTTATATTTAAAAAAAATGCATATTGTTTTTTCATATTATTATTACTTTAATAGTAATTTGTATTAAAAAAAACTAAAGTAAAAAGGATGAAATGATTTTTAGGGTCATAATTTGAAATTCATACAAAAAAGACAATTAAAATTTTAAAGAAAAAATGAGACAGTAATTCCTAATTTTCGGGCTGGGATAGGATGAGACAGAACTTAGATCAGTATGAGTCGATTTTAATCAGAGAACTAGTCTCGTTCCATATAAATACTTTCGGGATGAGTCTATGAAATTAATATCGAGTTTTTTTTGGGATGCAAAATTCGGGACGGTTTTCGGCAACGGATTGGAATTCCCGCAGTCTCGTGCACATCCCTAATTTCTATATGACCTAATGCATAAATTCAGCCATATACTTTACATAAAAAAATCTGGTGGCACCTCAATTTTTACTTTGAACAATTAAGCACTTCAATTTATAAAATTGTATCAATTAAATACTTCAACTTGTAAAAATTTATTCTATTGAGTATTCAAACTTCTAAAATTAAATCAATTGCACATTTATTAGATGGTTGAAAAATATAAAAATCAGTATTTCAAACATTATACTAACCACATATTAAGTGAATATCTTGCACATCAATATCAAAAACACCAAAAAATATTATCCCTAGTATAAAGAAAAATACAATGTTAGCAAAATTCATATTTTCTGAAGCATAATAAGTCACTTGCAAAATTTGAGATGCCATAAAGTTTTTTTCGTAAAGTACAGGGTATAATAATGCATTTTGCCATTTTTATACACAACATAATGACTCAACATTCATTTCAATCGAATTAATCTCCCTTAATCGAAATTATCAAACCCTAAAAATGAAGTAAATGAATCAGATCGAATAAAAATGAATAATCAAATACAACCATAATTCAAACTATTACTTTTTAAAAGGAATCAATTTAACTAGAAAATTGATTGAAATCAACTAAAATAGAGTTAGTTTGGTTTTTAATTCTCTAGTTTGAATTAAGGTTTTTTTTTTTTCAGAAATTTATAATTGAATTATTCCAAATTTTCAAAAAATCAAATTGAAACTAAATAATTGAACTGTGATATCAAACCAAACTGAATATTTTGGCAACACAGGCTGGGTATGTGAAAATAACTTTGGCATGTGAAAAAGGCTTTCAATTACGATTTCCACTAAACTCACCAGCAGTGAAGGGCGAAGAGCTTTAAGCTTTGGCATGTGTAAAGAGCTCTCGTGTGGGTGAAAAGCCTTAACTGTAACTGAATCGCCAATGGTTTATACCAAAAAAACAAAAACCAAACTGAAGATTTTACTGAATAATCCAACCGAATAAAATAGAATAATGCGGACCTTATCAATCAATTAAGTTCCGAACTAATAACAAATTGGCATGAAACAGAAAAAAAAGAGATTCATTGTGCTGAGTCTCAAAATAATAATTCACATCATTAATACACACACATGTACTGAAGAAGACAACTATGATCAACAACATATTTCTTACAATAAAATTTAAAATGATGAAAGAATTAT
This sequence comes from Jatropha curcas, assembly GCF_014843425.1. The sequence goes on along the minus strand of NW_023590789.1, from coordinate 11,896,790 downwards.
TACACAATAAATAGAAACTTTTTGGAGACTAAGCTTTTATTGAAAAAAAGGGGAACAAAAACATCCCAGTCTTAGAAAATAGGGAAACCCCCTTCCATAAGCCAACATAGCCAAAAAGCCTCGTATCATGAGGAAGAGCAAATTAACTAATATCCATATTAGAAAATTATATCCTCATCCTTCTCCATAGCTGCAGACAACAAGTTGTGAGCTGTTTTTATTGAAACTCCTTTCTGCAAAGAAACTTTCTCTGCAAACTGCTCCTCAGCAAACTGCTTAGCAGCAGCAAGCTGTCTCTCTATTTCCCTCTTCTTATACCCTTGAATCTTCTTTAACCTGAAGAAATCTTCCCTTTCAAGTTCATCTAACTCCCCTTTAATGTAAGTTATTGTATTTTCCAATCTTGGCTTCACGACGTTTTCCAAAGCATTGACCCTACGATTCGTTGTCTTTATTGCCTCGTCGAGTGTTAAAAAGGATGTCTGTAGGGAAGCAAGCTCAACAAGAACTTCGATAGATTTGACATAAGCAGCACGACAGGCCTGCACCTGTTGGCCACCTCTGGCCAATCCTGTAAGGTCATTCTTTGTCTCACCTTCAGTGAAATATTCAAACTTTGGAAGCTTCACTCCAGCAATGTTCTCTTGTCGGGATCGAACTTTAAGAGAGGCATTTTGGACGTTCTCAAGGACAACATGCTTGATGTTTTCACCAGCAACGTACTTTGCTTCAGTTAGAGCAAATGAAGAGGCTTTCATAATCTCTCCCATTGATTCTTTTGTTGAGACAATCTTCTTAAGAATTTGACGGAACTGCACAGTTAAAGCATCACTCTTCTTCTTGAGAAGAGCATGACCTCTTGTAGCTCCAACAAGGCGAGCTTTAACAACAGCAAGCATTGTAACAGTTGGAACCACATTCAAGCGCTGGCCTTGGCCTGACATATTTAGGAAAATCTAAACCAGAAAGAGAGAGAGAGAGAGAGAGAGAGAGAGAGAGAGAGAGAGACAGTGAGAGAAGAGAGTCAAAAATCAAATATGAGAAAAATATATCTTCCTATTTTGCTAGAAAGGAAAAGATAGTGTCCTTTAGTTAGAGAAAATTGTTATTTAAGGCACAAGCATGTTAATAAAGGATAGATGACATCGTATCTTGTTACAGTATATTTTTCTGGGTAAGGTGCTAAGGAATACAAGATGAAAGTTACACCACACAAGAACACAAATTAACTGGATGAAAACGCTTGAAATGCACTTCACAATTCAAGCTCTATGAAAATAGAACTTGCAACACCTAACTAAATGCATTTAGAAATGCAGAAAACATAATCTAGAATTCATATCAAGAACAGCAAGTCAATTTTAAGACCTCAAACATCCTCCCATTTTCTTTTAGTCAAAGCAATCCATGAGGTATAATTATTGCACAACATTTCAAATTAAATAATAGATGAAAAATCTTTCCTAGCTTATAACAAAAGAAACAAATATTATGTCATGTGCCATCCAAATCTGTGTCCATTTGTACACGAAAGCTGAAGTCTGCAATAAACACTGATTATACTAGGTAAAATGCAACTGCATTTTCAAAATTAGGGTGGCAGGTAAAAAGCTATTCATGAACAATTTGGAGAAAATGATTTACTCAAGGCTTGTTTAAGCTAGGGGTGTGCATTTGGGCGGTTCGGAACCGAAAACCGAGAAACTGAAATTTAATAAAATTGCTAACAGATCCAAACCGTTTAATGGTGGAAACTGCACACTGTCAAAACGCAAATTCCGGTTCTGTTTGATTCGGTTAACAGAATATCCAAAATTAATAAAAGAAAGAAAGAAATTGCAGTGTGTTTTCATTACAAAAGAAAGAAAGAAAATAAAAGTTCAATTAAAATCAAAGAGTTTTAAGAATACATCAAAACAAACTTAAGCTGACATAACAAATTGGCAATTAATATAAAATATTATAAAATAGTTTCCAACAGTAGTTCATTCCTTCTGTTCTCACACTAAACTATTCATTCCAATAGTAATTCATCTCAACTGTTCATCCAATTGAAAACAAGCTAATGAAATGTTATATCTCTTCCTGTAAAAATTCAAACTAACTGAATAATGATAGAATGTTACTGTACCAAAACGTGTTGTCAACTCCACAGCAATAGTATAATACAACAACAAAAAGTGAACCATAGATTAGGAATCCTACCTATCCAATTTCATAACCCAAGCTTTTAATCTTTAAATAAACTAAAGGAATTCGTAATACTTCCCACCAAAAACCAAGAATGGTTCAGAGGAAGGGATTTCCAGTCGGCGATAGAGAACCAAGTACCTTCACGATCTGTGTCTTTCTCTCGCTTCCTAAACTCGCTACTGAGGTTGTTAAACTGATCAGAATCGGTGGCTGAGGCAAGCAATGGTGGTGAGAAGAGGGTGATTGACCAATTAACAAGGCTAAAGTGGCCAGAAAATCGAAAAGGAGAGTTGAGGTGAAAGAAGAATTGCAAAAGGCAGAGAGGAAAAAGAAACCCAACTACTTATCAAAACCCAGTGTTTACTTTTAATTTGCGGTTCGGCTTGATTAACCGAAAATTTTTTGCCAAAACTGAGCCAGACCAAAAAACCAAAATTTTTTCAAATAAAAAACCAAAACCATTCCAAAAACCGAAAAACCGATCCAAATAACCGAAATCAGTCTGTTGAGATCAGTTTCTCGGTCTTTTCCAAAGTTTGCACATCCGTAGTTTAAGCTCATTTGATAAACTTTTCAAGTTGTACCAGCTTTGGAATCAACTTGCTTAGCCCCACATGAGGCAAATTTTAAGTTCTGCTACACCTCATCAACCAGCCCATTGCAGCTTTTGATTGAGAAAGAACAAAAATGCTAATATTTGAAGAGTTCAGAAATTAATAACCTAAAACTTTTACTGGTGATTTGATTTTTGGAGTTCTGAATAAAATAAATTTTTTCTGAGCAAATTCAAATCTTGGCTCAGAAAAGTCCACTCAATAAGGTTAGATTAGTAAAACAGCCAAGCATTGGCCAAACTAGGCTTTTGCTCAGTTGGGCTAATTTATTCAATGAGCCGCTCTAAATCTGGTAAAACTTGACTTTGCATTTCTATCAAAATCATACATGCATGAAACTAAATATCCAACAGAAATCAGCCTTACAGGACAACAAATGTTATCCATATACTATCTTCAATGAAATATACCAAGCTGAAACTCCCATTTTAGCTAGAAAGGAAGGCTTCCATTAAAGCAATACAAAAAGTAGCTCTTTACAAGGAATCCATAAAGCACAACAATATATGCAGCCCCAAAAACTCTGTTGACATATAATCTTTAAAATACTCTAACAAAAAGGTGCTTTCATTATTGCCAATGAGTTTTGAAGTTTTAATCTGTAATCTCAGGAGCTTTTATATGAAATACTTAAAAGTTTTTGTATAAAGTAGAAATCAGAGTTGTCTTATGTAGGCGAAAAAATGAATATGCATGCACTTCAATATAAAAAATCAACAACTGATTCTAAGAAGTTAATATAAAATTAACTTATAATTTATACTAACTCTCATGCTTGCTCTTTTGTAATGGGATCATACAATGCTACCATGCTACCAAGATACGTCTCTATTTTCACTTTTGCTTAAATTTTCATTTATAATGAATTCTAAAAGAAAAAACAAAAAGGCAAGAAATTAACATTTCCCATGGAAAAGTTAGAGTTCTGGTCAAACAATAAAAATGCAAGAAATGACTCCACCAAAGATATAGAAACAGGAACAAGCACAACTAACCAATCAATAATTGATGATTTCACAATCTCATTTATGATGGGTTCATTAGAAAGCAGCAGAGATATAGAGAGACCCATTTTCAGAGAATGGACTAAAAGACAAACTGCTTCAAATGGAAAAGAAATATTTAATGAATTAAATAGTAAAACTCAAAACATATCGACAGAGAATTCGCATGTAATGATCAAATTATAGTGACAAACTAATGATTTGAGTTGGTTTCTACCTGAAGAGAGAGGGTTGACAGAGAACAGAAGGATTTTGGTGGTTGGATTGACCCGTATTCCTCTTTGGTAATTCCTGAATAATTTGAATCTCCTTTACCCTTTCAAGTTGGTATTAGTTTTGTATTACAGCTAGTACTTTGTTAATGAAATCAAACATTATTCATATCTATGAAAGTTAATCTTATTCATACCAACCAATACAATTCAAGCGCCATGCAAAAAGGAATTAATATTTTATAAATCAAGTCTCCATGTCCTTTTTTTTTTTTTTTTCTTTCTTTCTTTTAATTCATACCAACCAATACAATCAAGCGCCCATGCAAAAAGGAATTAATATTTTTAAATAAATCAAGTCTCCAATGTCTTTTTTTTTTTTTTTCTTTCTTCTTTTTTTTTTTTCTTAAGGGAATTTTTTTTTTTTTTTTCTTTCTTTCTTTTTTTTTTTCTTAAGGGAATCAGAAACCATTAATCAACCACGTTTACTTCTCCAAGGCAGAACAATCTTCTAATCTCATGGAAACAACGAAAGTAAAGTTCCTTTCTACCGCAGGGCAGCTTGGAAAAGTTGAAGTTTTAGGATCAGGGCTAGGATTTATAGAAATCAAAAATTACGTCTTAAAAATTAATATGGAAAACTTGAATTTCTTTAAAAAATTAATGAAAAAGTTGAAGCAAATGAAAATAAAAAATGTAGCATAATACTGTCACAGTAATAGGATTTAGGATTCATTCGGGGTTAAAATTACATGAGACAACTGAAAGATAAAACATTTTCTGCTGTAATATTGTAACTGAAAACCTAATTAAAAAGAATTACAAGCATATAGACCCAAACCACTCTGATCTCTACTTCACAGGATACTACTTACTGCTAAACCTTTACTTAATATGATTTCAAAATTAGTCCTCATCCTTCAAGGATTTGGAAATCCAAAATAAACTAAAAAGGATTATGATTATCCTAAACCAACAAGAACTCTAAAATGAATAACTTGGGAGACTAGTACAACAAAGATGAAATTGCAGAACTTCCTGTTAGTGACTTATTTATTACGACTGACACATAAATATAAATCTGAAAGTACTAGAATTCTAAAATTCTTGAGCATTTGAATTTGAATTTGAATTTGAATTTGAATTTGAATTTTCTTGGTTTCCTTGTCGGCAACACTTTCCCATCAACTAATCAATCTCTCAAACAAGATATTGATTTAATATTAATTAATTGAAGCATAAATTTGTGCATGAAACTATTATCGAGAATGATTTAATTTAATAATTTTAATATTGATTTTGATAAGAAATCTTATATCTGTTTGATCAAAGTTCCAAATGACCGTTGGGGGTTTATGGTTTCCGTATGAAATCCTTTTTGTATTTGTTCCTTGCCTACAGTTAATTGCATTTCCATCTTTGTTTTCTAACAGTGCTATAACAGATCAATTTAAAAACAGAACTTTAAGACAGAGAACACTTACCGATTTGGAACCCTTTTTCTGTTAGCTACTGAAGACGATGACAGTCAGTTGAATCGGCTCTTGAAGCTTGATAATACCAGCGGTAGAGTGAGGAAAGTGATGAAGCCCCAAATCAATTGCATCTATATTTCTTCCTTTTAGGGTTCGTACAGAGACATCTTGCGAGAAAGAGTCCTTCTAATCGATCTAAAAATGAACAAAAATGCATTTTACTATTTTTGTTTATATTTAATTTCAAGATAACCTTCCAAATTAAAATAAAAAAGAAAATTAAACCAGATAATCTTAAAGTAAATTACTATTTAATTCTTCTAATTTAGTAAAATTAATTACTTTACCCTATATTTTCAAAAATATATTAATGCATCCCTATGGGACTAATACTAATTTATAAATCATGAAAACTATAAATTGGATCTTAAGATATAGTTAAATTAATACACGAGAACCAATATGAGGTATCCAAATTGTTATTCTGTTAACAATTTGATCCTTTTGTCTAAAATAACTTCATTTAAGTGTCAATTAATGGAACAAAAAAGAGAAAATTAACTTTTTATAAAGTGAAGTTCTAGGGTAAAAAAATTGGTCTGTAAGTTATAATTAAACTAACTATTAAGTTCTTAAATTATAGTTTTGTTAACACTTCAAGTGTTATTAAATTAATAATTTACACACTTCATATTTAGTTTTTGAAACAAAGCTTTTCATACATTAATTTAACTAATTTAGGGATCAATTTATTTCTATCATATAAATAATTTTATCCCAATTGTTCTTGAAGTGTAATATTTATATAAAAAAAATTACTACCTTCGTTTAAAAAAAAAAACTCTCACTTTCCATAACCGGTGTCCCAAAATAATGCTCGCATTTTCAAAAATGGAAATGATCTTTTTTATTAACTTTCCTGTAATACTCTTATGATATAATTTGGGTCAATAATTAATATACATAGAATTACTAAATATTTAGTTAAATAGTCAAAAATTTAGTCATATTCTCCCTATTTTCTCTCACTACATAATGAATATTAAGGTAATTAGCTCACGTGTTCGGATATTAATTTTTTATTGAAAAACAAACTCTATAAATAATTTCAAAGTTTAAATTATCAAAAATTATACAGGGAAAAAGAATAATTAATTTTATGGTTGAAGTAACTTAATTATCTATTTTAAACCTGAGTAAAAAAGAAGTGGGACTATTTTTTGTACAGAGAGAGTATCTATTTATAAATACACAACATCAGCTTTTAAGCGTGCAAATTCATAATAACTTCATGAGTTAAAATAAAATAATTAGTAAAATAATATTTTGCAGTTCATGTTACTAAACTAACAAGGTTTCATAAACTGTCCAAATCAAACCAAACAATTCAAATTAAACCAAATCGATAAAAATCATAATGTATGGTTTGGTTTGATTTATAAAATTTAAAAACAGAGTCAACGGTTTGGTTTATGAGTTTGGGGTCAAAACTGCTAAAATCAACCCAAACCAAGTCGAAAATAATATTTATTAAAACTTTATCAATTTATATGGAACGAAAAAAAAAATCTAAACCTAAAACTCAACACTAGCAATAAGCCGACAACAGTTTCGTTTCTCCTTTTCTCTCTTCACCCTCTCTCTATCATTTTTCTCTCTTATCAAATTCCATACCCATTTATTCACCATCATCATAGTTAATAGCTATCGTCACCACGCTTTCCTCAATTTATGTTCAGTAACTTGATTTTGAGATTATCTCATCCTAGCAAAAACAGGTTAGGGTTTTGTTTCAAGTGGAATTTGAAGTTTTAATTTTTTTAAAAAAATTGATATTTATTTGGTAAAATATATATTTTTTTTCATGCTATTTTTCCATAGTTTTATGTCTATGTATATGCATTTTACTGGTCTATGTAGTTTTCTGACTTCTCTTATTATTCCTTTCTCATGGAATTATTATATATATATATATATATATTTATTGAAAACTTCATCAATATGTGTAAGAATATTTTATTCTACAACTATGTGAGCTATTTGACTCTTAAATTGATGGATTTAGGGTTAATATTAGGCAACTATTATATTGATTACTAATATAAACTATTGTCATTGAGTTGCATCTTTGATGGAGCTTGCCATGATTATCGATTATCGAATTAGTATATGCTGCTAATTTATTTATTGAAAACCATAACCAAGTTATTTATATGTTAGCGTTTAGCCAGTCATGTTTGAGAAGCACATCCAAAAGAGAAAGATACGGCTAAGAAATAAAAAGAAGAAGATGATCAATGATTCTCATAATATAAAACCTATTGGTCTTATATTAAAAATCTAAACCTAATTAGGAATCTAAAATCTAAACAAAATTGGAAGCCCAAACTAAAATAAAAAGGAAACAAAATAAAAGTCTACAACTGCCAAATAAACTCAAAATATCTTGTAAAATTTAGCTTTAAATATATCATACACTGTATCATAACCTTGCTCCAATTTGATTTTTTTTTTTTTTTTTTTTTTTTGCTCCAATATTGATTTTTTTTTTTTTTTTTTTTTTTACAATATCATGGACTTTTTTTTTTTTTTTTTTTTTTTTTACAATATCATGGACTTTAATTTGTATCATAACTTAAAATTAAGAATTTTGTATTATTAAATTAAAGTAATTTCAATTATTCTAACCATTCAGGTAATATTAATTATCAAGATAATTAGAATATCTAGGACCGCCAAGTGCGATTTAGCATAATGGCGCACTGCTTCTAGGGTCACATGTCGTTCCTTCTCATCCAAATAGCTTTTAAGTTCTTCATGGTTTTTTTGTGCTTCTATAAAAATAGGCACAGCCCTAAGAAATAGTATACGCCATTATGTGGGACGCATGACGTTTCTATTAAGAAGTGTGCTTATCTTCTTCTTTATGATTAAATCTATTTCTATTAGTTCATTTGATTCAACATCAAGCCTTATGGCCTAAATAATATTTATGAGTTAAAAGAACCATTCAAATCAATAAATTAATGGGTGTTGTTGTGATGGTCATATTTGTTTTATCTTTCAAAGAAAGAACATCAAAGGCTTGAACTGCCATCTATGATTGTTTGAATTTAGATTATAATGCTTTTTGTGATATATTAATTCGTTATTCATTGCTTTCATTACTGTAAATTATCTTACGTTGTGTGTTTGTGTTTTTATGCTTTTATTATTGACGTTTTATGCTTTATGCTTTGATTTTATTTATTGTTATTATCATCAATTCTTTTCATTTTGAGAATGTCTGCCATTACATGGATTGTACCTATTTGCACAAATACCTCTACGATTCTTGCTTGTTAATGCATAGAGCCCAATAAGCATATCTTAAAATCTTTCATAATTTGATTTTGAGTTAGCAACTTCTATTTTTTTTTTTTTTGCTCTTTTCTTCTTTATTTCGGATTGGAAAATAGAAGAATTGAGTGAATAAAAAATCCCAAGGAGGTCCATGGCCAAGGGTAAAGATGTCCGGGTAAGACTTATTTTAGAACATACCAATTATGTTCAAAATAGTGTTAATAAGAAATCAACAAGCATTTCAATATATATTACTTCATAAGAATCGACACAATACGCTTAGTCGATTGGAATTGAGAAAATTCTGCTCGAGGAAAGTAATCAGAAAAGAAAGAAGAACTCAGCTTGTTTCTATTATCACTTAGCTAGGAGCCTAGGAGTACCTAATCTATAACTATAATTTTTATTGTATTATATATGATGTATATAGTATAGGCATTCAAGATGTATTAGATTTTAAAAAAGAATCTTTTTACTTACCGTCGCATTTTTTGCGACTATGATAAGAGATCGCTTTTAGTTCAGTTAGGTAGTCCAAAACCCAATGTCGTTGGTTCAAATCCTACCCATGGATTGGCTAGTTCCTATTTGGAAGGTTGTAACTTCTTAACCACTGCAGTTTCTACTCCTGCTAATAGTTTAGCGCATTCTTTGTTATTACTATGGGGTCCCAAAGCACAAGGGGATTTACTCGTTGGTGTCAATTAGGCGATTTGTGGACTTTTGTTGCTCTCCACGGTGCTGTTGGACTAATTGTTTTTATATACTATTATCTATCATAATGACTAGATGAAACCAAGAAATAACCTTTCACGTGCGAAATTATAGAAGATCCCCTTTAAGATCAAACAATTCCATTGAATTGAGTATGATTATATGTGTGATAGCATCTACTATACTAGAAATATCAATGAACCTGATTATTGAAATTGCTCAAGATACCCTTTTTTAGCTTCTAGAATCTATATCCATATAATTTAGCCTGAAAATTATTTTCTTTTCATAATTTTATAAAAAGAGGTCTATTCACTTATTATTATTTTTTTAGGAAATTAGATGATGGTTTCGATAAATAAAATTCATCTTTTTCTTCTTATTTCTAATTATCAAAAATTCGAACCAAAAATAGATATAAAATTATTTTCAACAGAAATTGCTTATTCCTTAAACTTAATTAATGAATTTGTTGGAAAATTAAGATCGAGTTTAAATTTGAAGGAACTCTCTTTATTTCCAAATCACAAAGAACCAAAAAATGGATTTAGAAAATCTAATAAAAAATTTCAAATTTTTATTTGATATAGTTATCGCGAATTCAATAAATATAACAATTAGAAATAATTCTATTAGAATAAAAGAAATAAGTAAAAAAGTTCTTCCATGGTCATATAAATTAATTGATGATTTGAAACAACAAAATGGAGAAAATGAAGAAAACATGGCAAAAGATCATGAAATTCGTTCACGAAGAAAAATAAAACAAAAAATAAAGGAAGAAAAAACGAATAAAGACAAATTATTACGAATAGGTCCTTTGAATGATAACAAAAACTCTATAAATTCGCTCATATAAAATGGGGGCAACTCCCCATTAGTAATGATACTTATCGATATAGAATAGAATAGATCTGCTTCTCTTTTCTTTGTTCCTACAAATAGAATTTTTACATTATTACTATTACATTATTACTAAAATAAAAAGAATAAAAAAAATATTAATTCTTTCTCTGAGATAATCCACTTAAAAAGGGAGGTCCATAACATAGTTTTTCCAGTGCAATAAAGTTATATAGTGTCTATTTTTCATTAATAAAGGGGTATTTCCTAATATTTGCCTTGGTATTGTTTTCATACCATCATATTGAATGATCCCAGTCATTTGCTGTCTATCCATATAATGCATACAGTCTGGGTTGCCGGTTGGGTCGGTTCGATGGTCTATATGCTTTAGCCGTTTTTGATCCCTCTAGCCCCATTCTCGATCCAATGTGGAGATAGGATATGTTCATTATACCCTTCATTTTTCGTTAGTGATTCGATGAAATATCTTGGATCTATGTTGAATTGCTAAATATATGTATCAATCAAATGAATTCACTATCAATAAACCGCTTTTTACCTATATTCACTAGTTTAACTTATACTCACTGGGTGAATCAAATCTCTTGCTTGGGAATGAACTACTATGAGTCTATTCCCTGTACTTAGTATCCCTATACGTAGTATAATTAGTATAATATACTTATTTTATAATATATTTATAAAAATTTGTAGTCTAATCTAATTTACATCTTATTTGGGCTACTGGATTTATATTTTTAATTTCTTGGCATGGATATTGGCAAGAATAGATTGAAACTTTAGCATGTGCTCATGAACATATGCCTTTGGCTAATTTGATTCGATGGAGAGATAAGCCGGTAGCTCTTTCTATTGTGCAAGCAAGATTGGTTGGATTAGCCCACTTTTCTGTAGGTTATATCTTCACTTACGCGATTTTCTTGATTGCCTCTACATTAGATAAATTCGGTTGATTCTTTTTGTGCTGTATCCGCAAAAATATTATTTTTTTCGCTGGATAAGGTGATTATAAAAATGCAGTTATAATATAATCTAATCATTTATTTTGCTAAGTACATGTAACCTCTTCAAAAAATTTTAATATAATATAAGATATCAAATTTATTAGTTCCTTATTTGTAGCTTTTTTTTAACTTTTTTTTAATATGGGTCGGCACACGACATGTTATTTTTCATTTTTTAGTATTCCTCTTAATTTATTATATTAATATTATAAATTTAATTTCATTCTAATTAAACATTTGACTTTAATCCTATTCTAATATGATATTAATTTATTATTTTTATTATATTAATATTATAAATTTAATCTTATTCTAATTAGAAATTTGAATTAGATTATTCCAATCAAATCCATTGTAAAGAATTGTAAAGATTAGAAATCAACAAAAGAAAAAGTAAGTGGATCTAACCCATTGAATCGTGACTATATCCACTATTCTGATATTAAAATTCGATAGAGATGAAATTGGAACAGTCGATTTCTTTTTATTTCATATTTATTTGGACTCCACAAGAATCCGTCGATATTTCCGATTCAATCTTCTTGTTCCTAGGAATAAATTAATATTCTATTCCTTTCGAGATAAAGAGAAACATTTATTTCAAGTTACAACCTAAGAGCCTTTTTCAACATCTTATCTTTCTTTGATTCCAGAACACAACAAGATCCATTTCTATCTATATGATATTAAAATTCGATATAGATGAAATTGAAACAGTAGCTCTGCTTTTTCTTTCATTTTGATATTTTCCTATTTCTTTTCTTTGAACTCCGAAAAAATCTGTCAATATTTCTGATTAAATCTTCTTATTCCTAGTTATTCTATAGGAATAAATAGCTATTCCCTTCCTCCATAGAAAAAGAAGTCATAACATAAGACACAGAAATCTTTTTTGATTCAGATCAATTTGTATTGATATTTATACTTATATAAGATTTATAAGATTTATATATATATAATAAGATTGATGTATCTATTAGATCATGGCTTCATGTACCAAATATTTTCACATACAATATTTTAAAAGAAATAAAATGAAGGAAATATATCAGACTATAGTAATTTAATACACATAGAAATTAGAAAAATACATAAAAATATTGATTTTTATCAATTTCACGAACAAGATCCAAGAATAAGATTAGTTGATGGAGGGGGAGGGGTAGATCTGGGGATCAACCAGTAGCGAGAGAAGGGATCGCTTCTTCCTTGAATTGAAGAGTTCGTTCAAAAAATTCATCTATCTGATTGATGAGCCATAAGACAATTCATGGTTCAGACGACTAGTAAAAATAGAAAAGAATAAACGAATTGAGTTCATGGATTTACCTAAGTCAGGTTATGGACCAATACAAGAAAATATTTTTTTATATTCGAAACCAATTAATTATTAATTATAAGGGGCAGTGCACGAGAAATCAAATCATACATAAAAAATCGAATCCCCCAGCGCCCCCATAACATAAGGTGCTCGGAAATGGTTGAAGTAGTTGAATAGGAGGATTGCTATGACTATAGCCCTTGGTAAATTTACCAAAGATGAAAATGATTTATTTGATATTATGGATGACTGGTTACGTAGGGACCGTTTCGTTTTTGTAGGTTGGTCCGGCCTATTGCTCTTTCCTTGTGCCTATTTCGCTCTAGGGGGTTGGTTTACAGGTACAACCTTTGTAACTTCGTGGTATACTCATGGATTGGCCAGCTCCTATTTGGAAGGCTGCAATTTCTTAACCGCCGCAGTTTCTACCCCTGCTAATAGTTTAGCACATTCTTTGTTGTTACTATGGGGTCCTGAAGCACAAGGAGATTTTACTCGTTGGTGTCAATTAGGTGGTCTGTGGACATTTGTTGCTCTCCACGGCGCTTTCGGACTAATAGGTTTTATGTTACGTCAATTTGAACTTGCGCGATCTGTTCAATTGCGACCTTATAACGCAATCGCATTCTCTGGTCCAATTGCTGTTCTTTTGTATAACCTCATGGTATACCCATGGATTGGTAGTTTCCTATTTGGAAGCTGCAACTCTTAACCGCTGCGTTTTCCTACTCCTGCTAATAGTTTAGCGCATTCTTTGTTATTTATTAGGTGGGTCCCGAAGCACAAGGGGATTTTACTCGTTGGTGTCAATTAGCGGTTTGTGGACTTTTGTTCCTCTTCACGGTGCTTTCGGACTAATTAAGGTTTGATGTTACGGCAATTGAACTTGCTCGATCCGTTTGCCAATTGCGGACTTATGAATGCAATCGCATTCTCTGGTCCAATTTGCTGTTTTTGTTCGTATTCCTGATTTATCCACTAGGTCAGTCTGGTTGGTTTTTTGCGCCTATTTTGGTGTTGTAGCAGCTATATTTCGATTCACCTCTTTTCCAAGAGGTTTCATAACCCTGGACGCTCGAACCCATTTCCAATATGACTGGGGTTGCCCCGCCGCCTATCTACGGTGTGCTCTGCTATGCGCCCATTTTCACGGTGCTACTGTGAACACTACTTTATTTGAAGACTCGGTGCTGCTGCACAATACCATTCCGTGCTTTACCCAATCAAGCCGAAGAAAACTTATTCAATGGTTACCGCTAACCGCTTTTGGTCCAATCTTGGGTTCCTCCTCTTTCCATCAAACGCTTGGTCTACATTTCTTTATGTTATTTGTTATCCAGTAACCGGTTTTATGGATGATGCTCTTTGGAGTAGTCGGTCTGGCTCTGAATCTACGTGCTATTGACTTCGTTTCCCAGGAAATCCGTGCAGCGGAAGATCCTGAATTTGAGACTTTCTACACCAAAAATATTCTTTTAAACGAGGGTATTCGTGCGTGGATGGCAGCTCAGGATCAGCCTCATGAAAATCTTATATTCCCTGAGGAGGTTCTACCACGTGGAAACGCTCTTTAATGGAACTTTTGTTTTAGCTGGTCGTGACCAAGAAACCACCGGTTTTGCTTGGTGGGCCGGGAATGCCAGACTTATCAATTTGTCGGGTAAACTACTTGGAGCTCACGTAGCCCATGCAGGATTAATCGTATTCTGGGCCGGAGCAATGAACCTATTTGAAGTGGCCCATTTCGTACCAGAAAAACCCATGTATGAACAAGGGTTGATTTTACTTCCGCACTTAGCTACTCTAGGTTGGGGAGTAGGGCCCGGTTCCCCACCTAGCTGCTCTAGGTTGGGGGGTAGAGTCCTGGTGGGAAGTTATAGAACCTTTCCATACTTTGTATTCTGGCCGTACTTCCACTTAATTCCTCTGCAGTATGGGCTTTGGACAGGTAATGTATTCATGGCACTTCTGGTCCTGAGACTCTTGAAGAATTCTTTTCCATTTTTTGGTTATGTTAATGGAAAAGATAGAAATAAAAAGACAACAATTTTAGGATTCACTTAATCTTGGCTAGGTATAGGTGCTTTTTTCTAGTATTCAGGCTCTTTATTTTGGGGCGTATTATGATTACCTTGGGCCCGGGCCGAAGTGGGAAGCAAAAATATTCTGATAAAGTCGTTCCTCCTTAATATCATCATGACTCTCGAAGTCATGTGTGGTAGCAATACCAAACCAAATATGATGAGTAGCCCGGTCAACTGGAATGTGTATTATCCATATAGGGGATCCTCTAATTGAGAAGATCCATCGACCTGAAATGAAGAGAAGGATCTATCTATTTTATTTAGTTATTCGGTTAAACCAATGATTCATTATTGGAGCAGATAGCAACAACCACCATTTCATCTGACATACGTATTTTTGATTTTCCAATGGATTTACATCTTTCATTAATACCGCTTATCCTAATGAGTTTTACGAGCCTACTGGACTGAAAGCTTCTTAAGCTCAAGCTTTTACTTTTCTAGTTAGATATCAACGTCTTGAGGCTAACGTGGGATCTGCTCAAGGACCTACCAAGTTAGGTAAATATTTAATGCATTTGCCTACTGGAGAAGTTATTTTTGGAGGAGAAACTATGCATTTTTGGGATCTACGTGCTCCTTGGTTAGAACCTCTAAGAGGTCCAAATGGTTTGGACTTGAGTAGGTTGAAAATTGGCAAGAACCCGTCCGCGAATTATGCACCATGCGCCTTTTAGGTTCGTTGAATCTGTAGTTGGCCGTCAGCTACCGAGCAATCCACCCCTCCGCAGTCACCATTACTCGTCTCCCATAGAAGTCTGTTAGCTACCTCTCATTTTGCTTCTAGGGTTCTTCCTATCGTAGTCATTATGGCACGCGGGAAGGGCTCCGTGCGCTGCAGGCAGGATTTGAAAAAGGAATTGATCGTGATTTGAACCTGTTCTTCTCATACTCCTCTACACTAAACTAAGAACAAGAGATCCAAACTTAAAGTAGGATAATTTGAATTCTACCAATACATATTGATTGAAGGTTAGATTCGGGTTATACTTAAAAAAAGTATTCCTTTTTCTTTTCTTTTTCAACTCATTTAGATCTTTAATCTTATTTTTTTTCTGGCTGGCTAGGTGGGGATAGCCCGAAGCCCAATTTACATTTATGATACTGGGCTAGTCAAAACCAACAAAGACATTAAATCTATTCATCGCGAGACAAAAGAGAGAGAGGGATTCAACCCTCGATAGTCTCTTTTGCGAACTATAACCGGTTTTCAAGACCGGAGCTTCAACACCACTCGGCCATTTCTCTCCGAAAGATAATTCCTATTTGTTACTTAATTTTTAATTTTTTTTTTCTTGCTAATGCTAAATAGAATAGAACATGGACCATAGGGGTGCTATACATCACTTGTACTATAGAAAGATATTTGAGGAAAGATATTTGGTTGTGAGTCGGATAAAGTCTATTTATCATATCTGTACATATATAAGATAGATGCGGGATCTTAGCATTTGACCATCTCGTGAAAGTAAAAACGACTTCCGACCATGTTCAAATTAAAATGGGAAAGGGAAGGTGGTATAAGTCATATAGAGATCAAATGGGAATTCATGGCACCCATCCCCCCATTGAATGCATTTTTTTTTTTTTTTTTACAATTTTTTTGGCTGATAGAGGGATCAAATGGTATATAGTTCTTTTGTTTGTAGCTTGGAGGAATTAGAAACATGATTATTGAACTTCCAATTGGCTGTTATTTGCATTAATGACTTCATCAATCTTACTGATTAGTGTACCCGTTGTTTTTTCTTCCCTAGATGGTTGGTTCAAGTAACAAAAATGTTGTATTTTCTGGACATCCATTATGGATTATTAGTTTTTCTGGTACGGTATTCCTTAATTCTCTCTATCTCTTGAAACCTAGTTTGTTCCAGATAACAAAAATAAAATGACCCCTCCCCCGATTTCTTTCGGGTTGCGAACACACATTAAAATTCAATATTAAGTCTAAGTTCCAAAAATGCAAAATACAAATAAAGAAAACAAAAAAAATTAAGGGAGGGGTCGAATAATTAAATGGAAAATTAAGTCTTAATGTGATAAAAAAATATATTATAAATTGTTATTATTAAATTATTATAAATGAATATTAATAAATGAATTCTAATTAAGAATTTTCTATTTTCTTAATTCGCAAATTTTTTCTAATTAGAAATTGAATTATTCAATTTCTATTAAATTGAATTTATTAATTCTATTTATTACTATTTATATTCTATTTATTTATTACTATTTATTATATTCTAATTTATTATATTATAGAATTATATAATATATAATTCATATATAATTCATATACATATAATTAATATAATTAAATTAATAGAAAATTGAATAGAAAAAAATGGAATAGAAAATATATTTAATAATATATTTAATAATTTAATATTAAATTTTAATATTAAATATATTTAATAATATATTTTAATAATATATTTATTTAATATAAAATAGAAAATGAATATAATTAATAATAAATAAATATAATAAATAATATAAATAATAGAATTAATAGAATATAAATAATAGAATTAATAGAATATAAATAATAGAATTAATAGAATTAGATTCTAATAAAATTAGATTCTAATAAAATTAGATTATATAATTAGAATTAGATATAATAATTAGATTATATGATTATATAGAATTCGAAAGAGAATAGACTTCGAAATTCGAAATAATAATATATATATAATAATATATATAAATAATAAAATTAATATAGTAAAAAAATAATAATAAAAAAAAAAAAGAAAAATAAAAATCGTTAAAAAATGCGGATATTTAGTCGAAATTGGTAAAATTTCTCTTTGCCAAGGAGAAGACGCGGGTTCGATTCCCCGCTAATCCGCCCCAGAAAATTTAATTTAATAGGACTTTAATAGGAATAAAGTAGGATAAGGAGGATAAGGATTCAGTATAGTTGACCATAATAGTATAGTTGATTCTATCCCATATTTTCTTTTCTTTCCTCCGCCACAAAAGAAAACTTAGTAATTAATTAATTAATTAAGTAATTAATTAACTAGTTAACAGGGGACAACTCGTAATTTTTTTTACAAAAAAAATGTTGCGGAGACAGAATTTGCAATACCTTCTTCCACGGAGATACCTTAAGAAAAATCTTATCTCCCACTGCATACTCTATATCTCTCCTCTTCAAGTCTGCATAAGACTTCTGATGATCTGAAGCTGCTTTCAATATATCTCTAATAATTCTAACTTTATCCTCTGTATCCCGAATCAAATCCGAACCTTCAATCTTGCCCTCACAAAACTCTAACCAACATAGTGGAGTGCTACATCTCCTACCATGTAGAGCTTTAAAAGGAGCCACCCAAATGCTCGACTGATAACTGTTATTGTAGGCGAATTCCACAAGTCAAATGTACTTCTCCCAACTACCCTCAAACTCAATGACACAAGTTCTCAACATATCCTCCAAAATTTGAATAACCCACTCTGACTGACCATCTATTTGAGGATGAAAAGCTGTGCTAAAATTGAACTTGGTACCCAGGGCCTCATGTGGCTTCTTCCAAAACCTAGAAGTAAATCTCGGATCTCTACCTGAAATGATGGAATTTGTTCCAATTTTTGCCTCTTCTTCTCCCTATGAATCAAACTTTTCTTTGCCATAATGGTTCAGTTCCTATTATTATCAATGATACAAGTCGGATCCTAGATGTAGAAATAGAGGGGGGCATACCCCCCTTCTCCATCGAAAGAGATGATATTATCGCAGATACAGCGCATAACATAAGGAATTAACCAAATTTGCCCGATGTAGAGGCAATCAAGAAAGCCGCATAAGTAAATATATAACCTACAGAAAAGTGGGCTAATCCAACCAATCTTGCTTGCACAATGGAAAGAGCTACTGGTTTATCTCTCCATCGAATCAAATTAGCCAAAGGTACCAAAAGGGTTATATCCATTGATAAGTTGTGAAGAGTTTAACCATAGATAATCTCTTAACCATCCCATCAAATAAGTGGAAGATTCATTAAACTGTGAAACATTACCTTGCCATAATGTGATGAGCTTTCATACCAATAAAAAGTAACCCATCCAATGGTATCCATTGATAAAGTTTGAAGAGGTTTAAACCATAATAATCTCTTAACCATCCCACTCAAAATAAGTGGAAAGATTTCATTAAACTGTGAAAACATTACCCTGCCATAATGTGATGTGCTTCCAATGCCATAAAAAGTAACCCATCCCAATGTTATTTAACATCCAGAAAAACCGCCAAATAAAATGCCCGTCCCAAGCCAATATCCACAATTACCACCGCGTCCCGGACCATTCGCAAGGAAAACTATAACCAAAATCTTCTTTATGGCAATTATAACTTCAGAACACGTGCATCTAAAACACCTTTTACTAGATTTTAATGTGGTTGTATGTAAACCTTAAGCAATAGCATGATTGAACCAAGAAGTCTTCCAGCCCTATTGTTTAAGAAATAATGGAATTTAAGAATAGTGAATTACTATTTTCATTAACAGCATTTAACCAGCCAGGCAACCATATGCTTCGACCCGCATTGAATGCTGGGCCATTCGTTGAAGATAAAAGCACATCGAACCCGTATGAAGTTTTACCATGAGCAGATTGGATCCATTGGGCAAATATGGGTTCGATCAAGATTTGTTTCTCCGGAGTCCCAAAAGCAAGCATGACATCATTATGGACATAAAGTCCCAAAGTATGAAATCCCAGAAAGAGGCTGGCCCAACTTAAATGGGATATGATAGCTTCTTTATGGTCTAGCATTCTTGCCAATACATTATCCTCATTCTGTTCCGGATTGTAATCTCTAATAAAAAAATTGCTCCATGAGCAAAAGCTCCCTGCTTCATGAATGAACCTGCGATGTATTTGGTTGATGAGTATATGAACGCGGCTTGAGTAGTACAAGTCTTTGCGCTATGAATGCATAAGCAAGGTAATGAGTACACCTGTGTTGAACTACTAAGGGAGTAATAACCCCTTAAAAGAAGGACTAGAGCAAGGCCTTAATTCGGAAAATGAAAAAGCGATTGTTGATTTGCTGTCATAAAGACCCTTATGTCACTTCCCCAATCGCCCCACCGGGAGGGAATATGTGCTTCTTAAGTTTCTAAAAGATCTTTGATACTGTGCCCAATTCCGAAGTTAGTTCGATACATATGACCGGCAATGAGAAAAATAAATGCAATAGCTAAATGATGATGAGCAATATCGGTCAGCCACAAACTTTGTGTTTGTGGATGGAATCCCCCAAGAAGAGTTAGAATAGCAGTTCCCGCTCCTTGAGTGGTACCAAATAAATGATTACTCGAATCGGGGTTTTGGGCATAAAGATTCCACTGACCCGTAAGAAGGGGTCCCAACCCCTGTGGATAGGGTAATACATCTAAGAAATTATTCCATCGAACGTACTCTCCCCTGGATGCTGGAATAGCGACATGAACTAAATGTCCTGTCCAAGCCAAAGAACTTACCCCGAAAAGTCCTGACAAATGATGATTGAGACGAGATTCCGCGGTTTTTGACCACGAAACGCTTCGTTTCCATTTCGGTGTGTATGGTGTTAACCAAACCCTCCTAATTAAGGCTATGGGAGGGCATAAAGAATAATAAGAAAAAGAGCTCCAATATAAGATCTTCGTTAGTACAGTAATATCCGATTGTTATACCACCAATTGATACACTAGAATATAGCGATATTCTCACTTGGGGCAGGGCGCCCACCTCGAGTATAAGCTCCATCGGCCGGTTTGGCCAAAATGATTGATCCCAAAATTGCATGAGCAATAGGTCTTACGTGTAATAGGGTCCCTGTAACCCATATTCAAAATTTTCCTTGCCAAGCTTACATGAAAGATGATTTCCGGATAGTTCACTAGTAAAAATTATTGCTAATTGGTTCCGAAGTGGGATAAAGTCAAAATATCTGATAAAGCCGTTCCTCCGAATAATCATCACATGACTCTCGAAGTCAATGGTGCGGTAGCAAATACCAACAAATAACGAAGCGAGTAGTGGGGTTCCTTGAAGCTAAGCCTTGGTCTAATACCTTGGAAAATTCTTAAATGCATAATGCCTGTTCAAATCCTGCCTATGCCGATAATCCCTACTTGGGCACATAATTCTTGCTAAGTAAGAACGCCCATGTTGTGGGCAGATGATCCACCCAGAAGGTAATGGGTTTTCTTCCTACAGCAATCTGTCCTTGTATAGATGCCAAGGGGTCCTAGGCTGAAGTAGTCAGGAAGCAACTTTTAATTCTATTATGAGCCCCAAACGATATGATATTCAATTAATTTATTATGAGCCCAAACGATGGATTCAATAAGTTCTTGCCAATAACCACGTCCGCTGAATAGAAACATTAAACTAAAAGCCCATACAAAATGAGCACCTAAGAAAAGAAGGCCATATGCAGATAATGAAGAACCATAAGACTGAATTACCTGGGATGCTTGTGCCCATAAGAAATCGCGTAGCCACCCATTAATAGTAATAGAACTCTGCGCAAAATTTCCTCCTGTGATATGAGTTACCACCCCTTGATCACTTATAGTACCCCAAACATCTGACTGCATTTTCCAACTGAAATGGAATATTACTACCGAAATTGAATTGTACATCCAGAATAGTCCTAAGAAGAATGACATGATCCAAGCGATACTTGACATGTTCCCCCTCTTCCGGCCATCACATAGGGAAACAAACCAAGATTTGCTTTAATCCGGTAATCAACGAGAAGCTACGGCAATAGAATCTTTCAAAGTCAATACCGTCACATGAAATCGTAAATGCATTGAATGTGATTGTACCAAATCGCGGTTCCTAAAGGAATCTGGTAAACAAGCAACCTTGCAACCCACTGCCACTAAATCACCACCCCCCCAAGTCAAAAACTGTGCTTGCTGTTGCACTAGGACCGTTGCACCAGGTGCTAAAGCATGGTGTTTTTGTATCATTGAGCAAAGAACGCGGTTTGTAATGTATAGCAGGTATCGAAAACATATCTTGAGGGCGCCCTAAAGCACTCATGGTATCATTATGAATATATAAACCAAGACTATGAAAACCTAAAAAAATACATACCCAGTTGAGATGTGATATGATTGCATCGCGATGCCTAAGAACATGATCCAATAGATCGTTGAGAGTAGTTGGATCATAGTCTCTTACCATAAAAATGGTTGCATGTGCAGCAGCAGCAACTATGACATGATGAACCCTGCAATGTATTGGTGATGGGTATATAACGCAGCTTGAGTCGTAAAATCTTGCGCTATGAACGCATAAGCAGGTAAAGAGTACATGTGTTGAGCTACCAAGGAAGTAATAACTCCTAAGGAGGCTAGAGCAAGGCCTAATTGAAAATGAATCGAATTATTGATTGTGTCATAAAGACCCTTATGCCCCCGCCCCAATCGTCCTCCCGGAGGAATATGTGCTTCTAAAAGATCTTTTATACTGTGACCAATTCCGAAGTTAGTTCTATACATGTGACCCGCTATTAGGAAAAGAATTGCAATAGCTAAATGATGGTGTGCAATATCAGTCAACCATAAACTTTGCGTTTGTGGATGGAATCCTAAGAAATTTCGAATATTTTGACCAATTCAATGTGAAAAATGGGGTTGCTCCCTCACCAATTCAAGGTGAAAAAAGGGGTTGCTCCTTCGGCAAAACTAGGATAAAGTTGAGCCAAAAGGTCGCGATTCAAGATAAATTCATGAGGAAGTGGTATCTCCTTAGGATCAACCCCAGCGTCAAGAAATTGGTTAATCGGTAAAGATACATGGATTTGGTGCCCCGCCCAAGAAAGAGACCCAAGTCCTAATAACCCTGCTAAGTGATGATTCAACATGGATTCTACGTCTTGGAACCAGGCTAATTTGGGAGCGGCTTTGTGATAATGGAACCACCCAGCAAAAAGCATTAACGATGCAAAAATCAATGCACCGATTGCGGTACAATAGAGTTGTAATTCACTAGTTATTCCGGATGCTCGCCAAATCTGTGATTCTCTAAACACATGTGGTAACATATAAATCAATATGAAATAAATGATTTTCTTTTTATTCTTTTCTTCTTAAAAACAAGCATTTTCCAATCCTTTGTTCAAATTCATTCCTAAAACAACTTTAAACCAAAAACAACACAAGAAAACCTAAAATGTACAAAAACAAACACGCAACCATGCAAATCATGCGATTATAACTTAACAAATTTTCCCGCTTTGCGAGGCTATCATTGGTTAATTGGTAAAGATACATGTACTTGATGTCCCACTCAAGAAAGAGACCCGAGTCCTAATAGTCCCGCTAAATGGTAATTCAATATAGATTCTACATCTTGGAACCAAGCTAATTTTGGAGCAGCTTTGTGATAATGGAACCAACTAGCAAAAAGCATTAAAGTTATAAAGACCAATGCACCAATTGCAGTACAATACAGTTGTAATTCATTAGTTATTCCAGATGCTCTCCAAAGCTGAAAAGAATCGAAGGTTATCTGGTTCTGGCGAACGAATAATCATTGAGTTCTCCTCTTTCCGAACAACACATATAAAGAGACCTTCCAACAGTCAAGTCAAGTATTAGTGAACCTATGAGAGATGCTTATAATTAGTTTCTTTCTCTTCTATCTCCCATTTATCTAGTTTCATTAGTTATTCACTAGAGCAAATATGATCTAGAAGTCTATCCAGGGCAAGTGTTCGGACTATTATGACATTGGCATGAGGCGCTTAACAGACCTTTCTAGGCTTTGAATTAACGCAAAAACAATTTTTTGTGCAACCTTGCAACCTTGTGTATTCCTATCTTAATTAAAATTAAGTTTCTAGTAGAGACTACTTTATGTTTTACTTATGTGTTACTTTACATAGAACATATTACTATTACTCTATTCCAAATCAGGTGAGAGGTCATTCATCATTACTAAGAGACATGTCGGGATCTATTCTATACTATTACTCTATTCCAAATCAGGTGAGAGGTCATTCATCATTACTAAGAGACATGTCGGGATCTATTCTATATTTAGGCATCTTATCCTTACGAAATATCAAACGAAATAGAACGATTTGAGAAAGGATATAATGAAATTCTTTGATTGGTTTTTCCCAAAGAGAGAAATGCTCCGTTTTATTTGACCCATGGGTCCAACAAAACCAAACCATTACACAATTAACAATTCCAATTAAATTAATATTTTTTACTATTTAATTTAAATATTCAAATTGACTAGAAAATCGAATTTAATAATTTAAATAGTACCGTAATTTATTTAATTAAATTAAATATTAAATAAATGGATTTAATAGAAATTAAATAGAAATAGAATTAAATAGAATTCTCTAATTTCTAATTCGAATTTCGAATCCTAAAACTAAAATAATAATAAATAAACAGAGAGCTCTTGTTCTTATTCGAAACGCCGCGTGATCTTTAACCAATTCTGCGCTTCAATATAATTACCAGGAGTAAGCGCTATAGCCTGTTTCCAATACTCAGCGGCTTGATCGAACCAAGCCTCCGCTATTTCAGAATCCCCCTGTCGAATGGCCTGTTCTCCCCGGTCGAAATAGGCGGTTCAATTCCTTCCCTTAGAACCGTACTTGAGAGTTTCCTACCTCATACGGCTCGGCAGTCAATTCTTTTGGTATCCCATTTTTTTACCCTACCATATATCCAATTGAATGAGATTTCTCATAGATCTATTGATTTGTCTCGGGTTAACCAAAAGGGGTTAATTACATGAGTTTCAAACTCTAATTTGGATTAAATTAATAATAAGTTTTATCTTTTCTCCCACCTTCAGAAAAATAAAGCATAGGCATTTCGGGGCTGTCGTCCGTTAGATTTTTCTGAAAGGTAACTATCTCGGTTTCATATCATATAGAAATTTATATAGAATCCTTGAAAAAGACTTCTTCCTCATAAAAAAGACTTACTGTCTTTGGGATCTGATGCTACACCGCTGCTCAATAACTTAGGGGATCGGCTCTATTACATAAGTCGATTCCTAATTTTTATCTCATATCATGACATAAATAAGCAGTTCTTATTTATTGTATCGGCTCAAAACCTCGCTAATTGATCTTTACGGTGCTTCCTCTATCAATTAGATCTTTATCCATAGAATAAAGTATCTAGGCATATATATTTCTTCATATTTCGACTTCTATGAAGTTTCTTTTTTTGTTACAGCTGATAAAAATCGTTTTTTGGACGATGCAATATGTAGAAAGCCTATTTTTTTTTCTAGTATTTTATTTACTAGCGTGTTTATTTACTAGCGTATTTATTTACTAGCGTATTTGCTCTTTCTTTCCTTTTTTTATTTCTATAGTGGAGATAGTCGCACGTAATGACAGATCACAGCCATATTATTAAAAGCTTGTGGTAAGAACGGGTTTCGTTCTAGTGCTCGAAAATAATATTCTAAAGCTTTTGTATGCTCTCCATTACTTGTGTGGATAAGGCCTATGTTATATAGTATATAACTTCGATCATAGGGATCAATTTCTAGTCGCATAGCTTCATAATAATTCTGTAAGGCCTCCGCATAATTTCCTTCGGATTGAGCCGACATCCGTTACGGTCGTCATTCGATTCAAAGAATTCTCCGTTCCAAAACCGTACATGAGATTTTCACCTCATACGGCTCCTCCTTTATGTGCATAATGAGAATAATCCATGGAATTAAAAAAAAGGTCGAAATATTGTCATTATGAACTGAGCGGGGCTAATGTTTTTACAAGAAATCTCTAGCCAACCCTCTTGCAAAAGATCTTTTCTTACCATCAAGCGTGTTCGTACTAGATAAAAAAGTAAACTCCAACAATTTCTTTGTTCTCAACGCTCCTTAATTTCCAGGAATTAGTCACTTCAACAATCTTCGATGGTTATATGGGTATCCAAAGTACGAACAAGATGGATGTTTGTTGTCCCAACCATTTCTCTTAGTTCCGATCCCGATAAAGAAAGGGAATCATTAATAACAAAGTTTTCGTGTTGTTGATTCCTAGGCGTAGTGCTTCTTCCTCTATGCCGCCTATTGGTACTAGTGTAGTAGGGTTGACCCACAATACAGACCCATAGGTGTAACCTTTCGCTCAATACTCGAATCAACAATTGAAGCATCTGAGGTTGCATTAATCGGGGATACACGACAGAAGGCAGGGATCCTTTTTTATTTATAAATCGATAAACTTCACCTTCAACAAGCGTAGAGTTATTTCAAATCTTTCTATCCCGACTAATGTGTCTTTCTCCTAAGACTTGAGGTGGTAAATAAAAAAAAAATCAAATCACACCATCTCTGTTGTAATAAGTAAATGCCTCTTTTTCTCCTGAAGTTGTCGGAATTATTCGTAATAAGATATTGGCTACAATTGAAAAGGTCTTATCAATAAAATTTCCATTTATCTGCGATCTAGGCATAGGTAGCAATCCATTCTATAACTCTTTTCATTACCCCTCGTGAGAAAATAATCTCACAAACAAAGGAAGTGTACAGTACGAAATAACATAAAAGTAGACCCATTCCATTTTTTAAAAATTCTTCGAGCCCGGAGGCTAAAGAAAAAGTGATAAAAAAAAAGTGATGAAAAGTTTTCTATTTTTATAGCAAGTTTCCTAGTTAGAATTGATATTGTTCGTACCTATCGAACAATCTAATATGAGTAACTCGCTATTCGCTCGGGGTATCGGCCATAATAATTATGTAGGAGAGATGGCCGAGTGGTTCAAGGCGTAGCATTGGAACTGCTATGTAGACTCTTGTTTACCGAGGGTTCGAATCCCTCTCTTTCCGCACCTTCACCTAATTCGCCAATGTAACTGACTACAATGTATCAAATAAGAACATATACTAAAGAATTAGACCCTTCTTTAGTATAGATTCTCTATTCCCAATTCCTTTTTAATATGGAATGCGTAAAATAGCATACAGGGGATGAAAATCTCCTTACGTATCTATCATACATGAATAGGAGAAAAATCTCCGAATCAAACCCATTCCCCTGTCTTCCTTTACTTAACCTTAACTCAGGTGAAAAGGGGGCAGAACCCTTGTTTTGTTATTTTAGTTAGGTTTAAGTCTGACGAGAATAATATTCTACGACAAGCAATTCATTTATTTTCAAACCAACACACTTCTCCCTTACATACCAGAGTTTGAGACTCAGGCTAGAGATTCCTTCCGATCTGATTGAATAAGACCAAACTCTCAAACCATTCTCTGCCACGTCTTATCGAACTACACGACCTCAATCCTCATCTCTTTCAGTCTTGATGGGTGAGGTTTGTGCTTGGCTTGTACGAAACTGTACTGCATCTAGCATGTGACGTAGATTTTTATTGTTAACCCGGCGTATGAGTACTACTTGGAAATATGATAAATTTATCTATCTAAAAAGAGCTTCCTAAAGGAATAGAACTGGGTGCTATCAATCCTCCACAAAAACCATTGTACGCATGAGTAGAAAGAAGTAGATGAGGGACATTTCAAGTAATTGTAGTAAAACCTGACCTGTTGACCCTTTGGCTTTTCTGGCAATACGAACGTATTTAAGTAATTGTCGTTCTGTAAGGCCATAATGAAAACGCAATTTTTGTTTTTCTTCTAAACGAATACGGTATTGAGATTTTTTACCGGGGCGCGATTGGTTTCTAAGATCGCTTCCGGCTCTAGGCCTTTTACTAGTTAGTCCCGGTAAAGCCCCGAGACGGCGTATTTTTTGAAACGAGGCCCTCGGTAACGTGACATAAGGACTCCTTATTAATTTGAATTTTATTGAAATTTCATAAACCGAAATTAAAACTGAACTAAATGAAGCGAAATCGACTGAAGGATTGTACTACAAATATTAATGAGATGAATTGGATCAATATCCATACTTTACTTTTTTGTTTTTTTGTATTGTGACCGAAGCCCCGGTGAATGGCAGTCATAACTATAACAGTCCTAAGGTAGCGAAATTCCTTGTCGGGTAAGTTCGGACCCACACGAAAGTGATAACTTTCAAATTCAGAGAAACCCTGGAATTAAAAATGGGCAATCCTGAGCCAAATCCTGTTTTATGAAAACAAACAAAGGTTCAAAAAGACAAAATAAAAAAAAGGGCCAGAAATGCCCGACTTATCAATTTATCTGGTAAACTACTGGGAGCTCATGTAGCTCATGCTGGATTAATCATATTCTGGGTCGGAGCAATGAACCTATTTGAAGTGGCTCATTTCGTACCGGAGAAACCAATGTATAAACAAGGATTAATTTTACTTCCCCACCTAGCCATAAAGCTGTTCCTCCGTAATATCATCATGACTCTCGAAATCATGTGCGGTAGCAATACCAAACCAAATACGACTGTACGTAAGTCGACATAACTCCATGTATATGTTCTTTAGAGCTAGAACCCATAAATAAATAGAATGAAATGAAACAATGGTGAGCCTAGTTTTTTATGAAGAGAATGAATCTTTTTATCGAAGGATCAGAAAAAAATGGGTCCGGATCTCCTGCGGGAATGATTTGGAAGATTTGGTAATACGCCAATTTGTCCACTGTTAGTAGATAAAATGATTTCTTTCACTTCTGAATCCCAAACAATTCGATTTGGGGTCAGTACACAAAGATTTAAGGTCATTTGTTCTCCATTTCTAAGTCTCACCAATGTTTGCATTACTCAAGCCGACATTCTCGCTTCCGCTTCGTCCTGGTTATAGTAAAAGATCTAAATCTCAAAAACAAAAAGGGGATATTGGCGAAATTGGTAGATCGTACGACTTAATTGGATTGAGCCTTGTAATGGAAACTTCTAAGTGGATAACTTTTCCAAATTCAGAATAAACCCTGAATTAAAAAATGGGCAATCCTGAGCCAAATCCTGTTTTCCGAAACAAACAAAGGTCAAAAAGACAGAATAAAAAAAAAGAATAGGTGCAGAGAACTCAATGGAAGCTGTTCTAACAAATGGAGTTGGCTGCGTTGCATTAGTTAAAGTAAAGGAAAGGAATCCTTCCGTTAAACTCCAGAAAGGATAAAGTAATAGGATAACCCTATAATTCATATGTATACTTTGAATACTATCTCAAATGATTAAAATGATTAATAGGGGCCCGAATCCATATTTTTTTATTTTATATTATATGAAAATTTTTATCTTATATTTATATGAAAAATGAAAAAAAAAATTGTTTTTGAAATTGATCCAAGTTGAAGAAGGATTGAATTTAATTGATCAAATCATTCGCTCCATAAGTCTGATAGAATAAGTGAATTAATCGACGAGAATAAAAGATAATCCCATTCTACATGCCAATATCGACAACAAGGAAAATTTTATAAGTTAAGAAAGGAAAATTCCGTCGACTTTAAAATCGTGAGGTTCAAGTCCAGCTATGCCCCCAAAAAAGGCCCGTTCGACTCCCTAAATTATTTTTAATCCTATTCCTCTCTTTTCAATTAACCGGTTGCCATTTTTCGTTATCTTTCTCATTCATTCGATTCTTTCACAAAACATTATCCGACTGAATTTTTTTTCACAAGTCCTTTGTGATAGATATGGAACACATACAAATAAACATCTTTGAGCAAAAAACAAGGAATCCCCGCGTTGAAATTGGAATATTAAACAATCCAAATCCCTATTAATTCGAACTGAATAACTTTACGAAGTCAATCTTTTCTATCTTTCTTTTTTTTATCTTTTTTTTTTTAAGATACAAAGCATTCCAGGGTCTGGAATAAACTTTAGAATACTTTTCATTCTTTTTTAAAATTGACATAAACCCAAGTCGTTTAGGTAAAATGAGGAAGAACGTCACGTCGAAAAATGGTCGGGATAGCTCAGCAGTAGAGCAGAGGACTGAAAATCCTCGGTCACCAGTTCAAGTCTGGTTCCTGACACATGAAAATTGTGTATCGAGTACTTTATTTAATTACTTAATTAAAATATGAATTACTTAATTAAATTAATTGATTATAGGATTAAATTAATTGATATAGATCTGATATAGACCAGCATACATATTCATGTATAGTAATATGAATCGTGATAATTATACTTAAATCTTATCCCATATAATGTCCTGGGAGATATAGTAAGATATAGCCTTTTATTTTTTTTTAGAATGTTAGATGAAAGTAAAGAGTTTTTATGTAAAAAATAAAAAAAAAAAGTAATCGTAAAAAAAATTAGATTATGTTTCCTCCCTCTTTTTTATTTTTGATTTGGTTCATAATGTGTCCCTCTTCGTTCAAAAAGAAAATAATGTTAGTACTTTCATTAGATTCGAAAGGTTAAAGTAAAGCTGAAAATTAGTTAGTCAAGACCTAAAAATCTAGTCATAGAAGTTGAAGGGTGGAAATATCCAAGTTCATCTCAGATACAGTATAAATGAGAATCCGAATTCCTCTTTCATTCTTGTATTTTATTTTTCTTTCATATCTCTATTTCCTTCATTCCCTCCCTTGTTATGTGACTTTAATATAAGCTCATCTAAGGGATCTAAGGATGTCGGCGTACAAAGGTGCAATAATGCAAGAATTCCGTTTAGTTCATCTATTAGCTCGACTCGTTCCGAAAATAAATATCTCAAATTAAAATTGAGAATTCAACGAATCACCTATTGTATATCATTATTTTGTATTATATTATTTTTTTTTAGTCTATCCCATAATAATAAATGATGAAGACTTCAAAATGATTCTGTTGATGCTTATTAAGAGAGTGTACAAAATATTCCTTGAATAGCTGGGAGATTGTTAACACTGAAATTAGTTTCTAATTATTGCAATGAAGCGTCTTGTATTTTCATAAAAATTGGGAGCAATTAACTTTACGTTAAGGGCCACCCACCCAACTTGTCCGGAATTAAGAAATACTTTCAGACGCGGATGAATTATGCATAAAAGATTCCAGCCATATCATAAGATTCCTTCTTGAAAATCGCCCTTTCCAAACCCAGAAAACAGACGGAATCTAGGATTCTTCCTGGGGCAAATTATTTTTTATACATACTTCTTCTGGTTTGATCTATACCATACTGCTATTTCTCGTAAGATGATATACACTAATACTCTATTCTCGTAAGATGATACACACTGGCTAACAGTCCGCCTGGTGCTACATCATAGGCACATTGGGAACGTAGATAATTGTAACCATATACATATAAAATAACAGCAATGGAATGCCAATCCTCAGGCTTTATTTGTAAAGTCTCTATTCCTTGGTAATCGAAGCCCAAAGATCTATGAACTAGCCCGTGTTTGACTAGCCAAACAGACAAACGACCCTGCATCTTTTTATCTCTCCCGCACTTTTCTTTTTTATTTGTCATTTTTATAAGATAAGTATTTCGCATTTATGATGAAATCGAATTTATGAAGATTAATTCGTTGTCTGTTTCTGTAAAAAAAAAAAATCCTACCTAATTTACTAATTCGTGGGAAGATAGTGAACCCTTGTAGTTGAAAAATGTTTCAGGAGGAATCTCTGAAGTAGATGGTGGTTGATAGAGCAATCCTTGATTATAATTTCCAGTACGAGTACTGCGTACAAGACAAAACTTGTGATTGGTAGTAAAACACCGATCCCCCTGTTGAGATCTAATTCGATCTTCATAGATTTCGCGAGATATTTTCTTACGAAGTTTTGTTATAGCATCTATAACTGCCTCGGGTTTAGGGGGACAGCCCGGCAAATAGACATCCACGGGAATTAGCTTATCGACCCCCCGAACAGTACTATAAGAATCAGTACTGAACATCCCTCCTGTAATTGTACACGCGCCCATAGCAATAACATATTTAGGTTCGGGCATTTGTTCATATAATCTCACTAAAGAGGGCGCCATTTTCATTGTTACTGTTCCAGCTGTTAAAATTAGGTCTGCCTGTCTAGGACTCGATCTTGGTACCAGCCCATAACGATCAAAGTCGAAGCGTGAGCCTATTAATGAAGCAAATTCAATAAAGCAACAACTGGTACCATAAAGAAGCGGCCATAAACTGGAGAGTCTTGACCAATTTGAAAGATCATTTAATGTAGTTGAAATAACTGAATTTTGGGTTGTTCGATCAAGTAAGGGAAATTCGATGGAATTCATACTCAATGTTATTATTATTTTGACTTTTTTCTTTCTTTTTATTATCTGAATATTCAGGAACTAAGACCATTCCAATGCTCCTTTTCGCCATGCATAAACTGAACCAACAATTAGGATAAGCACGAAAATGAAAGCTTCTATGAATACGGGTACCCCCAATACATCGAAACTCATTGCCCATGGATAAAGAAAAACCGTTTCAACATCAAAAACAACAAAAACTAGTCCAAAAAAACAACAAAAACTAGAGCAAGACTATAGTTCGATCGAATTGTAAACCAAAGCATCGTTCTATACCCGATTCATAACTAGAAAGTTTTTCTGGACCCTTTCTAATCGGGGCTAAAACTCCAGAAATTAGAAATGCCAAAATAATTCCCAGCATATCATAAGATTCCCTTTCTTGAAAATCCGCACTTTTCCAAACCCAGAAAAAGAGACGGAATTCTAGGATTCTTCCTTGGGGCAAATACTTGAATGTGGAAAATATACTAAATTAGTTGAGTCGAATTAGAATTAATTCCTAACTCATCCATAACGGGTTAGTCAAAATAACAATTTATTTTGATTCAACCACCTAGTTTTCTTTGTTTGCTTCGGTACATGTTTCGTTTCAAGATTCATCGACTATAATTTTTCCATTACGTTTACTTTGATTTTCAAATTTTTTTTCGATATCAATGAATCTTAACTGTGACTAAATCTTAAACTGGATTAAGTGGTCCCTAGTACTAGAATTCGAATACCGATAGTAAAAAAAAAAAA
>NW_023590789.1:11829552-11863560 GCF_014843425.1 Jatropha curcas | reverse complement strand
AGGTACAGAGTAACACAAAAACATATAATTCATCTTCATAACACATTGACGGTGGTAGTTAATGGTGTGATAATGACAGTCCCATGATGATAATTGTTTTGTCCTGATTAGCTAAACGGCTGAAACCCATCAGTAACAAAGCCCCATCTCACGTTTCCTCATATTAGCAGCAAACACAAGATGAATGTTTATCAAAATGATTCCACGCTTCAGAGGTCTGACAGATGAGTCATATACATCCTCATAGTTCAGTGACAAAGCTGCCATGTCATGTGTTCATTGTCCGCCTTAAGATGCATATAACCTTTGGCAAGGCAAAGGAAACAAGAGGGAAAATCAATACATCGTTCTTGAAAGCCTTCTCGTCCTTTGTACTCTACTGTCCCTTGACCCCGCCGTGATATCTTGGGAAAGATTACAAAACTTGCAAGTCTCTGAATGATCGAGTCAAAGGCCCAGTAAATAGTCAATATACAATTATTATGACAACAATCAATCTTTTAAACGGGTAGTCCCCAAATCTACCGAACTAATTTTTTTGTCCAGTAATATCAACCATTGAATGGCCTTCAGGCAACATTTCTTTGCATAAGCCTGCACAAAATCATCGTAACAACCTTTCTGAAAAAGTGGTGCTACCGCCTTTCATGTAGCAGTATATCATGCCACAATAGATAGAAACGATGATTTTGCATACTAGGCCACAGCTTCACTTTAGCTGCACTTAGCATGTCAAAAATAATTGTTGTGCTGCTACGTTTGGCGATCCTCCATAATTATCCAATGACATTCTACTCTACTCGCATCGATTACCATTATAATTGCATTGATTACCATACTAGAATTGATATGGCTGACCTTTCTAAACTTAACTGGTAATAGAGGTGGCTTAACCCAACTAGAAACCGAGTTCACCATGATGTATCCATTCGTAAATATTTTCCACAAATCCATTTTTGCATAAATGAAGTTTAAATTTATCGAGTCTAAGAAGGCTCTATTTCGTACACTTTTTCCCCCTTAAATGAAAATAAACATGACACCTCAACTTATTACCATCCAATGAATGGGGATTACAACTGCAAATGTATAGTAAATCTTGCAAGAACTTGTTTAATATCCCATTGACTCGGTACCTCAGTACATCAATCTCGATTAGTTTGCATTTTTTTTAAACCTAATAACACTAGTGTTATAAAGGGCAAAAGTTATATGTAATTGCATTAGTCTAGTCTAAACCATCCTTAAAACATGCCAAATGTAATGTTCAATTTACACTTCAAACTTACTAAGGTTATTTCTATAATAAGAGTAACTATATATAAATATAAACTCACTGAGTTCATTTATTCAATACTAAGGTTATATTGAATTTTTGGAAAAAAAATTCGGCAGCATTTCGGCACAACACAATCAAATCTCAAATACAAAGCCACTTCAATAAACACTTCTATATCATACCAACATTCTCCAAAGGCAAAATGGCCATTACTAGGCCTCCAACCCAAACGCATCATTCATTTAAAAAAATAAAAAATAGATAAGCAATAATAGATAATAACATAACAATAATAATAATAAATGAAAAAATAATACTTTTTTTCCCTGCCTGAAGCATCAAAGATTTTAAAAATTTGTAATTTTTTCGAGATCACTACCATAAATAAATTGATGAATCATTTATTCATTGCCAAGTGAAAATAGTTTGCAATACATGCATAAAGAATATTTAAAACACAAAAGTTTTATTAGTCCTAATTGTTGTTCATAAAAATGAGATATAAGATTAAAAACAAAAGAAAAATGAAACTACAATAATGTCACTGGATAGTGAAAAATCACGGTAAACAACATAAAATATGACAATAAAGATTGAAAAATAAAAGAAAATGCAAACTAACAATAAATGCATTGAATATGAAAAATCGCAAGAAATATTTATAAATAAAACGTTCTAATAGTGAAACCATGGTGAAATTATTCTTTTTTTCTTTCTAAAAGAAATCCAAAATTTCTCCTTTACTTTTGTTTGATGTGTGAAAAAAAAAATACAGAAAAAGAAAGTAATGTTAAATTAATAGCTTTATTGAAATTTAAATCTGGTTGAATTTAATAACTTGATGAAATTTAAATGTTAAATAATAGCTACAAAAACCACATTATTGTTGCAATTGGGCAAAGCACAGATTGTTGTCTTATGTAATTTTTGTGATTTGAAATATAGTCATTTGTTCCAGTTAATTTAATACTCAACAATTTGCTTCTGAACAGCTTAACAAGCCTCATCCAATAAGTTACTGAATCAATGATTCAAAACCAATCCAAGAACTCATATCTTGATGCATATCTGATGCATTCATATTAAAAGTTATGAATCGATTAATATTTGAGTAATAGTTTTATGTGTTAAGACATAATCCGAAATAACCTCGGATCTAATTTTATAATCAAATCTGTCCCATGCTTGTATATAATAATAATAACAATAACAATAATAATAATAACAAATCGCAAAAAAAAAAAAAAAACGCAAAACTTACCTGAGAGCGTTTTGCGAAGTGACCAAAGTGCGCGAAAGCCGGGAGGCGGCCTGGAGCGGTGCGGCGACACACTGGGATGGCGCTGCGAACGGAGGAGAAGAGAGGAGGAGGAGGAGAAAAAAGAAAGAAGAAGAAAGAAGAAGGAGGGCGTCTGGCGTTTAAAGCCCTAAATTTGCGACCGAGTGGTCGGTCGCAAATTTCATCAAAATCGGTCGCAATTTTTAATTTTGCGACGTCGTTTTACTCGGCACCAAAATTGCGACCGATTTGTGACCATCATTTTTGGTCACAACTCAGCGGTCGCAAATCGATTGCAAATCGTTCACAAAATTTGTTCCTTGTTTTAAAGTGCACAATTTTGCGATAGAATAATTCATGGTCTCACATCGATCGCAAAATTGGTCGCAAATCCGTCGTACATGTTTCGCAAACTGGAAAACAAACTCACGGGAATTTTTAGCGCTACAATTAGCGACTGTTTACAAACTCACGGGAATTTTTAGCGCTACAATTAGCGACTGTTTGTCCATACGTCGCAAATCGATCGCAAAATTGCGAACGAATTCAGTCGGTCGCAATAATCGGTCGCAAAATGGAGACTTTTTCATAGTGTAGGTGCAAGGTCTGTTTTTGCGTTTAGGTCAGATTGGATGAACGCTCAGGTTGATAGTTAAGACATTTGGTAATTTGGAAAAGGGAGTCCAAGGATGAGGCTTGGGGTGGTGCTTAGGATGATGGGTACAATTGAGTTTGTCAGATGGGTACAGTTGGGCCTATCTAATTTTAGGATGGCTAAAACTAGGTCTGTCTGATGAATACAGCTGGGTCTATCTGGTGGGTGAGAAGGTTTGCACATGCGTGCCTATTTTCTGGATTATGGTGCAATATCTGGCTTTGCTTTGGGGTAACCAATTATGACTTGGTTTGTGTTTTCGACTAGATTAAGGTGCTTTCAGGAAAGGCTGGGTATTAAAGATGAGTACAACTGAATCTGTCAAATTTTTAGGAATGGGTACAACTGGTTTTGTCTGGTGGTTAAGATGGTTTGCATGTGGGTGCTTGTCTTTTGCGTTTTGGTGTAAGGTCTGGTTTTGTTTCAGGTAGCCATTTCTGAATTGGCTCTGGGTTTCTAGTTTTATTGGCATGCTTTTTGGAATGCCAAGGAGTTGAAGATAGGTTCCGCTGAGTCTGTCTGATCTTTGGATGGGTTTGCATGTGAATGCTTGTTTTCTGGGTTCTGGTACAAGGTCTAATTTTGCATGCTTTTAGAGAAGGCTAGATTTCAAAGTACAGAGACCATGAGCAAAGTCGTAGAGCAAGACTGACTCTAAGGATTAAGGGTTGACGCAGGGCGACATCAGAGATATTTCTCGATCCTATAGTGTTTGAGGTCTCAAATGACTCATAAGACTCTAGAGACATGCATCCAAGGTGATGCAGATGGGTTTCCTACATCTATAGTGCATTTTGACTTATCGAGTTATATTTTGACTTTTGTCTTTTGACCCATGTCCGATTTTTGGATATCAACTGGAAGTGGATGATTCAGCTCGCATTTTTGTGGGGCTTTCGATGTATCCTAACCTATACTATATGGGGATGGACACTTGACATGAGGTAAGGACATGGGATAGATGACAGATGCCTAAATGATAGGGCTTTCGTCATTTTCATTTTTATGACTCATACTACTTTAGAGACATATAAGAGAGAAATCATTTTGACACGTATTATGAAAAGGAGACTCATCTTAGTCTTTATGAGATTGTTGCTTTGTGCCTTAATTTTTGCATAAATCGCGCTTCGGGGTTTTTGGTTAAGCAAATAACCCTAACTTTTGCCTAAGTCACCCTTTTGGCTTTTCGACTTAGCGGGCTTTTCTGATTTTGCCTAAGCCGCTTGCCCTTGCAAATTTTCAACTTAGCTCATTTTGTTTTTACCTAAACCGCCCTTTACGAGTTTTCAATTCAGCTTTTGATTGCTTTTTTTCTTCTTTTTTTAGTTGGCATAGAAAATCTAAATTTTCATGGAATATATTTTTATTATTATTGTGACCGCACCCACAGGCTAGGCTATCTACACATTTCGTACTTTATTGAACATATTTCTTAGAGTCAGGTCACCTTAGTTTGGTTTAACAATAACATAAGTGGGGCAAGATGTTTGGTGCTAATGCCTGGATGCATTCACATGAAGTACCTCTTTGGTTGAATTGCATGGATTGGTGAGCTCGTTGGCATCTATTTCTGACAGGATGACAATGCCTTTAAAGCGAATCTCTTCAAGATAAGAATGGGTTGCCCGGTTTGGCCTGATTATGCCGTGAGGGTCTCACATAGAAGCTCTGATTTTCTTTGAGTACAAGATACCCTTCTTCCAATTTTAGTCTTGGTCTCTCTTGTTGAAGTGCCAAGCTACTGTTGATAACCCTAATTCTGATTGAGGGCTTCAAGTCTTCCTTTTAACTGATCATGGTGGCTTTGAACCCATTTTGCTTTGGGCAGTCAGCTTTCCCCTATGGTTTAGGTTGAATGATTTTGAATGTCAACATGGAGGACTATTTTCGTCCATGAACTGGTGAATAAAGCATTACTCTGGTTGGTGTTTTCGTACCGGCCCCGGATGGCCCGAAAATGTCACTTTTTATTTTTAATGGAAAGTGATCTTATTATGAACAGTGGTGACAAAACATTTTATTGGATACGATGCCGATAAATCGGTCTTATAAAACATCGATAAATCGGTCTTATAAAACATTTTTGAGTCGCCACCCATTATTTCGGCAATGGGACCGTTTCCAATTTTATAAAAAATGACTCCATTTCAAACCCAATTTTATTTAAGGCCAAATCATTTAAAAGACTGGTCAGGAGCATCAATGCGATTCTGGGTAAGGGAATTGGGTACGCCGGCCCGTTGGAAGCCGACGCCTGTTGACGCGTGTTTTTATGCCCCCACCCGATCCAATGATGATACGATGATGTGGAATGAATGGGTTAATGCTATCTAAAAGTCTTTTAATCTAAGAATTTAAATTAAACTAATTTTAAGTGTCTGACTGGGTCAAGCAAGTAAGCTACATCACGCAGCTACAGGTGCGTCACGCAGCTGTGCTTTATGACCTAATTCTATAAATAGATCTTTTTCTCACGTTAAAAAAGACTTTTGGAAAATTTTTAGAACGATTCTGAAACCCTAATAAACACGCCCTGCGTCCACATTCTCCTCCATAAGCTCTTTTGAGTTCGTTTGAAGGAGAATTGCCATTATATAATAATTCTAGGTGAATCAAACTAGAAAAAAGAGAGAAAATATTATATGAGTAATAAAATTCTATGTGAATCAAACTAGAAAAAAGAGAGAAAATTAGAAAAATCAGAAGGAACGAACCATTTAAATCCTTAGTGCCGAACTTCCTGGATCGCCTTAACCAATCGTTCGTAAGGCATAAATACAATCCAGGATTAGGTAATTCCTTTACACTTTTGTGTGTTTTTGTTTATTGATTATTTATTTTAGCATTGTTTTATTAGTTTAATCTTAATTAAGTTGTATTCTGCTCGTTTCTTCTCATTCGAGGTTGTCCTAAAATATGTTTAAATAAAAAAAATGCTTTAAACAAATAATTTAAAAAAGAGTTCGGACCTGAGCAGTTACGTCATGCAGCCAGTAGATCCGTAACGGAACTGGCAATTGCGTGACGGAACTGTTCATATCCAAAATTTCGTTTCTTTACCCCAGAACAGCTGCGTCACGCAACTTTCGGGTCCGTCACGCAACTGTTCTTCCAAACTTCCAAAGAAACATCAGTATGATTAACTATGAATGGGTAGTGATTTATCAGTCTATGAATAGTACCACCGGTCTGTGAATAGTACTACCGGTCCAGGAATCGGTATTATTTTGGTCCGGAAAAACTACTATATATGTTTTATATTTTCTTTAATATTTTTGGAGTAAGTATGCATGATTTTTATGGGTAGAAAGTAAGTAATGAATATGTTTGGCGAATTTAGATAATTAGTGAATAGTGAATTATGATGCTTTATTAATTAAGGAAATTTGAGGAATTATTTTTATGGAGTAATTTTAGAAATTTGTGGAGATAAATAATATTGTGTAGGAATTGAATTGGAGAATATTTTTAGCCATTAGATGAGATTACTTTTGACTTAATCTTAGCCATCCAATTGTGGGAAAAGACCAAAATACCCTTTAAATAAAATCAAATAATCTTGACTTTTTCTAACTAAAATAAATTAGAATCGTAGGTTAAAAGAGGCGCCGCGTTTTTTTCGGCGCGTCGGCTTTCAAACAGCCGGTACAATTCCCTTACCTAGAATCGCCTTGGTGCGCCGAATTTTCTAAGATAATTTGGCTTAAATAGAGTTGGATTTAAAATGGAGTCATCTTATAAAAATAAAATTGGAAAATGGTCCATGCTCGAAGATAATCGGTGGCGACCTCCAATGATTTATAAAGACTGATTCTATCGCGATCGTATCCAATAAAATGTTTTGTCACTAAACTGTTCAATAAGATATTCCATTTTCAAAAACATAAAAGTGAACGTTTTTTTCGGTGCTCGGGGGCGGTACGAAACAGCCTTGGCCACTTCACTGGGGAATTGCATCCACTAATCCCCGGCGTTGTATTTTTTAAATAACTAGTGGTTGAGTTAGAATTCAACTTCTAAAAACCTACATTTTCTAAATTGGAAATAAAATTGGTTAGAAAGCCGTGGAATTCTTAATCG
The DNA here is from genome assembly GCF_014843425.1 of Jatropha curcas. The sequence goes on along the minus strand of NW_023590789.1, from coordinate 11,856,264 downwards.
TCCTTGTTTGTTTTAATTGCTTTCTTTATTTTTTATGTTTTGGCATTCAATACTGCTTTCTCTCTTCTCACCACTTCTATCAATTATCTTGGTATCATTGCAAACTTGAAGGTGGATCCCAACCTAAACCTTGCATTTTAAGGCACAGCCACCCGAGAATTAGCAATTTTACCAACCGCAAGCCTAGTCCTTAAAAGGTCGTTTAAACAGGAGTTACGGCCCATGTACAAAGCCCGAATCCTGTTTGCGGAACCCAGACCTTTGTGAGCCCAATGGACCAAAGCCCATGCAAATGTCAGTTGAAAAGCCTTAGTACTTCCCCATAAGGAAAAACCTGAGCTGTTGTTCTGTCGCATTCATTCCGAGAATTTGTTTCGCCAATCTCAAAACCCCCTGTTGGTTATCGAGATTAGACCAAATCCTAGGAAATAGATGTCGAACTTTTTTACGAACAGAACTCGTGTGTGGGAGAGACAAGTTTGGAAGACATGCATTTCCCAACTCCAGTTCCCCTGCGTGTTATGAACTGTTCATGTGCTGTGACATTCATGCATCATGTAATGTTTTTCATTTCAGCCATGCATTAATAAGGGCTAATTTTCAGTATGGACGTTTAACCTTGATTTTGAGAGTGGACCTCTAATTCGTCTTGAATAACATAATGCAATCGTTTATAGTGAATTAAATACCCAAAAAGAAAAGGGAGCTATAAGGGGGTTGAAGGGGTTGCGATTCCTTTGTATTTTCACATTTCTCGCATTATCTGAAAGTAAGCATGAGATTACAGAAATTTTGTAATTAATCAAAATGAGATCCTGCTTGGGACCATCTATTCCAAGGCAAAAAGTAAGGACGCCAAAAACAAAAAAAAAAAAAAAAATCCCAAACTTGGAAATTCCCTTTCATTCCAAAAGGCAAAAATTAGGGACTCGAGAGAAGATCGACCGATCCTGTAAAATCCAAAAGGAACGGTCACAACAGATAATGCCGGAAATGTTCGAGTACAAAGTAAATTATTGCTATGTTATTCATGCCGAATTTTAGGTCCAGTCGTTGAAAACGAGATCTTATTTCCATACTGGTTATTAGCACATTAGACTTTCATTTCTCATCCTGTGTGCCCGCATTCTTCATGCATACATGACTCAGATTTATCAACCAAAATTGATCCTTCCCGGGAAATCACTTCGGGAGTTTGGCACCGACATCCTGGTCACGTCCAGAGTGTCTATGTGTCTTACTTTCTCTTATAAAAAAGAGGAGAAAAGAAAAAATTTTTGACAGAAAAAAAAGAGTCAAAATCTTTGCCTTGGTTCAATGTTTAGTTCCTATATGTTGATCTGCTTATATTTCACTTTTTGAAATGGAAGTCTTGAATAATATACCATGATTAAGAGATTTCAATGATTATATGTTTAGATTTGATTATTTAAAGAGATTTCAATGACTTATATGTTTAGATTCTGTGATTATGAACTTAAGTATCTTTAGGGTTTGAAACACGGAAATGTGAGGTTTCTTTAGCAAAATTGTAAATCTCTAGCTTAAAACAAATCTAGACAGTAATTTTGGCTTAAGAGAAGCATGAATCCTAACTTTTGAATAAGAGAAATATAGGAGAAAAGCGGAAAAACTAAACCATAACTTTTAAAAAAAAAAAAAAAAAAAAAAAAAAAAAAAAAAAAAAAAAAAAAAAAACAAAAAAAAAAAAAAAAAAAAAAAAAAAATTACAAAGTATATCTTCAATCAAACAAAAATGATGAGGGTATTGCGACGAGAAAAATCAAGATTTGAGGAATAAACGATAATGCCTTTCCATACATTTTGCGCACCGTTCTAATGAAAAAAAAGTGGTAGCGAAGCATAAAATGCAACATTTTTGCTATATTTCCCATTAAAAACATAATGCAATCAACAAGTGGTATGGAGCATCAAAAATGCAAACCACTTTGTGTCTGATAGAAATAGCGTGCCTAAAAATACCTTGAGATGAGAAACATCTAACATGTGTGCTAAACTTGTCCTAAGTACTTTCTACTTGCATTCTAAGAAGGAGAATGCCTCTTATTGTCATGTTTTAAAAAGTTTGGCTTAGATTTTTACAACTTTAGATTTTGTTTGCTTCAATTGAAGTTTTAGATTGCCATGTTTCACTCATAGAATCTTTATGGTCAAAATCAAATTAATCTCTGTATCTTTTGCGTAGATTACTTCCTAGAAGTGCCAAAATCAACGGGAAAGTAGAAAATAAAATGGTCAACTATAAGAAAAAAAAAAACAAGAAGATGAAGCTCGGTTTGCCTAGGGACAAAAAAAAAAAAAAAAGAAGATGAATGTTTTGCCTAGGGACAAGCAAAGAGCTAATTGTGGGGAAGCTGATAGCCTCGCAAAGCGGTCAAATTTGTTAAGTTATAATCCCATGATTTGTATGACTGCATGTTTGTTTTGAAGATTTTTGGCTGTTGGTCCTGCTTGAGTGCTAGATTCTTTTGGACAGCGATCAGGAGGTCAAATGCTATTTTCTCGGTGGTTTCCTTGGAAGGATCAATAAAGAAAGACCAGGAATAAAAATCCTTAGTGCTTAAATAGGTTCATGCATACATGAGTGAGTTGCGTATTTTATCTCTTTCTGAATGTTGCAGGTGATAAAAGGGTCACTTCATCTTTTCAAAAATGTAAAGTCTCTTTGTTTATGTGGTTTTGCTTAGCTTTCGTTTTAATGTCTTTTGTTAATTTTGGAACAATGTAGATCGGCATTTATGCCCGTGTTAACAAGGTAGACCACTTCCGCAAGTGGGTAGGATGCCTCCTTTTTCATTTCTGTTTTCTTTGTGCAGGAATAAAGTGAAGTCCCAAATCAGAATGTAAATAATACTGTAAAGGAAATGTGAATAATACTGTAATTGCTCAAAGGAGCTACAAAATATGAAAATATCAAAAAAAAAAAAAGCAGCAGCAGTAGTCATCATACTGGTTGGGCCATCAAACACTGATCCCTCCAAGACCTAGTTTCGTCACTCGGAATGAAACCAATCCACAGATCAATACACTGGATCCCTCCAAGACCTAGTTCTCGTCACTCGGAATGAAAAAACCAATCGGATACCCGGGGTGTAAAAAAAAAAAAGCAGCAGCAGTAGTCATCATACTGGTTGGGCCATCAAACACTGATCCCTCCAAGACCTAGTTTCGTCACTCGGAATGAAACCAATCGGCATACCCGGGTGTCCGATTCCGCTAACGATCAGCCAAGTTGGTCAGCAGACTCTGTGTCATGGGACCGCTTTCGAAGTCATGGACTCTGGGAACGCCCTGAATTACACCATACTGGCGGTTGATTCTGTCCGGAAAGCAGGCCATGGAACGATCAAGACTGGCATATAGCACATAATTGAGGTTCATGCTCCCAGCAGTGACCAGTCGAATCCTCCACTAAGGGCAAGTCCAACGAATCACGGGGTTGTCGCCAAAATCAAAGTGTCCTCGAGAGCCAGTGCGAAGATTGGCAGGACCATATGTCGGGATTGAACGAGTTGGCACCGGAGCAATCAAGCTTAGTTTGTCTAAAGCCCAGGCTTGCAGTAATATCGGGCAACCTCGATGATGAACATTGAAGTCGGTAACTTGAAGGGCAATGTCCCTAACCCAGCACATGGTCTCTCCCATGATCATCATAAAGACGGTGCGATGATACACCTGCATGTCCCAGACAACGGTCAGCAATCGGAAATCTCCAATTCCAGGTCAGCGATTCTTCATGGCATACATGTTCAGCAATAAGAAACAACAAGTCCGAACCCAAGAAGGGTTTGCATCCATGGACAGAACCCTATTCAGGAAAGGCTCTAAAGGAAGGCCTTTATTCGGGTCTATTTCGTCAGGAAGGTGAACTAGGCATAGAGCCGCGACCTCGGTCAAATCATATCTTGGGCCTGGGGGCAAAGCTGGACTTTCATCCTGTTCAGGGTGGTGACCCATTATGGCACACATCTCCTCATAGGTCGGAGTCACTTCAGAATCTTGCATAACTCGAAAAACCATAGCATAATTTGGGCGTTAAAGTTGCCCTTACTTAAGTGGGTTGTAGGTTGTACTTGCACATGTACCCACTTTACTTTAACTGTTATTTATGATATTTTTAAGTTATTTAACTCACAAATTGTTGTATAGTTAAACATAAGCCATATTTCAACATAAAATTGCATATGATCTTTAATATATTTCATTACTAAAATGGGTGGTGACCCATTATGGCACACATCTCCTCATAGGTCGGAGTCACTTCAGAATCTTCAAATCGAAAAACCATAGTGTTGGGGTTAAAGTGCCTTACTTAAGTGGGTTGTGTTGACTTGCACATGACCCACTTACTTAACGTATTTATGATATTTTTAAGTTATTTAACTCAAATTATATTTAAAAATAAATTTTCATACATAAAATGCATAGATTCTTAAAGATTCATTACTAAAATAAAAAAATTAATACGACAATAAAATTTAAATAGGATTTTAGTTCAAGTATCTATATCTGACACTGAAATTATCTTTTTATCTTTAAATAAATGAGTCACTCGTCTAATCGGCGTGTCAATCTGTGACATGATATGTTTATATTTATGTTATAAATGAGTGACCTATTTATTACAAGAATCCATTTAACCTCAACCTTAACCCTTTTATTTTGCGTGTTAAGTGAATCATATTCGTATGTCATGATCCATTTTGACATCCCTATTGGTCATAATATGAAATTATGCAATTATGTATAAATTATGAGATATTGAGTATGATTATGTAATTAAGACGTGATTTAATGAAAATGAAATTATGATATAATATTTAGTATGGAAAAGTATGATTTTATGAATAAATGGAATTCATGAAAGAGAATATTTTTTTGAACTATAATAAAGTATTCTAATATAATTATGGGCTTAATTTTACCCAACGTCCTAGAGTTATACCCCTTTATCGTCCCTCAGTGTCAAAATGTCCAAATAAAATAATTGTATTTTTCGATTTGTAATAGTAAAGTTTAAACCCACTCTGCTGGTCAATTTTTACCAGTTTACTCTACTGGCATGTAAAATCATCAAAAAGGTGTCACATATTCAACTGCCACGTCACTTTATTATGCTCTCACTTTATTGAGCTTTCTCTCTTCTTTCTACGTTCTCTCTCTTGCAAGCGATAATTACAAAATACCAACAGAGGATGGTTAATGTAGATCACAGGTATCAGAACTCTATGGAAATCTCTATTCTTTTGACCCACGTATACTGCCAAGAGTCCTTTTGGCACTATCACTAATTTATCAATTATAGCTTCCTCTCAGACTGGGATGAAACCCGATCCAGGTTTTGAAGTGCACAATAATTTGGCTCCGATTATCAAGCGGCGTCCCTAGTTAATAAGCTTCGTGAGGTGCGTTGACCTGCATGATTGCTCCGATGGGCTTAGTCGATTGTACTTGGACGAGCATCGGATTCGCCAAAAAATCCATCTAGAGATTCGGACTAACAGCTTTCCAATATTGAATCCTCTTATTTTCTTCATGACATGATTGGTAAGAAGATAAACCATAATAAAAAAGAGGTTTTTTTTTAAAAAAAAATTAGGTCCCCTAATATAGAAAAGCCAAATTGGACATGAGTTTTTAGTGTATTTTAGCATACTTGCACAAATGGATTTTATTTAGATTTTTATATTTGTTGGAAAAGTTTGAAGGTTTTATCTTTTGCTTTGGTGACAGATTCATAATGAGATGAACAAATTGAATGGAGAGCATTTGCTCATTAATGGCCAAAATAAATACAAATCAATGTGGATTCAAGCATATTCGTCTTTATGGATGCTTGGTGGCTTTTTGTTGATTCTTTACTTAGAGCATATTTACATTTGGACTGCTGTAGTTGTGATCCAAATTTTTATGACGCGGGAGCGCTTCAATCTACTCAGAAGAGCTCACAAGGATAGACGTCTTCCTGGGTTTAGGCTTTTGAATTGGTAAGGATGATGATAGTTTTACTTGTGTAGAAAAAAATAAATTTTGAAATATATCATATCATTTTACAGGTATTTCTTTTTCATAGCAATGCTTCTAAAGGAGTTGTATGGGAATATAAAGGGCAATAAATTGCATCAATTTTAATTTTTGAAAGTCAAAAGAAAAGAAAAAAGATAATTTTCCCTATTTGGGCAGGAGAGAGAATGTGGAAATAAGAGAGAGAGAAAGCTTAATAAAGTGAGGAGAGAGAAAAATTAAATAGGAAAGAGAAAAGATAAATAAGAGAGAGAAAAGCATAATAAAGTGACGTGGCATTGAATACATGGCACCTTTTTGATGATTGGATATGCCATAGGAGCAAACATGTAAAAACTGACCGAATAGTGGTTTTAGACTTTACTGTTACAAATTGAAAAGTACAATTATTTTATTGGGACGTTTTGAAAATGAGGGATGATAAAGGGAAAGGGGTATAAGTGTGGAGATGTTGGGTAAAATTAAGTCGTAATTATGAGATCGAAAATTTTATTTATGAACACTGATATGAACGATTTATAAAATGAATTAAATATGATGGTTTTACCGATCCTAGTTTACTTGGTTGAGTCTGTGGTATTAAAGAGATATGGCATGTCATATGAAAAACAATATTATATGTATTATATGACACGCAGTGTAAATTATTCAGGGGTTAACGAACCCCCAATTCAGGAACTAATGAACTCCTGTTATCCAAGGGCTAATGAATCCCCAACTTATGATATAGCCATTTGATTATAACTGGCGGGTCACATGATGTTATTATGGTTTGTGAGTTGTACGTTACTATGTTTTTTATGTCTGCTATTTGGTTCTCTAAGTGTGCTAGTTGCCTAATTAAAATATTATTTTTCAGAAATAACTTAAATAAATAATTATACTGCTTTTGTGGAAATATGTTGATTTATGTGATACCATGATTTAGTATGCTTAATTTAGTGATGCATGATTATTAGATTTAATTAAGCATATGGACTATGAATATTTATATAATGCGTTTGAAATATGCTATATCATGATTATACCATCTGATTATGATAAAATGTTGTGTGCTATGACAATAAGTGATATTATGACTGCTTATATATATAATTATTAGATTTTAATGTAAGCATTAGTGGACTAGATGAAATCATTTATATTAATGCGGTTTGAAATATATGCTATATCATGATTTATACACATGTCTGATTATGCAGAAAATGTTGTGGTGCCTATGACATAAGTGATATTATGACTGCTGCTGAATTGATACGTATATATAATTACTATATATATATATAGTATATAATTACTTCCTACTATAAAATGGGCATAAGCACTACTAAACTTTATTATGCTCAGATATGTGACTTATCCAGGCACAGGGGTGTTATTGCTAACTTGTGTAGTTTATATATATATTCCTACTATAAATGGGCATTAAGCACTACTAAACTTTATGCTCAGTATGTTGACTTATCACACAGGTTGCTAACTTTTGTAGTAAACGGTCCACAGTGCACATTAGACTACTTAGAAGTCTTATTTCAATACAGTCAGTTTTAGACCAATTTCTTTTTCTTTTAGACTTTCATGAACTTCTAGTGGCATATAAATATAATTAAGTTGCTAGATGTTTTTATTAGAGTCAGAATGATGATATAAACTAAATATTTGAAATAGTTGTTTTATTTTCAAAGTTAGAATATTTTATGGCATGTAATGAATATTTTAAATGCTTTTAATTAAATGGAACTGATTTATAATCTGTATTGGGATTTGTGAAATATGATGGATGTTTGATTAAGAATGGTTGAGTTGAATTGGAAAAATATTTTTAAAAATGTAGTTGAGTTTGTGGATGGATTATAGAAGTATTTAAAATGTTTTTTGTGATTTTGAGATACTTAAAATATAGGGAAAACTCATGCAGTTTTTTATAGGATTTTCCCGAAAATTTTCTAAGTCATTTTTATAAAATTAAATAAATGCTTTAAAATTATTAAGTCTTAAGCATGCCAATACTCCGGTATTAAATCTAATATGGCTCTTAAGGTCCTATTTTACGAAACTGGAATTTGGATATCACAAAATGTGTCGCTAAACTAACCAAACTATACATTGTATAAACCCCTCTTCTTCTCTCACCCTCACACGTCGAGAAAGAAAAAGAGAACAAAAGTTCTCTATTTCTCTCGTTCTATATCTGGTCATTACTCATGGAGACCTCCTATTGTTCTCTAATTCTTTCGTTGTATTGCTCTTTAGCTCACTCTATCTTTGTTCTTTGTTGAATTGGTGAGATATGTTATTCTTCTTTTTTTTTTTTCTTTTGGATGTTGATTCTTTCTATTACACGTAACATATACGAGTAGCGCTTGACAGTTGGTGGAAAGCTTATTTCTTCTCTAGTGAAGAGAAATATAGTGTTAATCTCTCATGTAAAGGTACTGGAAGCTACTACAACTATCACATGTAATAGTGAGTTTCTTTAGTTTCCTTTGCTTTTTCTTCATTAAGCTCATCTTGATTATAAATATAATTAAGGTTGGTTAGTCTTTACGGTTATTTTATTAATGAATGTTTTTTTTTTTTTTTAGTTGATGGTGCTAAAGGCTCATTGGAGAACAAATAGCTTACCTTGTATTCCTTGATGTTGATTTTGTATTTACCAAATATAAATTGCTCAATCAATTAAGGGAGAACAATGTATAATGGTTTTATGGTTATTTTCTAGTTTTGCCATGTCAGATTAGGTTTTTTTTTTTTAACTCAGCTTTGTTAAGCCTATATCTTTATACAGTACAACTTTATATACTAGAAAAACAAAAATACATAGTATGATAGAAAGAAATATCAGATCTCATAGAATACTCTAATTCTAGTATGTTCATTTCATCTAAGACTCAAAATTTTTTTCAATCATTAATATTGATAAGAAGTCAAGTTGCGTTCAAATTAATCGCCTTGACTAACTGTTTTACATATATCTTAATTAAAAAAGCAGTAGGAACTAGAATAAACAGTGCATAGCAATAAATGCAAGTGTAGGATGCTGACTGTATTTTTGTGGGTCTTGTTAATTGCTTAATCATATTTAGCTTACCACTTCATCAGTTAACAATTAATTGGCTTTTTTAAAAATTAGAAAATCATATTGAGCTTACCATATCATTAGTTAACAATTAGTTGACTTTTAAAAATTTTGAACCTAATTGGAAAGATTTACTGTTCATACACCAAATTAACAAAAAATCAAAAGTTTAGACACTATAACTTTACTATTCAATAAGTCGTCTCTAGAAGAATGATTATTTTTAGTATATTTTCATGTTGATGCTTTACTTTTACATATGGTTTTAAAATTTGGAATAGATTGTCTGGTACAACTCGTTAATAAAAAAGGGTCATACTTTTAGGCTATGTTTGATTGATGTAATGCAATATAATGTAATCAAATATGTAATACAATGAAAATTATATTTTAACGGAATGTAGTTGATATTCCATTACTATGTTTAGTCACGTGATTGAAACATTTATGAAATATAATCATCATTCTATTTTTATGATTGTTTGTAAATGTATAATGTAATTAGCACCACACCACCACTAACAATTACACCACCCCCACGCCACAACCATCATTCCATCAAACCACTTCACCATCACTTCATTATTAATACAAAAGAAATGTAATAGAGTTTGAAATGTAATATTCAGCTTTACCATAACGTCTATCGCCTTGTATTAATAGAGTTTGACATATGGCTAATTTGCTCAGTTTTTTTGTTCTACTACTTCTTTGCCACTAAAGCCTAACATATCTATTAATTCATATCGACTACTGATACATAACATCTTAAGTAGTTTAAAGATTTCACGTGATTATGAATTAAAAACAAGAAGTATATATTTTTTTTTTAGTTTTAGTTTTAATTAATTTTATTTATTTTATTATTAATTTATTTTATAATTATTATTAAAATTTAAAAGGATTTCTATCAAAAAAATTCAATTTATTTTGATATTCGTCCAAAACAAAATTCCATTTGTGTATGGACTACCGGAAAAACGGATATTGCGCTTACTCGATCTCGGTTATTATATATACGGTCAGGAGAAATCGGAAAAATTCCAAACTCAATAGGAGTATCTTTTGGAATCTGAAATATGACCACTACCCATAATGTACTTAATTCCACCATATGGCTCCATCAATCAGTACTAGTTTGAAAAAAATGGAAAATTCCTATATTTTATATTTTCTATTTACTTTAATGAGAATGAGATTTAATAAAAACGAAATAAATAAAATAAGAAATAATACAGAATAAAAAATATTAATTAAAGAATAAGAATTAAGAATAATAATACAGAATCAAAGAATAAAGAAGGGATCCCTGTGAGAATGAAAATTGTTCCCCCCTTTTTGCATTTTCTGCAGAAAAGGGAAGAGAATGCATTGATTGTATTTTTTTTTTATTATTAGAATATTGGATTCTGATCCATCGGGACTGACGGGGCTCGAACCCGACAGCTTCCGGCCTTGACAGCGGCTAGCTACTGACCAAATTGAACTACAACCCGGGGAAAATGCAATTAAGTGTACAGCATAACAATCTTATGATTTTTATTCGGAACCCTTTTCTATTTTTCCTAAATTTTTTAGATTTTAGCATTGGAATCACCACAATTGGAACAGAAAGAAAACTGTGGAATGGTATATTGGATATCCACATGATATCCACTTGAGTGATAAAAGGACCAGGGATTGCTTTAGTCACTTTTCGTTATTTCCAAAATCAAAGTCGAATTGATAATAAAAAAAAATCTTTAAAAGACTCCCCTTTTTCTTTAAACATACTCTTTTCTCTTTAACACTTTATACTTGACAATCCTGATCTGAACTAGATCATTAGCAAGATCAGAATGTGAGAGAAAAAAAAAAGAAAAAACCAAATCCAAATAAAGAACAGCGTGGTTAGAAATATATCAGAAATTTCTATTTTTTTCTGTATCAGGTATTTCGAGGAGAACAAGGGGGGTTTTATTTTTTTTTTTTTTATTTTCTATAGTTCATTTCATGGCGGATCCAGTGAATTATTGGGCCGAGCTGGAATTTTGAACCCAGCGTAAGACATATTTGCCAACGAATTTACAGTCCGCCCCATATAACGCCGTCGGGCACGACCCCAGGAAGAATCAATTCCAGACTTATTAATAATCCATGATCAACTTCCTTTCGTAATTACCCTACCCCCAGGGGAAGTCGGGAATCCCCGCTGCTCCTTGAAAGAAAGGTCTGAACCACTTTAGACCGATGGGGGGCACATTTGCCCGACCGCCAGCATACTATGCTCATAATATGAAGTTTTTTGAATTGTCAATATCACGAAATGGCTATGACTAGATTCGCAAGAATCTTCCGTCTTTCCATGATTCCATAGAATTGTTGATTCTTATATGCATAAAACATTCATTCTAATCGCCTATAAAATAAAATAAAAAAAAAAATCCATTTCTAAAATTATAAAAATAAAAATTATATAAATTATTTTATAAAAATAAATTATATAAATTCTAAGTTCTATATTAATTATATGTATAATTAGGAATTAGATAATTCATTTTTAATTATATATAATTAGAAAAATATATATAGAATTTAGAATTTTATATTCGAAATTAGAAAAAAAAAATAGAAATAAATACAAAAGATTCATTTCAGGAAATGATTGATCCACCGGAAAAAGCCAGAAAATAGGGTTAGGGTTAAACTTCATTTCTTTCGCTTGTGTTCATAATCACTCCATTCGTAAGATAATAGGCATATCTTTCTCTCACACTAAAACCAGTAATTTAACAAATAAACAAATGATAAATCTGGAAATCCGAAGAGGGATAGGCCTCAACAAGTTATCAACAAGTATCCCATTTTTTTTTAAGGAATTACATTTGGTTCAGGGGACAAATAGGTCTTTGTTGAAATGCTAAATACATGTATCAATCAAACGAATTCAAGATCAAATAAAACCGCTTTTTTACCTATATTTCACTAAGTTAATTAAACTCACTGGTAATCAAATCTCTGCTTTAGATGAACTTTTACTATGGAGTCTTACTCCCTGAACTTAGTATAATTAGTTCATAATATATTAATTTATAATATATTATTTATAATAATATTGAATACTTATTTATAATATATTTATTTTAAAATATATTTTATTTATTAGTTTATAAATATTTATGTTTATAATATATTTATAAAATTTATTATTTCTAATCTAATTTTAGAACATTATCATTCTATTAGAATATTAGAATATTAGAATATAGAATATTCTATTTATGCTATTATACTTATATGCTATTATATATTTTATTCTATTCATATAGATTAGGTTTGTATATAGATTTGATTCTCGAATCTATTTCCATAGATCTATTTCTTATCCGCCAAAGTGCCTCATTCAGGAATGAAATTCAAAATGGGCCCTTTTAACTCAGTCGGATAGAGTTAACCGCCATGGTAAGCCGGAACCGCGTACAGTCATCGGTTACAAATCGATAAGGGGCTTTGTCCCTTTTTTTCTTTTTCATACAAACCCAGGGGGTTAGTGTTCCTAGTAGTATTCCTGTTGAAGTTGAAGGAGGGAATAGAAATTTTTTTATTATTTGTACTAAAAAAGTAGGGAAAACCTCTATAATTAAATTCTAGAATAATGGAATTCTAAAATGAAATTAAGAAATGTTTAAAAAATTAGCATTTCTAAGGGATTTACTACTACCATTAATACTTTATTTAAAATTGAAATGAATATTAATTTAATTTATTAATACTAGTAATGATTTTATACTATTGTATACTACTACCCATCTATAGTAATTTTAATATTAATAGTATATTATAGTAATTAGGTATATTTTTGATAGTTGATAGTTATAAAATATTAATAAACTATTATAAATATAGGTTTATAGTTAGAAAGTTGAAATTGTTTATTATATGTTTATTATACTGCAATAATGATAAATTGACTCTTAAAATCGCCCATTTTCTTATTTTCCATTATTTCTAATCAATCAATTAGAAAGATTAGATTAGAAATCAATTAAAAAAAGTAAGTGGACCTAACCTATTGCCATCATGACTATATCACCTATTCTGAGTATTAAAATTCCGATATAGATTGAAATTGAAACAGTAGCTCTGCTTTTTCTTTCATTTGATTATTTTCCCTATTTCTTTTCTTTAACTCCGAAAAATCTGTTCAAGATTTCTGATTAAATTTCTTTTCTTACTCCTAGCTTTTCTATAGGAATAAATCACTATCCCTTCCCCATAGAAAAAAGAAGTCATAACATAAGAACATCAGAAGAGGACCTCTTGAAATATTCTTTTTTTTGATTCAGATCAATTTGTATTTGATCATTTATACCATATAAGATTATAAGATTTATATTATATATAATAAGATTGATATATCTATAGATCATGGGCATTCATTGGTCATGTACCAAAATATTCACATACAATATTGTTTTTCCGACAATATTAATGTAGAAGTAGGAATAAAGGCGTTTGAGAAAATACTTCATTTAAGTTTTCTATATTTAATAATTGTTTAATTGAATTTAAATAATAGGAAAGAATTTAATAATAGGAAAAGTCATTTCTCTTTCTTCTTTTTCTGACAGATATAAATATTAAAGTAAATAGAAAAAAAATATTGGAAGTTCTTTCTTGCTTTGACCCGCGAAAAATTCTGGTTTTGTTCTTAATCTGGAAAGAAAAGGGAAATAAAATATAAGAAAGATGGCGGAGAAAGAATAAAGGATTAAAATTAAAAAAATATACGGATACTGTAGCAGTTAAGCACATAGAAATTAGAAGAATACGTTAAAAATAATTTGATTATTTAGAAATCTCATGAACAAGATCCAACAATAAGATTAAAGTTTGATAGAATGAGAGAAAAGGAAGTCGCAGGATCAAAAACTAGTCAACGAGAGGGGAGATCACTTGTTTCTTGAAACAGTTCTTTCAAAAAATTCATGTTCGCACGGTTATAAGGATATAAGAAGAATAACCGAATTGAATTCATGGAATTTACCTAAGTCGGGATTATGGACCGATTTAAAGAATTTTTTTCTTCGAAAACCATTAGAAATTAGAAGGGAGATAGTGTACGAAAAATCAATCATACATAAATGCTAGAAGCTTTCAAAGGCCCTGAAAATGCAATGAGGATTGGTTCGGAAATGGTTGAATAGTTGAATAGGAGGATAACTAATGGGGGACTAATAGGCCCTTGGTAACATTACCAAAGACGAAAATGATTTATTTGATATTAATGGGAATGAATGGTTACGGAGGGACCGTTTCGTTTTGTAGGTTGGTCCGGGTCTATATGCTTCCTTGCCTTGCGCCATTGGCGCCTTAGGGGTTGGTCACAAGGTACAACCCTTTTGTAAACCTCATGGTTATACCCACTTGGATTGGGCTAGTTCCTATTGGAAGCGCTGCCAACTTCTTAACCGCTGCCCAGTTTCTACTCCTGCTAATATTTAGCGCATCTTTGTTATTACTATGGGGTCCCGGAAGCACAAGGCGATTTTACTCGTTCGGTGTCAATTAGGCGGTTTGTGGGACTTGTTTGTTGCTCTCCACCGGTGGCTTTCGACTAATAGTTATCGTTACGTCAATTTGAACTTGCTCGATCCGTGCAATTGCGAACCTTATAAAATTGCAATCGCATTCTCTGGTCCAATTGCTGTTTTTTGTTTCTGTATTCCTGATATCCACTAGGCTCAGTCTGTTGGTTTTTTTGCTGGCCTAGTTTTGGTTGTTTATTGTGCTTGTAGCAGCTAGATTTTCGATTCATTCCTCTTTTTCCAAGCGGTTTCATTAACTGACGCTGAACCCATTTCATATGATGGGGGTTGCCGGCGTATTAGGTGCTGCTCTGCTATGCGCTATTCATGGTTGCTACTGTAGAAAATACTTATTTGAGATGGTGATGTGTGCAAATTACATTCCGTTGCTTTAACCCAACTCAAGCCGAAGAAACTTATTCAAATGGTTACCGCCTAACCGCTTGCGTCTCCCCAAATCTTGCGGGGTTTGCTCTTTTCAAAACGTATGGTTACATTTCTTTATGTTTATTTGTACCAGTAAACCGGTTTATGGATGAGTGCTCTGGAGTAGTCCGGTCTGGCTCTCGAATCTACGTGGCGGCCTATGACTTCGTTTTCTCAGAGATCCCGTGCAGCGGAAGATCCTGAATTTGAGGACTTTCTACACTAAAAAATATTCTTCCTAAAACGAAGGTATTCGTGCTTGGATTGGCGGCTCAAGATCAGCCTCATGAAAAAACCTTATATTCCCTGAGGAGGGTTCTACCACGTGGAACGCTCTTTAATGGGAACTTATCTTTAGCGGTCGTGACCAAGAAACTACCGGTTTCGTTGGTGGGCCGGGATGCCCGACTGATCAAATATCCGGTAAACTACTGGGAGCTCATGTAGGCTCATGCTGGCATATAATCGTATTCGGGCCGGAGCAATGAACCTATTTGAAGTGGCTCATTTTCGTACCGGAAAACCAATGTATGAACAAGGATTAATTTTACTGGTCCCCACCTAGCTACTCTAGGTTGAGGGGTAGGGTCCTGGTGGGGAAGTATAGACACCTTTCAACTACTATTGTATTAGGAAGAGAGAGCGTACTTTCAAACTTAATTTCCGCTGCAAGTATTGGGCTTGGCGGTATTTAGCATGCCACTTTCTGGCGGTCCTGAGACTCTTGAAGAATCTTTTTTCCATTTTTTGCGTTATGTATGGAAAGATAGAAATAAAATGACAACATTTTAGGTATTCACTTAATCTTGCTAGTATAGGGTGCTTCTTCTTTCTAGTATTCAAGGCTCTTTATTTTGGGGGGCGTAATATGATACCTGGCTCCGGGGGAGATGTAAGAAAAAATTACCAACTTGAACCCTTAAAGCCCAAGTGGTTTATTTTTGGTATTTACTAAAATTCCACCCTTTGGAGGAGAAGAGGCATTGTTAGTGTGGACGATTTGGAAGAATAAATTGGAGGGCATGTATGGTTAGGTTCCATTTGTATACATGGGGGGAATCTGCATATCTTAACCAAACCCGCTATGGGCTCGCCGTTGCACTTGTATGGTCCGGGAAGAGCTTACTTGTCTTTATAGTTTTAGGTGCTTTATCCGTTTTTTGGTTTTCAATGCTGTGTTGCTTCTGTCTGGTTCAATAATACCGCTTATCCCTCAGTGAGGTTTTACGGGCCTTACTGGACCGGAAGCTTCTCAAGCTTTCAAGCTTTACTTTCTAGTTAGAGATCAACGTCTTGGGGCTCTAACGCTGGGATCCGCCTTCAGGACCTACCGGGTTAGTAAAATATTTAATGCGTTCGCCTACTGGAGAAAGTTATTTTTGGAAGGAGAAACTATGCGTTTTTGGATCTACGTGCTCCCCTTGGTTAGAACCTCCTAAAGAGGTCCAAAATGATTTGAGACTTGAGTAGGTGAAAAAAAAAGACATACAACCTTGGCAAGGAACGCCGTTCCTCGGAATATATGACCCATTGCGCCTTAGGGTTCGTTTGAAATTCTTAGGTGGCGTTAGGCTTACCGAGATCCAATTGCAAGTCACAATTATGTCTCTCCTAGAAGTTGGTAGCTAACCTCTCATTTTGTTCTAGGTTACTCCTATTCGTAGGTCATTTATGAGCACCCGCGGGAAGGCTCGGTTGCAGCTGCGCAGGATTTGAAAAAGGAATTGATCGTGATTTGAACCTGTTCTTCCATGACTCCTCTAACTAACTTAAGACAAGACAGATCCAAACTTAAAAGTAGGAAGTCAATTTGATTCAACAAATTTACATATTGATTGGTTAGATCGGGTCATACTTAAAGTATTCCTTTTTCTTTTCTTTTCAAAACTCGATTGAGATCTTAAATCTATTTTTTCTTGGCTCGGCTAGGTGGGATAGCCGAAGCCATTTACATTTATGATACTGGGCTAGTCAAAACAAAACAACAAAGACCATAAAATCTATTCATCGAGAAAAAAGGAGAGAGAGGGATTCGAACCCTCGATAGTTCTTGCGAACTATACCGGGTTTCAAGACCGAGCTATCAACCACCGGCCATCTCTCCGAAAAGATTAATTTCATATTTACTATTTTTATTTTTTTTTTCGCATGCTAAATAAATAAGAAACATCATGACCATAGGAGTGTATACCATCACTGTACTACTAGAAAGATATTTTGAGAAAGATATTTGGTGTGAGTCCGATAAGTCTATTTATCTATCTGTAATATTATAGAATAGATGCGGGATCTAGCATGACCATTTGTGAAGTAATAATAAAAAAACGGGACTCTCGACCCCATGTTCAAAATAAAATGGGAAAGGGGTGGTAATAAAGTCAATATAGAATCAATGATTCATGGCACCAATCCCCCCATGATTGCATTTTTTTTTTTTTTACAATTTTTTTTGGGCTGATAGAGGGATCAAATGTTATATCAGTATCTTGTGGGTAGGCTTGGGAGGATTAGAAACAGATATATTGCCTTCCCAATTGGCTGTTTTGCATTAATTGCTACTTCAATCAATCTTACTGATTAGTGTACCCGTTGTTTTTCCTTCTTCCTGATGGTTGGTCAAGTAACAAAATGTTGTATTTTCTGCGTTACATCATTATGGATTGGATTAGTTTTTCTGGTAGGTATCCTAATTCTCTCATTCTGCTTGAACCTATTTGTCCAGAAGATACAAAAAAATAAAATGACGCCCTCCCCGAATTCTTTTCGGGTTGCGAAAACACATTAAATTCAAATATAAGTCTAAGTTCCAAAAAATCTGCAAAAATACAAATAAAGAAAACAAAAAAGTAGGGAGGGGTCGAAATAAATTAAATGGGAAAATTAAGTCTAATGTGATAAAAAATATATATAAATGAAATATTATAAATTATTATAAAGAATTATTATAAATGAAATTCTAATTAGATATTTCTATTTCTAAATTCGAAATTTTTCTTAATTAGAAATTGAATTTCTATAATTCTATTTATTACATATTTATATTCTATTATTTATTACTATTATTTATTCTAATTTATTATATATAGAATTATATAATATATAATTCATATATTAATCAAATACATTATAATAATATAATTAAAATTAATAAGAAAATCTGAATAGAAAAAAATGGAAATAGGGGGAAAATATATTTAATAATATATTAATAATTAATATTAAATTTTTAATATTAAAATATATTTAATAATATATTTAATTTAATATATTTATTTAATATAAAATAGAAAATGAATATAAGTAATATAATAAATATAATAAATAATATAAAATAAATAGAATTAATAGAATATAAAATAATAGATTAAATAAGAAATATAAAATAATAGAATTAATAGAATTAGATTCTAATAAAATTAGATTCTAATTAAATTAGATTATATAATTTAGGAATTAGATATAATAATTAGATTATATGATTATATTTGAGAATTTCGAAAGAGGAATAGACTTCGAAATTCGAAATAATAATATATATATAAATAATAAATATATATAAATAATAAAATTAATATAAATAAAAAAAATATAATAAAAAAAAAAAAGAAAATAAAAATCGTAAAAATGCGGAATATAGTCGAATGGTAAAAAAATTTCTTCTTTGCCAAGGAGAAGACGCGGGTTCGATTCCCGCTATTTCGCCGCCCCCCAGGAAAATTTTATTTAATAGGAACTTAAATAGGATACAAAGTAGGATAAAGGCAGGATAAAAGGATCGTAAGGTTGACCATATATTTATAGTGGATTCTATCCCTATTTTCTTTTCTTCCTCCCCGCCCAAAAGAAAACTAGTAATTAATAGATTAATTAAGTTAATTAATTACTAGTAACAGGGACAACTCTAATTTTTTACAAAAAAATGTTGCGGAGACAGGATTTGAAACCCGTGACTCAAGGTTATTGAGCCTTGCGAGCTACCAAAAACTTGCTCTACCCCGCAGTGATGAAGAGAAGAACTGGGAACTTAATCTAATGGGACCAAACAAAAGATTTGAATGTTTGCCCCCTACCATATTCTGTATAAATAGAATAAGTGCATTTATACAGAATGGTAAAGGGACCCCTCTATTGATCGATTGGATCATAAAAATGACTAGAAAGATGAAGGGAAATCTTTTATCCTTTACCAACTGATCTTGTTACCCCCGGTAACAAACCATGCATGAACCATTTCACGAAGTTATGTGTTCCAGATAGCCCAAAAAAAAGTCTCGATAGTTAGCTCTCGGTCTCCAGGTCGGAAAAACAACGGGTCGAGAAGACGGTGCGCGGTGCACTATCGGCCCTTTTTCTTTTCTTTGGTGGCTCATCTATTGTTTGCCACTCTCAAGTATTATAGATGAGTAGATACGTATGCCCCAGAATGTTCATTCCCGTAATCTTGATGCAATTCTCCTTAACGTTCATAGAGTACTTTATCTGGCTGTCAATATCTTTTTTGGAGGGATCGGACGAATCAAATGATATTTGTCCAGATGTTATTACGTTTGACCCTCTTCGCAGTTCGATGCCCAGGTTGCCATCCGTGGAAATGTGCTTGACCAAAAGATTTCTGCCCCACATTTGGTTGCGACCCATTCAATATTCTTCAATACATTCATTTTGACACTTTTGTCATGCTTAGGGCTTGCTGAAATTTATTTTGTGGTTCTGGGCTGGGAGTACAGGTTTTTTCGGCATTACAATTGCAGATGGTTATCCGAAAATATTTTAGTGAAAAAATCGCCTATTTCCCAGGCGAAAAAATTGTGATTATGTTAATTCGGCTCAGGAAAAATAGACAGCACAAAGACAGAAGGAATTACCAAATTACCATGTAGAGAATGCTCAGAGAAGAAAAGCGGATTAAGAGATGGTCGGATAGGTATCAAATTTATAAAGCCGATACAGAAATCATTGTGGCCTTAATTTCTCCGAACCAATCTGCGTTGCAACGAGATGGGGAAAAAAAGACCTCTTCAGCTGGTATGTCGTCGCATCGAACGTCAAATAAGTTTCAAACGCGTAATAAAGGCGTTCCATGGAGCCCAAACTCTCGGGGTAAATGGTGTATCAGATGCAAATGACCATGCTCAAGATCAGAGACGGCCTCAGAAGAAATTAAGTGAAAAATGATATACCCTATAATAAAAATCCCCATGGGTTTAAGCTCACTCAAAATCGAGAAATGTCCTAATTGAATAAAGTAAAACGATGCCGAGTCGACCCAGAACTCGATTAAACTGCGATTTCCCTATGATACCGGCAATTGAAGTCGATGCACATATATTAGTCCTTATTGACTGTGTGAGTTCACACAATTGGGTTTGGTAGAGGGAGGTGTTTAAAAACCGATGTACGAATTGATCCATTCTACACATTTCACAATTTCCCACTCCCAATGTATTAAGTTGGGATAGGATGGTCTCTCATATAATACGTCGTACGCAATATCATATACCACCATAAGACCTCATAAGACTGTGAATGTGACTCATTCCTGAAGTGCCACGCACAATGTAAATTACAACAAGGAGATAAACCCATACCAAGTGTAGTTAATTAGTATTAACACAATTTCCGATCTGGATAAAAAACTTTGCCACATTAATACCAAAAATGATGAATCCTAATCCCCGATAGCGCGAGAACTATCAATTCAAAGAGAGATGATCCTAGCCGCGCTCCGGGACCATCGGCAGGGAAAAAACTAAACCATAAACCTTACTGCATATAACTCGAACCACGGGTCAATATAGCCGTAAGTACATCATTTCACCTGTATGGAAAAGCATCCTGGAACTGTGTATGGGTTACATTACGTGTTACCCTTAGTGTGCAGCGCGTATTAGATTAGCATGTGTATGAACCGAAGGGATAGTACTCGGCGAGCGGCCCCTCGTTATGGCTATGAACTCACAATTGCGAATTACTCTCATTTCTCTAATTAACCAAAGGGCCATTTTCTATAATATCGCACTTTGCACCGGGGCTGGAGCAATATCCTTTCTCCAGTCTATTGTGCTTGTGCCGGAACACGGTAGAGGCATCGGCAACCATGGGGCCTGGCACGCTATGTTGTGCGCATTGAAAGAATAAGGTAGATATGTTACTATATCGTAGTCCATATAAGGTTACCATAGTGGTAGGCGGCACTCATTAATCAGCAAATATAATAGGGTCATAATTGATACTCCTGTGGAATCCAAGATCTTATGTGTTGCTGCCTCAAACTCGGTGATGTGGGCACTTTTAGGTACCTCTAAACAAAAGGCAAGTGTCACCTAACTTAGTTCAAATTCTTCCCAAAGCTGTTAACAATCATTTAACAAAGATGGCTCCCCTAACACTGTAGTAGGTAACTCCCTAGGGTGAAACGAAGGTGTAGACGCCAAACTTAAAACTGGAATGTGGTACATATTTTGAATCTTTAGTCCAATACTTTTTTTCGGTCCAAACAATTTCTTGGCCTATATACATGGTATCTACGGGTGGTTTCTGTTTTTGAGGACGGCAAACGGAAATTTTAAGTCTATAGATAATCTTCGTAATTAAAGAAAAGCTATATAATAAGTCTGCCCATGAAGGTCACAACCAAGGAGCCGGTGTCCTCTAGTGGATTGAGAGTATGGCACATGACGGATGTACGTTCCAGGTGGCTGGACATTGATATAGTTAAGTACCAGTAGGACGCGGCCTATGGGCTTAGTTAATCCGGTCTAAAGAAGTGTTCTGCGA
This sequence comes from Jatropha curcas, assembly GCF_014843425.1. The sequence continues at coordinate 11,834,370 of NW_023590789.1, read as the reverse complement.
GAATCGTGGAGTGTGAAATAGGGCAAGTCTACACCAAATTTGATTGGTGCATCATTGGTCAGAGACATGAGTTAGGCTACTACACGGAACCGTTTATGCTTGAAAGGATTAAGTTGATCACCCACCTTAAAGGAATTTCCACACATAAAGAAGCAAAGAGACCTAAATTGTGAAAAGATGTGAGATGCAGTAGTGTGCGTATTTGTAAGTTGGGTGTTTCCAATACTACGAGGAGCGGCGCTAGTTACTCGGCCTCCACCATCTATCCAATGTCGGCCCGAACTCCGGAAGGGGAATATGGCGTCTAAAAGATCTTATTGGCTGGAACGCACGAGAACCCATTGGGATAGGATAAAGTTTCTCATAGGCTATATATGAAGGTCTCCCAAAGTTGTCTAAGCCTTGATGGAAACATGAAGGAAAGTGCAGAGGAGTCTGAGTAAAGAATACTGGATTGGGATGGGTGGCAATATCTGTCCGCTACAGGCTCAGTATATAAAGCTGTGGTTTGTGTGAGTTGAAAATCTCCCCCGAGGGAATCTAAAGGGCTGGCATGAAGAGGAATGCGTAAGGCGGCACTGATCCCTCTGATGATGTTGAAGTGGTTTGGTTCCTTACTATGTTCTCATTATGTTTTTCGGTTTTCGTTGTGGCCATGTCTGCTGTGTTGGATGCGAGGTTTTATTTCTCTTGCTTTTTCTTGCGAGCGGGTACCAAATAAAGGACGTATCTAGGCGTGAATTCAGGCTCGAGGATAATGTGTTGTCTAGGTCATTCAAAAATGTATTCTCAGATCACTAGAGACACTCAACATGGTCTACAGTTAGAATGCGCTTGGAGGTGGCGTCTCTTTGCCATTGTAAATCACATTGGAGCCAGACCTGTAAGGACAGCACTGAAAAAGAAAATTAGAGTATAAATACAATAAATACGGAAAGAAATGATCAGCAGTCGTATGTCATACAATTTATATCGCCCCTGGAATCCCAAGGGAATTAGCGGACATGGACTAAATTGTCCTGGCGAAGGCTAGAGGGAGCTACTGGCCGTAAATATCGGTTTTCAGCACTGAACCATGAAAGATGATGAGACGTAAGCATCGTCCGGCCACAATCGTCTCCTTGAACCACGGAAAACGCTTCGGTTTTCCATTGCGGTTGAGGGTAAACCAACCCCCAATAAGGCGTAGGCAGGGCGGGGGAAAGCACAAAACATAAGGTGAGGAAAAAGGACTCCAATGAACAGATCGTCGCCAAAGATATATACAGTATTAACCGGGGTACAAGCTGTATTTCCTAATCGCCAAAGTGATAGTGTAACGCAGCAACCGAGATAAAAGGTCAGGGAAATAATTTCTACGTGTGAGGAGGAACCAGAGGTGAGTCCATCGTTCGGCGTAGGTATCAAAAGGCCATTCGTCCGGGAAATTCGTGTTACCGGGTCTTTGGCCAAAAATGGAAGGATCGCTTAACCAAAATTATGGGCTGTAAACTATTATATTAGACGACGATAAAGGAGAATTCGCATGAGGCAATATGGTCTTACGGTGGGTTAAAGGGTCCGTTGTGTTAAGGTACCACTATGGACATTTCAATAATTTTTTTCCAATAATTATGGCCTAAAGACATACAACTTGGGAAAGAGAGGATTTCCGGAGAGAAGTTCCAAAACAAGGCAAAACAAAAATATATTATGCAATTTTAAGTTCATTAGTCCGGAAAAAAAGGTAGAGGAAAGCTACAAGAAAGGAATATTCTTGTGATTAAAAGGGCCGGTTTCCGTTCACTAGGCGAATTTTATATATGCAATCCTATGTCGACATCTCTCTGAAATCATGGTGCTCCTAATCCAGCTGGTGTAAGCTTCTAATTATCCATTAACCCACATTAAATAAACTGCGAGAAAGTTTATGTTGGGTTTCTCTAGAGCATTAAAGGCCTTTGGCTTAAAACCTGGTGAAATTTTTCCACAATGCACAGTTTAAGATGAGCCTGAACCAAAATCCCTTCTCCTAGCCAATATAAGTTCCCACTGCAAAATATATACTTCAGCAAGAGCTCATCGAAAACGCCCACCTGGTATTGTTAGTGGTGTGTCTCAGATTTTCACACTCCTCCATATGAAGAAGGGTTTAATGGCGAGGTTTCTCATGACGCTTATCAGCAACGCTCCCTGTATCTTCGTGATTATATGCTCTAAAAGGCTCTAGTATGGTCTAGAGTGGCAAGGAGAAGAGAGTATAGAACAACGTTTTACAGGTATATATGGAAGGGCCCAAAATACGAATGGAGTCAGTATATATATAGGTTTTAGGTCAGTTGCGCGCAATTGGTAAACTCATGATGCCATCTGGTAGAGTGAGAATACTCATCAACTTAAATACTAAATAAAGCACCATGTGTTCAACATATAAATGGAAAACGCTACTCTATGGAGAGAAAAACCTCCCTATAAAGACGCATTACTGCAAAGATACACATAGAATGAACCAATTTATAAGTGGAGACCTGATATACCTCGCGGCAGATCAAGTGCCGTTGTGACCCATTATTATTCTAAGCAAAATTCGGTCGGGAGGCCATCAATCCTAATTAATATTAGAACTTGTGGTAACTCTTTGTCATATTGGCGCAATACAAACCCCATATCTACGGTTTCCCCGTGAAATACCCGTTGAGTTTAAGTTGTAATTGCAAGTATAATAAACCCACTCCCTCGGAATTTCCCAAACTGGTGATTACGCTAACCCCAAAACTATCCTATCTTTGCACCTGTTTCGCACACAGTTTGAATAAGAAAATTCTACCACAAACCCGTAATATTTGATAATATACTCGCTACAGTCCGCAAAATAACCTAAAAGACATGATCCCAAGCCGGATACTGACATGTCCGCCACGACATCAATTGTACCGAAAGGGGCCCAATCAAAAAAGGGCGGAGAAAACGGTAACAAAACCTAAAGGGTGATTTGCATAAAAGTTTCTCGCGGGCGTGCAAACGAGGAGGCTACGGCCAAATAGAACCCTGTGCCAGAAGTACATACCAGTGACACTCGAATACTGTAAATCGGGAAATGCTTACATCAAAATCCCTAAGTATAGAGATTGAATGATTTAGACTGGTTGCACACAAAGAATAAAATCTGCCGAGTTCTAAGAAGTAAATGAAAATTAAAACTGCAGGATTTCACAATAAGCAACTGCCATTCGCGCACTGACCACCCAGTTAATCACCAACCACATCCCTCCCCATGGGCTATATAAAACAGTTACAGATAATAGTAGAAACAGTATAAAGGGCATGAGTGCAACCCAAAGAGAGCACATTGCAAGCCAATGAGAGTAGTGCTTTTAGAAATATAAAAAGCAACCGATGGTGGTATTTCGAGTAGTATCTTGTGTAATCGTTCACGATTGGTGAGGCTCCCAATAGAGACGAGGTTTTGTATAATTTGGCATCATAATTGCTAGTGTCGCACGGTGCTTAGAAAATATACATGTGACCGTTGGCGGGGCCATAAGAGACGCTTCAGTGGGATTGATCATATGGAATATGATGTAAACCAAAAGCATAGATGAAACACTTACAAAGAAAATATAAATTACCGTAATTAAAGACCAGGTTGAGATGTGAATGTTATTAGCAGTCACGCCCTCTCGGAGGCCTAAGAACACCCGGATCTACATAATGAAAAAGTCAGATACTGATACGCGAAGGGAAGTGATGGATCTCCCTTAGTTTAGGTTGAGAAAGTCTCTCTCTCTCCTTATCCATTTATATAATAAAGTGTGCGCGCTTGAAGGCAAGTTTTGACTCTGCCCATGTGTAGGGGCGAAATAGGAGCAATACGCCCTACAACTTAATGGAGTGATAGTAATCGCCCACAACACAAAATCCACCACTTTGATGGTCGTGGTAAATTATCACCAGATGGAACAGGATTGCATTTGTAACCAACTCTTAGTCTCTCGGGTTCGTTTGTATGGATCTTCTATCTTGAAATAATAATGAGGACTCTAATTGTTTCCCCAAAGGGGGGGCAATTATAGGGGGTCACAGGTTACTTGTTACATAGTTTGTGGTGTGAGCTATGGGAAACAAAACAAACTCTGCCGGTTAAAGAAGACCTGAAACGTACTTTAGCTAGGGTTGCCTCATGTAGAGAGAAAGATAAAAAAAAGCATTTGAAATGTGAGCATTTGCCGCAAAATGGAACTAGTTGTTATTTAGGATCTCATCTACTCAGGCTGGCCCTTATGGGCCTGGCTGGACCCTGGTAAGATTTGACCTCTCCTAAGCTGAGCCTCTAACTGCAATGATCAAGTCCCTTATCCGGGCGTAGCTGGATTCCCCCATGGATGGCGCCACCAGCTCTAGGTGCCTGGTCTTGCATGTAATCCCTGCTAGTTCCGAGGAACTATTGAAGGGGCCAAACTCTAGGGCAATAGGCTAAATGATTGTGTGCCCAATATCCTGGGCTCCAAGCCATAGAACCCCAGTCACTGGGAGTTCATGCAAATTCCGTCCACGAAGAAGGGTAAGCAATAGATGTTCCCGGACAGTTGGTTTGTGGGCGCACTCTACTCATGGGTATTCAAGGGTGAAAATGGGGTTTTGCTCAGTCCTGTGCAGCGCGCAAAATAGAAAAACACATGGCGAGAGTAAAAAGTGGGAAGGCGTCAAGAAGAATCCCCGATATCAAAGATAAAATTCAATGAGAAGTGGGATTTCCTTAGATGCCACCCCAGCGTTTGAAATTGGGTTAATTGTTAAAGGATATGTGACTAGTGTAGGGCACGGGCTGGTGAAAGCATT
>NW_023590789.1:11800317-11829052 GCF_014843425.1 Jatropha curcas | reverse complement strand
GCCCGGCCAATTAACCATGTAGAGAATATAGCAAGAAGAAGAGAAGATAACGTATATGTAATGAGCAAGGGTTCGGAGCATCGTCCCTCATATAGGTTCAACTAATTACTGACTAGTGAACAGTTTCGGTATGCGGTCTCGTGAGGGTCCGTCTTTTAGGTTATTCGTGAATTGTCCGGAGGAAAGGGTAGAGGAGCGCATCACTAATGTAGTTATTATTGTACGGTTAGGCCTTCGCACGCACACGCGCGCCATACCAGGGAAGTCAGTAAAAAGTTTAGGTCTGGTTAAGGATAGTTAGGGAAAGACGACGAGCAAAGAGTGTGAAAAGAAAGTAGGTGAAAGAAAAGAAGTGGTAGTCCAAAGAAAAGGAGTTAACCCAGAGGTCAAAAAACTATCCGTATTATCAGAAAGAGGCAGGAATGAGGTCACGCCAGAGCACACAGCCGGGTCGAGTGTTCCTGGCACGCATATTGAACCAGAAAATTTCAGACTAGAGGCGATGCCTGTGAGATACCTAGGTCTGTCATGCTATAGGTATCTGAGAACCTAAACGATGCAATTGTATTCTTGGGAAAGTCTAGGTTGACCAACTCTGCATAGGTAGTCATGGGACGTAGGATTTCACCCATTGTTCACCCAAGTGGGCAATATTGTAGAGAAGAGAGAAATTCTCGAGAAAGCTCCACTTTAGTTCGCCTCTGCTCATTGTCGGACACGCCACCTCATCTCAGCTATCTTCATACTCCTTTGTCGCTTGAGTGCGGGCATTCACTTGTTTCACAACCTCCACACGGCACCCACGGTAGCTAACGGTATGTTGTTGCATGTGATGTCCATTAATGGAAAGGAAACCAAGATGCGTTCTTAGAGATCCATAACATTCACCACAACTTGGTATGCGCCAATAAGGAGTGCGACTGCGCCAAAGTAGGGTTTGGCTCGCATTCGATGATGAGCGCGCTCAAAGTATCAGGGTATTGAAAATGGTTAAATGTTGGGCGGAGTGGGGGTCGTTGCCAATAGCACAGAGTCAGCTGAGTATAACAAAATTGACAATTATCCCGTTACCTTCCGGTTCTCTTGCTTTCAAGCCTTTACTTGGATGTAGACAATCATTAGCCATGCTGGAATAACATATAACTAGGGTATTGACACACTTAAACAAGCCGCTCTTCAAACAATCTCATCTGGAATTTGTAAAGCCTAGCAAAGAATTGGTGCGCCTACATTCTAAACTTTCTGCGTCCTCTCGTTCCCTTGCTATTCTTTCAGCACTAGCCTTTGTTTGTCTGAGGAGGCTTTTCTATTCTAAATAACAGCACAAAACGCCTCCTGCGCGTGGCTGCAAAAAGCAGTCGCGCACACCTGTTGCGGTTCTCGATGAAGATAAGCCGATAGTGAGATTCCTAAGGCTGAATAATCAGCCCAAAGTCGGTAGGACTGAAGAGAAAAGCTTACTTTCTCCAAGAGTTGGGATGCATCTGTCTGTCGCGCGTGGTCAGAACAGTCGAGTGCGCTTATTCTGAGTATGTTCAGTAGATAAAAGTACACTATATTCTATCCTCTTAACTGAACACTCTATATCTCTCTAAATATTCGCCGAAGGAGTGTGAAGGATAACAGCACATAAAGGGATAGAGTCAAACAACTGTCCTCTACTATTGAATTTATCCTTGAAATCGGCGATCTTTTGTTGTGCAGTCGCTAATGGCTTTAATCCCCAGGTTTTGCTGAGGGAGACACAACCCCATGTGTCTCAACTTACGTCTCTGAGAATTTGAGGCGCTCAACCATATTTATTCTGGGAATTGACTCCTTTGAGACTTTATAACGGTGGCTCCTCAGGATTCTACACTCTCAGTATCTGGGGGTCTAGTCGCGGGGATCTGCGAGCTATTGCACACCCCGCCCATCATCTATTAGCTGTCTATTGCTATGGAGGTGGCTCTCTGACTGATATGGCAAGAAACGGGTCCATATCGTCTGGAATATAAAGCACCAGTTACCTTAGGACAGGGGCGCCACACTGGAGGGCTCATCACTCCAGTGGGGAGATATTGAAAGGTTGATGGGTGTCGGAGGGGATACTTTCTAAGTAGGCTCAAGGGAGTCGCAATTTGAGCGATGGTCACGCCGCGCCTATAAGGGTGCCTCGGTATTGTTAGACTCGCTAAATGGAACACGTCAATGGCACAGTGCGTGGGGGGCTTCTAATTTATTCTCGTCTGTTATAAAGTCTCTAGAGTAGATTCACGGTGGCTGTGTTTCTAATTAACCAATGGTCTCTTGTAGGGCTTCCAGGATAATAGGTATTTGCGGCGATGCCCTGGTGCCCCTTATGCCGGATAGTTGTAGGGGCTTTAGGCGTGACTGGATTGCGGGTATGCAGGAACCAACTGTCATTGTTTCACGTGACGCGATTCACAGTGGTCGGAAGTTGGTTGGGAGTCTCACGCATCCAAGTTTTTATTGCTGCTCGCTGCTACTCAATGTGCATACGCCATTTTTATGGTAAGAGAAAGAATGAATGGAAAGGCTTGAAACTAAGCAATATTCGAGTCTAAACATACGATCTATTAACGCTCAGCGTTCTTTCAGGCCCCCGAGAGCCCCGGCGAAATGGAGAATCATATTCACAATCGCTCGCAACATGGGTATGTTTGCCTTTTTAACGAGTTTTCCTGCAGATCATAGTTCTTGGTTGTCATCTCTATATTCCATAATGATTACCTGGATTGCTATATAGACGCGCGCTTCTTTAGGGGCTGCCCTCAACGGGACTTATGGTTCTCGATGCCCCGGAGAACGCGGCTAGTATAAGCCCCCCACTGACAAACTGCCGGATGCCTCTATTGCTACATCTTAGCCAAGCTCGGGATTCGCGAATACAAAACAGAGAAAAAAAACGAACTGCTATACCCCATGCTTTTAGCACCTGGTGCAACGGCTCCTGAGGCAACAAGCAAGCACCAGTTTGACTTGGGGGGTGGTGAATTTAGTGGCAGTTGGGTGGCAAGGTTGCTTTGTTACACCAAGCCCTCCAAAATCCTCCAAGCTTACCAGGAAACCGCAGATTTTCTGGGATAACAGCTCTTCACATTCAATACGCATAATTACAGATTCATAAGAAAGTGGAGAGATTGTTGGTATGAGAGGTATTAAGCGAATAACCTTCTGAAGAGAGTTTCTAAATGTTGGCCCGTTTAGCTTACTCACGTTTGATTACCGGGATAGAAGAAATCTTGGTTTAAGTCGTTATTTCCTTTGTGATGGGCCCTGAAGATACAAAGGGGGAACTAATCGCATCATCCAAAGCTAATATCAGCAAGCATTGTTCGGGAATACAAATGGTATCTTGATTAGGGAATTATATATAGATATTGGAATTGTACAAATATTCCATATTACACAAGAGGGTTGGTAATTATTCGCACCAATTTTTACAGGTTGTGAGAAACCAAAATTGCAGTCTATGAATGGTTATGGGGTAGCCAATAATTACGAAGGTGATACACACCCTGGGGTGTTGGAAGTTATAAACTCCGATATCACGGGAGGACATCTTTGCACATTAGCAGAAGTTTACCTTCCATTACTACTATAATTGCGAACATGCGACTACTATCGCGTACTTTTCTATATGGGGACCAAACAGCATCCCATCAGGTAAATCTACAGAAGTCTTATTCGGGGTTCTTCATTATCTGCATAGTGGCACTTTTTTTCCTAGGTGTTCCCTCTACCTTTGTTTAGAAATTGGGCTTTTAGTTTAATGGTTTATATTTTCGAGTTTCCTGCTGAGGTTATTTGGCACAGAAACTTATTGAATCCTCATATCGTTTTGGCTCGATAGATAATTTTAAACAGTTGCTCCTGGGAGACATCACTCCAGAGGCCTCCGAGCTCTTGTTATGCTCAACTTAATGTATCAGTTGGTAAGGTACCACTGTGCTGTAGAAGAGTAAACTCCATTTTCATCTCTTGTTCTTGGGTGTGATTTAGGTTGAACTCCCGCAAATTCACATTCCCATATGCGAGGGGCGTTCTTCTAAGCCAAGAAATTATTGCATGTCAGGGATAATGTGGCTAGGCCCAGTAGAGATATTGAGAAAGGTCATTATGGCAATTAAAGATTTTCCAACGTGTATTTACCAAGGCTTAGCTCAGGAACCCACTACTATACGTCCGATATTTTGGGTTATTGTGGTATTGCTAACCCTACCTCTCGCACAATGATGCCCACGTAGCAAGTTCATGATGATATTACGGAGGAACGGCTTTATAGCATGAAGGTCATGATTGCCTCCACAAACTCTTCGCACAATTTAGCCACACCTAATTATAGTCCTGATGTAGAGACCGGAAGGATGCTTCCTTTTCTATGTCATGCATGCTTGGCAAGGAAGATTTTGAAGCATGGGTACAGACCCTTTACACGTAAACCACCTATTTCGACTCACTCTCAATTAATTGAGAGAAGCGCATTTCATTAGGTGGCCCATAACCGGTGGACCCGGTGGGGAAGCCTTATTTTACTCCCGAAGGGGGCGGCCCCCTGGCCGCAGTGGATATATCGCTTATTCTGGTGTTTTTATCAATTTGGTTGGTTTTTATACCTCGCAATGAGCGGGTCTCCACGGTGATGACACGAATCATCTTTCAGTACTTGAGAGCACTTTGTCTCGTATACATTCCTACCTTTCTGCCCTAGCCTTATTAGGGGTTGGTTACCCACCACCGTAACACACCGGAGAGCGAATGAATATACGCGAGAGATCGACGCTCTTCGTGGTCAAAAAAAACGCCGAATCTCGTCTCAATCCACTCATTTGTCGGGACTAGTTCGGATAAGACGCTTCTTTAGTATTGAGAGTACATGCGAGAATCACAATTTTAGTGCCATGTCGCTTATTCCTGGTTTCCATGGAGAGGGCGATTAATATACGTATCTGATGGACGAAATTTCTTAGATGTAGATACCCCTTATCTCGCAAGTGATTTAGTGCAGGCCTCCCTTTTTACAGGTCAGTGGATCTTTATGCAGAATCCCGATTCAGGTAAGTCATTTATTTGGTACCTCCCAAAAGGGAATCAGGAACTGCCAATTCTAACCCTTCTGCGGGGTTCATCCAACAAACACAAAGTTTATGGCTGACCCGATATTGTCACCACATCTTTAGCTATTGCATTTCCTTTTTTCTTCGTTTGCCGTCATGATGATAGAACTAACTTCGGGATTGGGACAGTATAACAAGATCTTTTTAGAAGCACATATCTCCTCCCGGGGGGCGATTGGGGAGTAGGACATAAGGGTCTTTATGACACAATCACAATTCGCTTCATTTTCAATTAGGCCTTGCCTCTAAGCTTTCTTTAGGGGTCTATTACTTCACTTAAGTAAGCTCAACACATGTACTCATTAACCACTGCTTATGCATTCATAGAGCAAGACTTTACTACTCAAGCCGCGTTAATACTCATCAACCAATACAAAATACGAGCAAACGGCGATTAGCTAAGACCAATGAAGAGAAAGCTATTTGCTATTGGAGCTATACTTTTTTTATGTAGTGTATTTACAATCCGGACATGAAATCGATAATAATGTATAAAATTGGCAAAAGGGAAATACGATTAGAATCCCATCTAAATAAAGAACACGCTTCAATAAATCGACATCTATAAAGTTGGAGCTGAGCCTCTCTTTTCTGGATTCCATACTTTGGGACTTTTTTATTGTTCGTCGATAGTTGCATATGTTTATGCTTGCTTTTTGGTAACTTTTATTCTATCGCGAAAGCACAATACAACTTTGATCGAAACCGACACTATGATTTGCGCACACATAATGGATACAATCTGCTCACGGGTAAAATCATCTCCATATGTGATTCGATCGTATATCCCCTTTTACACATTAAATTCAACGAATAGTGCAGCCTTACGAATGCAATGTCGAAGCATATGGTTGCACCGGCTGTTTAAAATGCTGTTAATGAAAATATAATTCATTATCTTTAACAATAAGGTATGCCTGGAGACTTCTTGGTATCATCATGCTATTGCTCTAGGTTTACATACAACGCGTACATATCTTAAGTAAAGGTGCTTTAGAATGCACGTGGTTCGAGTTAAATCCTAAAAGATAAAAGGATTTTTGGTTATAGTTTTCCTTGCGATGGTCGGACGCGGTGGTACTTGTGATAATTCGGCTTGGGACGGCATTTTTATCATTGGATTCGGTTTTTCTGGATGTTAAATTACCATTGTTATATGCCAGAATGGGTTACTTTTTATTGGCATTGAAAGCCATCACATTTGAGTCAGAGGTAAGAAGAAGATGGATTGTTATCACAGTTTAAATTGTGAAATACATCCACATTATTTGTAGTAGGGATGGGTTAAGAAGATAATATCTGAGATAGCGTTTTAATTATTTGTCTAATCTCACTACAACTTGATCAAATTTGGATATAAACCCTTATATCGGTAATGAATAAAAAAGGGAGGCTTTCTCTGGATCTGGGGCGTGGAATGTCATTATAATTGTGGCTACATCTTGTGTTCTATGGGCACTGGGATTTTATGTTATTTAATTTCTTGCGTGGATATTGGAGGAATATTTGCATTTGAAACTTAGCGTGGGCCTCATGAAACGTACGCCTTTGGCCTATTTGATTCGATGGGAAGAGATAAACCAGTAGCTCTTTCCATTGTGCAAAGCAAGATTGGTTGGATTAGCCCACTTTTTCTGTAGGTTATTCTTCAACTTAATGCGAGCTTTCTTGATTGCTCTACATCAGGTAAATTTGGTTAATTCTTTTTGTGCTGTATCCGGCGAAAAATATCATTTTTTCGCTGGAAGGCGATTTTTTATAATTTTCTAAACATCTAGGATCCCGACTTGTATCCGCGAATACTAATAGGAAGTGAAATATTATGGCAATAGGAAAAGTTTTGATTCAGCGGGAGAAGAAGAGGCAAAAATTGGAGCACAAAAATATCATTTGAAATATCGTACGATCCTCAAAAAAAGAAATAAGCAGAAGTTCTATCGGTAGAGATGAGACAATGGGAATTCATGAAAGTTACAATCCCTACCCTGCGAATTATTGCACCTCCCGACCAACGTCTTCATCGGACGTTGTTTTTCGTATTGGAAGGAGGCGAGAGCTAACTTATCGAGAACTTTGGGCTATCTGGACAACATACTGTTCGTGAAAGGTTCAGCTGTATTGTTTACCGGGGGTAACAAGGATCAAGTTGGTAAGGATTAAAAATTTCCCTTCATCTTCTAAGTCATTTGTTATGAATCTCGATCATAGAGGGGTCCCTTTACCATTTTCCTGATTAATAATGCTATTCTATTTATTTACAGATATGGTAGGGGGCACATTCAATCTTTGTTTGTCCATTTAGATTAGTTCCTGCAGTTCTTCTCTTCATCACGCGGGGTAGAGCAGTTTGGTAGCTCGCAAGCTCATAACCTTGAAGTCACGGGTTCAAATCCTGTCGTCCGCAACAATTTTTTGTAAAAAAAATTAGAGTTGTCCCCTGTTAACTAGTAATTAAATTACTTAATTAATTAATTAATTACTAGTTTTTCTTTTGGGCGGGAAGGAAAGAAAAGAAATAGGGATAGAACACTATAACTATTATGGGTCCAACTGATACTGAATCTTTTAATCCTCCTTTATCCTACTTTATCCTATTAAAAGTCCCTATTAAATAAATTTTCTGGGCGGATAGCGGGAACGAACCCGCGTTTCTCCTTGGCAAAGAGAAATTTTACCATTTCGACTAATATCCGCAATTTTAAAACGATTTTTATTTTTCTTTTTTTTTTATTATATTTATATTTTATATTAATTTTATTATTATATATATTTATATTTTTATATATATTATTATTTCGAATTTCGAAGTCCTAATTTCTTTCGAATCTATATAATCATATTAATTAATTATTATATCTAATCTAAATTATATAATTCTACATTATTATTAAGAATTCTAATTTTATTAGAATCTAATTCTATTAATTCTATTATGTTATAATTCTAATTAATTCTATTATTATATCTTTAATCATTATTATATTATTTATTATATTTATTTATTATTAATTTATTCATTTCTATTTTTTATATAAATAATATATTATTAAAATATAACTTATTAAAATAATATTTAATATTAAATAATATTATATATTATAATATGTTTCTAAATATATTTTAATCCATATTTATTTTCTATTCAATTGTTCTATTAATTTGAATTATATGCAAATTTATATGTATATGAATTATATTATGAATTTATATATTCATATATCTAAGTAAATATAATATAATTAGAATATAAGTATAAATAGTAAGATAAATAAATAAGAATATAAATAGTGTAATAAATAAATTAATAATTCCAATTTCTAATTAGAAAAATTTCCGAATTAGACAAATTAGAATTCTATATTAGACAATTCATTTCATATATTCCATTTATTATATATATATATAAGTTAACTAAATATACATGCTCATAACCAAATAAGATCATTAATATTTTATAGGAGGCACATTAGAGAGGGGATCGTATACATGTTCCATTTAATTAATCGACCCCTTCCCTAATTTTTTTTTTCTTTATTTGTATTTTGCATGTTTGGAACTTAGACTTATATTGAATTTAATGTGTTTTCGCAACCCGAAAGAAATTCGGGGAGGGGTCAATTTTATTTTTGTATCTGGAACAAATAAGGTTCAAAGAGATGAAGAAATAAGGATAACCTACCAGAAAAACTAAATCCAATCCATAATGATGTTACAGAAATACCAACATTTTTTGTTAACTTGACCAACCATTCAGGAGAAGAAAAAACAACGGGTACACTAATCAGTAAGAATGTGATGAAGTAGCAATTAATGCTAAAAACAAGCCAATTGGAAAAGCAATAATCATGTTTCTTAATCCTCCAAGCTACCAACAAAAGAACTATATACCATTTGATCCCTCTATCAGCCAAAAAAAATTGTAAAAAAAAAAAATGCATCATGGGGGGATTGTGCCATGAATCCATTGATTCTATAATGACTTAATTACACCCCTTCCCCATTTTATTTGAACATGGGGTCGAGAGTCGTTTTTTAGACTCACAAATGGTCATCGGCTAGATCCCGCATCTATCTATATATACAAGATAGAAAATAACTTATCGACTCACACCAAATATCTTTCTCAAAATATCTTTCTATAGGTACAGTGATGGTATATCATCCGAGTTTGATAATCTATTCTAATTTAGCAATTAAGCAGAAAAAAAAAAATAAAATAGTAAAAATAGAAATATCTTTCCGGAAGATGGCCGAGTGGTTGATAGCCTCCGGTCTTGAAAAAAACGCGGATAGTTTCGCAAAAGAACTATCGGAGGGTTCGAAATCCCTCTCTCTCCTTTTCTCGATGAATAGATTTATGTCTTGTTGGTTTTGACTAGCAACATATCAATAAATGTAAATGGTCGGCTATCCCACCTAGCCGAGCCAGAAAAAAATAGATTTAGATCTAAATGAGTTGAAAAGAAAGAAAAAGGAATACTTTAAAAAAATAAAGTATGACCCCGATCTACCGCAATCAATATGTATTGTAGAATCAAATTGATTCTACTTTAAGTTTGGATCTCTGTCTTAAGTTAGTTAAAAGAGGAGTTCATGGAAAGAACAGGTTCAAAATCACGATAATTCCTTTTTCAAATCCTGCTGCAGCTGGCAACGAGCCCTTCCCGCGTGCCATAAATGACCTACGAAATAGGAAGAACCCTAGAACAAAAATGAGAGGTAAGCTAACCAAACTTCTAGGGAGAGACATAAATTGACTGCATTGGATCTCGTAGCTACGCCCACCTACAAGAATTCCCAACGAAACCTAAGGCCGCAATGGGTCATATATTCCGCGGAAGCGGCGTTCTTGCCAAGCGTTGTATGTTCTTTTTTCAACTAACTCAAGTCCATAACCATTTGGACCCTCTTAGAGGTTCTTAACCAAAGGACACGTAATCCAAAACGCATAGTTTCCCTCCTCAGAGAGAATGAACTTCTCCAGTAGCGAACGCATTAAATATTTACCCTAAACCCGGGTAGGTCCTTGAGCGGATCCCAACGTTAGCCCCCAAGACGTTGATCTCTAACTGAAAAGTAAAAGCTTGAGCTTGAGAAGCTTCCGGTCCAGTAGGCCCGTAAAAACTCACTAAGGATAAGCGGTATATATTGAAACCAACAAAGCAACAAGCAATGAAAACCAAAAACGGATAAAGCACCTAAAACTAAATAAGAACTAAGTAAAGCCTCTCCGGACCATACTAAGTGCACGGCGAAGCCCATGAAAGGGTTTGGTTAAGAATATGCAGATTCCCCCAAGTATACAAATGGAACCTAACATACATCTCCTCCAATTATATTTCCAATCGTCCAACACTAACAATCCATCCTTCTCCTCCAAAGGGGGATTTTAAGTAAAATAACCAAAAATAACACTTGGGCTAAAGGGTCAAGTTGGTAAATTTTTCTTACATCTCCCCCCCCGGAGCCAGGTATCATTAATACGCCCCCGAAATAAGAGCCTTGAATATAGAAGAAAAGCACTATAACCTAGCAAAGATTAAGTGAATCCTAAAATTGTTGTCATTTTATTTCTTAATCTTTCCATACAAAATAACCAAAAAATGGAAAAGATTCTTCAAGAGTCTCAGGACCCAGAAATGCATGATAAATACCGCCAAAGCCAATACTGCAGAGGAAATTAGGTGAAGTACGCCAGATACAAAGTATGGAAAGGTGTCTAATAACTTCCCCACCCAGGACCTACCCCCCAACCTAGAGTAGCTAGGTGGGGAAGTAAAATTAATCCTTGTTCATACATTGGATTTCCTCCGGTAACGAATGAAGCCACTTCAAATTAGGTTCATTGCTCCGGCCCCAGAATACGATTAATCCAGCAATGAGCTACATGAGCTCCCAGAGTTTACCGGGATAAATTGATAAGTTCGGGCAATTCCGGCCCACAAGCGAAAACCGGTAGTTTCTTGTCAACGACCGGCTAAAGATAAAGTTCCCATTAAAGAGCGTTTCCACGTGGTAGAACCTCCTAGGGGAATATAAAGGTTCATGAGGCCCTGATCTTGAGCCGCCCATCAACACGAATACCTTCGTTTAAGAGAAATATTTTTAGTGTAGAAAGTCTCAAATTCAAGGATCTTCCGCTGCACGGCATCTCCTGAGAAACGAAGTCATAAGGCACGTAGAATTCAGAGCCCAGACCGACTACTCCAAGGAGGCACTCACCATAAACCGTTACTGGTACAAATAACATAAAGAATGTAACCAACGTTTATTGGAAAAAGCAACCCCAAAAGATTTGGACCAAAAGCGGTTAAAGCGGTAACCATTGAATAGTTTCTTCGGCTTGAGTTGGGTTTAAAAGCACGGAATGTAATTTGCACCAATCACCATCTTTTCAAATAAAGTATTTTTCTACATAGCACCAATGAATAGCGCATAGCAAGAGCAGCACTAATACGCCGGCAAACCCCCATCCATAAATGAAATTGGGTTCAGCGTCCAAGTTATGAAAAACCCTTGAAAAAGAGGATGAATCGAAATATGCTGCTACACAAAACTAGGCGAAAAAACCAGACCAGACCCTGACTATTGGATATCAGGAATACAGAAACAAAACAGCATTGGACCAGAGAATGCGATTGCATTATAAGGTCCGCAATTGCACGGATCGAGCAAGTTCAAATTGACGTAACAAAAACCTATTAGTCCGAAAGCACCGTTGGAGAGCAACAAAGTCCACAAAACCGCCTAATTGACCACCAAACGAGTAAAATCCTTGTGCTTCGGGACCCCATAGTAATAACAAAGAATGCGCTAAACTATTAGCAGGAAGTAGAAACTGCAGCGGTTTAAGAAGTTTGCAAGCCTTCCAAATAGGAATAAGCCAATCCATGGGTTATATCCATGAGGTTACAAAGGTTGTTACCTGGTGAAACCAACCCCCTAAGGCGAATAGGCGCAAGGAAAGAGCAATAGACCGGACCAACCTACAAAAACGAAACGGTCCCTCCGTAACCAGTCATCCATAATATCAAATAAATCATTTCTCTTTGGTAAATTTACAAGGGCTATAGTCATAGTTATCCTCCTATTCAACTACTTCGAAACCATTTCCGAACACCTCATTGCATTTTCAGGGCCTTTGAAAGCTCTAGCATTTAATGTATGATTATTTTCGTACACTATCCCTTCTAATTTCTAAATGGGTTTCGAAGAAAAAATTCTTGTAGCGGTCATAATCCGACTTAGGTAAATTCATGAATTTGGGTTAGAGCAATTCCGTTGATTCCTTCTTATAGTCTTAATAACCGTGCGAACATGAATTTTTTGAAAAGAACTGTTCAGAAACAGTGATCTCCCTCTCGTTACTAGTTGATCCTCAGACTTACTTCTTCATTCTATAAAACTAAATCTTATTGTTTGGATCTTGTTCATGAGATTTCTAAAAATCAAATATTTTTACGTAATTCTTCTAATTTCTATTGTGCATTAAACGCTCTACAGTAATCCCTATATTTTTTTTATTTTATACTTTATTCTTTCTCGCCCAATCTTTCTTATATTTTATTTCCTTTTTCTTTCAGAATAAAAAAAAACCAGATATTTCGCGGGTCAAAGCAAGAAAGACACTTCCAATAATTTTTTCTATTTACTTTATATTTAATCTGTCAGAAAAGAAGAAAAGAGAATGACTTTTCCTATTATTAAAATCTTTCTATTATTAAATTCAATATAAAACAATATTAAATAAAATAGAACTTTAATGAAAGTTTTTCTCAAAACCCTTATTTCTACTTTCTACATTATATTGTCGGAAAAAAAATATTGTATGTGAAAATATTTTGGTACATGAAGCCATGAACCATGATCCTAATAGATATATCAATCTTAATTATATATATATAAATCTTATAAAAATCTTATATAGGTTATAAATATCAATACAAATTGATCTGAATCAAAAAGATATTTAAGAGGTCTCTTCTGTCTTATGTTGACTTCTTTTTTCTATGGAGAAGGGAATAGTGATTTATTCCTATAGAATAACTAGGAGTAAGAAGAATTTAATCAGAAATATTGACAGATTTTTCGAGTTCAAAGAAAAGAAAATAGGAAAAATATCAAATGAAAGAAAAAGCAGAGCTACTGTTTCAATTTCATCTATATCGAATATTTAAATTATCAGAATAGTAGATTAGTCATGAAGCAACTAGGTTAGGTCCACCTTACTTTTTTTATTGATTTCTAATCTAAATCTTTCTATTGAATTTGATTAGAAATAATGGAAATTAAGAAAATGGGGCGATTTAACGAGTCAAATTTATCATTATTCAGTATATAAAACAAATATAATAAACATAATTTTTCCAACTTTCCTAACTATAAACTATATTTATATAGTTAATTATTATTTAATAACTTATCAACTATCAAAAAAATATACTATTACTATAATATACTATTAATATAAAAATTACTAAAGTATGTAGTAGTTAATAGTATAAATCATTACTAGTATTAATTAAATTTAAATTAATATTCTTTCATTTAATAAAGTATTATGTAGTATATAATCCTAGAATGCTAAATTTTTTAAACATTTCTAATTTCAATTTTAGAATTCAATTATTTTAGAATTTAATTATAGAGTTTCTTACTTTTTTTAGTAGCAAATAATCAAAAAAAATTTCTTATTCCCTCTTAACTTCAAAACAGGATTCTACTATAGGAACACTACCCCTGGGTTTTTATGAAAAAGGAAAAAAGGGACAAAGCCCTTATGCGGATTTGAACCGATGACTTTACGCCTCTACCATGGCGTACTCTACCATGAGTTTTAAAAGGGCCCATTTGATTCAATTCCTGAATGAGGCACTTTGCGGAATAAGATAGATCTATGGAAATAGATTCGAAATCAAATCTATATAACAAACCTATCTTATAATGAATAAAATAAATAATAAGAATATAAGTATAATAGAATATAGAAATATTCTATATCTTAATATTCTAATATTCTAATAGAATGAATAATGTTTTCTAAATTAGATTAGAATATAAATTTTTATAAATATATTATAAACAATAAATATATTATAAACTAATAAAATAAATAATAATTTAAAATTAAATATATTATATAAGTATTCCAATATAATTATAAATAAATATATTATATAAGTATATTAATACTATTATACTAGTACAGGGAGTAAGACTCCATAAAGTAGTTCATTCCTAAAGCAAGAGATTTGAATTTACCCAGTGAGTAATAAGTTAAACTAGTGAAAATATAAGGTAAAAGCGGTTTATTGATATTGAATTCGTTTTTGATTGAAATACATGTATTTAGCAATTTCAACAAAGACTCTATTTGTCCCCTGAACCAAATGAATTCTTAAAAAAAAAATGGGATAACTTGTTTGGATAACTTGTTGAGGCCTATCCCTCTCTCGGATTTCCCAGATTAAATCATTTTGTTATGTTGTTAAATTACGTTTAGTGTGAGAGAAGATATGCCTTATTTATCTAACAATGAGTGAATTAATGAACACGAAAGCGAAAGAAATGATTTACGCCTAACCCCTATTTTCTGGCTTTTCGGTGATCAATCCATTTCCTGAAAGAATCTTTTTGTATTATTTCTATTTTTTTTTTTGCTAATTTCGAATATAAAATTCTAATTCTATATATTATTCTAATTATATATATTAAAAATGAAATTATCTAATTCTATTATACATATTATTAATATAGAATAGAATTTATATATTTATTTTTATATATTTATATAATTTATTTTTTATAAATTTTTAGATGGATTTTTTTTTATTTTATTTTAAGGCGATTAGAATGAATGTTTTAATGAATATATAAGAATCAAACAAATTTCCTATGGAATCATGAAAGACGGAAAAGATTCCCTTCGAATCAGTTCATTACCATTTGTGATATTGACAAATTTCAAAAAACTCCTCATACTATGAGCATAGTATGCTGGCGGTGGCAAATGTGCCCCATTCGTCTAGTGGTTCAGGACATTCTTCTCTTTCAGGAGCAGCGGGGATTCCGACTTCCCCTGGGGGTAGGGTATTACGAAAGGAAGTTGAATCATGGATTATAAAATAAGTCTGGAATTGATTCTTCCTGGGTCGACTGCCCGAGCGGTTTAATGGGGACGGACTGTAAAATTCGTTGGCAATATGTCTACGTGGTTCAAATCCAGCTCGGCCCAATAATTCCACTGATCCGCCATGAAAATGAAATAACCCCCTTGTTCTCTCCGAAATATCCTGATACAGAAAAAAATAGAAATTTTCTGAATATATTTCTACCTGTTCTTTATTTGATTTGTTTTCTTTTTTTTCTCCAAATTCTGATCTTGCTAATGATTAGATTCAGATCAGGAATTTTGTAAGTATAAAAGTTTAAGAAAAAAGAGTATGTTAAAGAAAAAAAAGGAGTCTTTGAAAGATTTTTTTTATTATCAATCGACTTTTGGATTTGAAATAACGAAAAATGACTAAGCAATCCTGTCCCTTTTATCAACTAAAAAGTGGGATATCCATGTGATATCAAATAATACCACTCCCGTTTCTGTTTCCAATGTGGTGATTCCAAATCTAAAATCTAAATAGAAAAATAGAAAGGTTTCGAATAAAATCATAAGAATATGTAATGCTGTACACTTTATTGCCATTTCCCCGGGATTATGTAAGTTCAAATTGTCAGAGCAACCGCCCTGTCAAGGCGGAAGCTGCGGGTTCGAGCCCCGTCAGTCCCGATGGATCAGAATCCAAATAATCTAATAAAAAAAAAAAAATACATCAAATGCATCTCTCCCTTTTCTGCAAAAAATGCAAAAGGGGGACAATTTCATTCTCAAAGGGGAATCTTTTATTTCTTGATTCTTATTATTTATATCTTAATTCTTATTCTTAAATTAAATATTTTATTCTTATTTATTTCTATTTTATTTATTTTCGTTTTTCATTAAATCTCATTCTCATTAAAGTAAATAGAAATATATAAATAATAGGAATTTTCATTTTTTCACTAGTACTGATTGATGGAGCCATATGTGGATTAGTACAATTATGGGTATGTCAATATTTAAGATCCCAAAAAGATACTCTATTGAGTTTGGATTTTTTTCGATTTTCTCCTGACGTATATATAATAAAACCGAATCTTAGTAAACCATATCTTTTTCCGGTAGTCCAGTACACAAATGGAATTTGTATTTGGACGATACAAAAATAAATTGAATTTTTTGATAGAATCCTTTAATTTTTAATAAATAATAAAATAAATTAAATAATAAATAAATAAAATTAAATTAACTCAAAACTAAAAAAAAAAAAGAAATAGAATAAATAAATATTTAGATTAAATATTATATTAATATTAATAAATTATATCATAATAATTATAAAAAGAAATATTTTTATTAATAAAATAGAAAAATAAAGAAATATTATGAAATAAAGAAATATTATATTAATGAAAGAAATAATTTTATAAAATTATTTTTATATTAAATAAATAAAGATCAATAAAAATAAGGACCCCCATTATAGAAGGACTGGATAATTTTTTTTTTTTTTAGGATTTTTGCTGAAAGAAAAAAAAACAAAACCTAAACAAAAAAAAATGGAATAGAATTATTCGATTTTTTTTAAATACAATAATTTACTAATATTGGGACTTGGTCTTATCAACATTTTTTTGTGTTTTCCAATAAGTTAGATCATTAAAAAAGGAAGTTTAGAAAACTTAACTCCCCTTTCTCTGTTTTCGTTTTCTATGTTTGTTTGGGAATTTTGGTTGTAACCAATGTAAGTGTAAAGGTGGTTATATGATACTTCGTTTCAGATAATTTGTACAAAGAAGGCGGAGAATTTTATAGAAAAAGAAGAATAATGATAATAAAAATAAAGTAAAGAATTAATCAATTGAATCAAGAATTCAAAAATGAATTCGGTAAATGGAATAAACAATCTTTCTATGTTATACTATTCAATTCTCGACGATTGAATTTTCCCCCCGGGAAAATTTTGATAGCTCAGAATTGTTTATTCATAATATGATCAGACTCGATATCATCGAGAATGGAACTTCATCGCATTGAATTAGAGTTGCGAAAGACTTATTATCCCTATGGGAATTAAATCCCGAGTTATTGCAAAGAAAAAAAAAAAAGAAAACGATGAGATTATGGAAGTAAATATGTCTTGGCATTTTTGCTACTGCACTGTTCATTCTTAGTTCCTACCGCTTTTTTACTTATAATATACGTAAAAACAGTTAGTCAAGGCGATTAATTTGAATGAAACTTGAACTTCATTATCAATAATTAATGATTGAAAAAAATAAAAATCAAAAGGATTCCTATTTTTGCGTCTTAGATGAAATGAGGGACTAGAATTAAGCAGTATTCTATGAGATCTGATAGTATGATAGAGAAAGAAAATAGAAATATATTTTCTTTCTTTTCATACTATCTATTTTTGTTTTCTAGTGTATAAAGTTGTACTGTATAAAGATATAGGCTTTTAATAAATAGAGATAGATTAATCTATAATATCTCTCATATTCCATATATCTAATATCATATATCTATATGTAATGTACAGAACGTCCAATTCTATTTCTCAATCTATTTGATTTGTGTTTGATTCCAATAATCTGAAATAGTCGAAAGGCAACCCTCTTACTTTTACGATTCCAATTCCTAGATTTTCCGATTATTTTCAATATGATCCTGGCGTTACCGAAAGAATAAAATCAATGAAAAGGAAAAAAAATATGAACATATATTAAATTTTAAATTAATAAAAGAAAATCAGATCTTTTAGGCATTTCGAAGAAAGTAATTGATTGAATAGTTGGCAGATTGTCCAAGGAAGGGAGTTCTATAAATTTTTTAAGATTTCAACGAAAAGGATTAGTAAACCCTGCCGATTTTTTAACTTTTAATCATGATATGAAATGAAGTCAAGTCAATAAGGTTATAAAACAACTATATAGTATATTTAATGAGATATAAAACAAATACTATATGCCAAGAGCACTAAAGCCAAGAAAATCTCTTAGTAAGCAAGCGTAGTTATCCCATTGGAGAACACTCACGTGTCTATGGTAACTTATTTTCCCATAGAAAATTTCACATTAATTTTAATCAACTTTTCATTTTAATAAAGAGCTGCTTTTTAAAAGAAGCTACTTCCTTTAAAATATCTTTAATAAAAGAACGGCTTTTCCTTTCTTTTGAACAGGAAAGAGGTAAACAAAAAACAAAGAAAAAAGATTGGGAAAAAATTTCTAGCATTTGTATTCCTTTTTACTTCTTAAAAGGGTATTATTCATATATTAATTATTTATATTAATTATTTATAGAATACATTACTTCACTAAAATCCAATAGAATTTGGAAATGAAGATATTTTTAATTCAATTTCTAAATTTGTATTTGTAAGAATTTAGAAATTGAATTAAATAATTAAATAATTGAATTTAATTCAATTTAAACAGTTAAATTAAAAATCTTTGCAGAATGATCTATAAAACAATCGATACAGTTTGATTTCTCAACTCAATTAGTAGTACTCCTAGAGTCCACTTCTTCCCCATACTACGAGTGAAAGGGAAAATGTAAAGACTACCATTAAAGCAGCCCAAGCGAGACTTACTATATCCTCAATCAATAGCTAAAGCGGGAGATTCCGGGAAGACTTCCTCACACGAGAATCAGAAAGATTTTTTCAAGTTTGAAGTTGTTCATTTGGAATATGGGCTCTTTTACTTCATTTTTATTTCTTTTTTTTATTTCTTTTTCCCTCTCTTTTTTTTTATTTCTTTTTCTGGATCTCACAGATATTTCAATTCCAGTGAATGATGATGCTATAGCTTCAATCCAATTAATTCTTAATAAATTAGTATTTGCAATTTGGGATCAACTAGGACAGAAATAAAGCATTGGGTCAAGCTCTTCTTTGGTGTCAAGGTAATAGCTATGAATAGCCATCGACTCCTGGGAAAGGGTAGAAGAATGAGACCTATTATGGGACATACAATGCATTACAAACGTATGATCATTACGCTTCAACCGGTTATTCTATTGCACTCGTCCCCTCTACTGATCGAACCCTCACCTCAGTTCAGAGGTCTTCGTCAAACTTCCTCAACGGGGAGTTAGCAGGAGTAACTGTTTAGAAATATAGCTGTCATTGAGACCGCTAAAGAATCGATTCTTTGAAAATCGATTGTTAGAGAAGCTGAAAAGCCAATTATCCATTCAATCACTATTCGATTGATTAAATTCCTGAGTACTCAGGAATTCTCATGAGTTTGTATATAAAAAACCTTTCACCCTTTCAAGAGCAGTGTCAAACCAACAGAAAATTTGGAACCGGAACCGAACCGGAGTTTTTCGGTTCCGGTTCCGGTTCGGCCCGGTTCCAGTTACGGTTCCGGACCGGTTCGAACCGACGGTTCCGGTTCCCGGAACCGTAATATGGCCATCTCTAGGCACATGTCTTTTAACTATATGTGCCTCCACTGCCGCTGAATTTTCAGATATTTATAATCAAAAAAGTATTAAGATGCCTCTTCCTCCGCGTGCTTCTGTTGGAGGCAAATTCGACAAGATATATCAGCAAAAGGGAATAAATATAATGACAAAATGGCATGTAAAGGAAATTGCAAGGTTGCCTGAAAGTAGCATGGTAAGGACCAAGTCCTTAGAATACATATCTTTCATCAAATTTCAAGAATATGTATGCGTATGTATTGGCATAAACCAAAAGTTGATATGATGAATTATGAAACAAATTCTTAAGAACCAACAGTTGTAGTTCATTTGCACATTATGTATACTTATCTATTTGATCCATATCATAAACATGTTTAAAGAAACATTGCTTCATCACCTACCACCTCCTTATCTGGGTTGGAACTGGCCTTTATGTATTGCCTGAACCAAGGATACAATCATGCATATATGGTGAAGAAACAACTTATCCATAAAATTACCAAGGGAAAGATGAGAATGCTAAGATGCATGTTGAAATACAAGGAAAGGCAGAATAAGGAATGATAACATGCATAGGACGGTAGAAGCAGTAACTGCTAATGATAAATTATGAGGGTCTACGATATGGTTGTTTAGGTGTGCTTCTCACATTTCAATAAATTATTGACAGGGAAGGTCAGGCATATTCAGGCCAAAGAAGGAAGGAAAATGAGTGATAGATCTACATGGAAGTGGGATCAAATATTGAAGAAGGATTTCTAAAGATACAGTTCTTAATAGGGTCTAATGGAGTTAAAAGGATCCACAGTAGCAACCAATAGGTTTTAGATTAAGGCTGAGTAGAGTTGTGAAATGCACATTTATCATTACACGCTGTAAGTAAACCCCAAATTGATAGTATCTCCCTCCATCCCTTTTCTATCCACCCCACACCCCCTCTAGGTTTAATTGACATGTCCACCAATCATGCTTGTATTGCACTTTTCTTTTTGGACAATGACTTTACCATTCAAAGGGGAAAAGAATACTCAATCTCAATTAAGAAGTAAAGTGCCATCTAGTTACAGTCCAATCATTAGAGCACTTGTCAAGCATTATCCTTCCACATATCCCCACAGAATTATTAAGCTTCCACATATTCTAGCAATAAGGTAAAAATTTATACCATACCATAAACTTCCATCCTAAATGCTTCTATTGGAACAAATTATAATGGAAGTGACATCAAGTAGTAACTTAGTGGCTTGGTCTATGATTTATTTGACAGTATGATAGAATTTATCAAACGAATAAAAAATGACTTGGGTCACAAAATTCAATTAAACTTCCCCAATGATCACCTTAATTCTTTCAAGCTTGGCTTATTTTCCTATAAAAATTCCTCGTTTGTTTAGTGTTATTCTTTATTATTTTCCTTGCTTCCATGATTCATAGTGGCACATAAATATAAATATCATAAAAACCTAAATACATTTGGGTAGTCAGTTAAAACGATGGTAGTGAACCAACCCTAATTCTAGAAAAACACACTGTTCCCTACCAATGCAGAGGATTCCTCTGCTATTGGAAATTGTTAGCAAGGCCACATTGTAGTTTTTCTGTTATCAAAGAAGTATTAATTGTAAGATAATCTAATAAAACTTCTTGTAACAACAGAAGTCAAGTCATGAAAATATCAAGAAAAAAAAAATAGCCAACTTATACAATAGTATCACAACATTAAAAATACAGGAAAAAAAAAAAAAAAAAGTAAAAGCGGGGAAGACATGCAAGCCACCTCACCTTAAACAATTTGCACAAAGATGCATATGTTTCAAAGAAAAATCACTTCCCAAACGTCATGCCGAAACAAAAAAATAACACTACATTTTCCCATCCAGAAAAGAATTGCTTATCGAAGAAAACAAGAAAACCCACAAAGGAGAGAGAAATCACATTGGATCATAACGGAATCTCAGTCTATACCAGCACCATAATATCGGATTGAGGGAAAGAGTATCATTCGAGATTGATAGAAAAGCAAGGATATGGGCTCGTGTGAGTAGGAAACAGAAGAGACTTCGAGAACCTAGAGGCAAATAGGCTGGATCCCCTTCTTTATCAAAATGTCCGGTTTCTAAATTTTCATGCTCTCCCCCCCCCCCCGATCTGAATGATAAGGAAAAAAAAAAATGGGCGGTCAAAGGAAATGCCATTTGGGTTTAATCAACAAATTTACTTGGTAGGCGAGATCCGAGTATTGTCTGAACCTTATGTAAGGAATTACAAAAGAATTCTTTCAAACCAAAAGATTGTGAAATTGAAGGACTGGTCGATTAAATATGAACCGGGAGACTGAATCTTGATATACCTCATAACAATACAATTTTGTTACCACGAGAATATATTGGCAAGCTCGGATCATTTGATTGGAATGAAATTTGGAATGGGGGTACATCTTGACGATATGAATCATTTAAAAAGAACGTTATTCGTTCTGGTAGGGAATCTCTTACAAGATCAATTCTCTTACAAGATCAATTCGGATTGGCTCTGGTTCGTTTAGAAAATGTAGTTAGAGGAACTATATGCGGAGCAATTAGGCATAAATTGATACCGACTCCTCAGAATTTGGTAACTTCGACTCCATTAACAACCACTTATGAATCCTTTTTCGGATTACACCCATTGTCTCAAGTTTTGGATCGAACAAATCCATTGACACAAATAGTGCATGGGAGAAAATTGAGTTATTTGGGCCCCGGAGGATTGACCGGGCGAACTGCTAATTTTCGGATACGAGATATCCATCCTAGTCACTATGGACGCATTTGCCCAATTGACACGTCTGAAGGGATCAATGTTGGACTTATCGGATCCTTAGCAATTCATGCCAGGATTGGTCATTGGGGGTCTCTAGAAAGTCCATTTTATAAAATCTTTGAGAGATCAAAAAAAGCACAGATGCTTTATTTATCCCCAAGTCGAGATGAATATTATATGGTAGCGGCAGGAAATTCTTTGGCCTTGAATCAGGGTATTCAGGAAGAACAGGTTGTTCCGGCTCGATACCGCCAAGAATTCCTGACTATTGCATGGGAACAAGTTCATCTTCGAAGTATTTTTCCTTTTCAATATTTTTCTATTGGAGCTTCCCTCATTCCTTTTATCGAGCATAATGACGCGAATCGGGCTTTAATGAGTTCTAATATGTCAGGCAGTTCCACTTTTCTGATCCGAAAAAAAATGCATTGTTGGAACTGGATGGAACGCCAAGTTCTCTAGATTCAGTGTTCCTGCTATAGGCCGAACACGAGGAAAGATAATTTATTACTGATATTTTGACAAAATCATTTTTATCGGTAATGGATGATACTCTACGCATTCCATTATTATGGTATTCAACGTTTCAAAAAAAAAATACTTGTAGCATTTCAAAAAACCCAGGTTCAAGCGGTAAATGCATTAAAAAGGGACAAGTTTTAGCGGATGTGCCGCTACAGTTTGTGGCGAATCGGCCTTGGCAAGTTGGTGGCGAACTCGCCTTGGGCAAAAACGTATTAGTAGCTTATATGCCATGGGAGGGTTACAATTTTGAGGATGCGGTACTCATTAGCGAGCGTCTAGTATATGAAGATATTTATACTTCTTTTCACATACGAAAATATG
This sequence comes from Jatropha curcas, assembly GCF_014843425.1. The sequence continues at coordinate 11,805,751 of NW_023590789.1, read as the reverse complement.
AAATTCAGACTCATGTGACAAGCCAAGGTCCTGAAAGAATCACTAACGAAATACCGCACCTAGAAGCCCATTTACTCCGCAATTTAGACAAAAATGGAATTGTGATGCTGGGATCTTGGGTGGAGACAGGCGATATTTTAGTAGGTAAATTAACGCCTCAGGTGGCGAAAGAATCATCGTATGCTCCAGAAGATAGATTATTACGGGCCATACTTGGGATTCAGGTATCCACTTCAAAGGAAACCTGTCTAAAATTACCTATAGGTGGGAGGGGTCGAGTCATCGATGTGAGATGGGTCCAGAAAAAAGGGGGTTCTAGTTATAATCCGGAAACGATTCGTGTCTATATTTCACAGAAACGCGAAATCAAAGTAGGCGATAAAGTAGCCGGAAGGCATAAAGTGGGTGATAAAGTAGCTGGAAGACATGGAAATAAAGGCATCATTTCCAAAATTTTGCCTAGACAGGATATGCCTTATTTGCAAGACGGAAGACCTGTTGATATGGTCTTCAACCCATTAGGAGTACCTTCACGAATGAATGTAGGACAGCTATTTGAATGCTCGCTTGGGTTAGCAGGGAGTCTACTAGATAGACATTATCGAATAGCACCATTTGATGAGAGATATGAACAAGAGGCTTCGAGAAAACTAGTGTTTTCCGAATTATATCAAGCCAGTAAGCAAACAGCGAATCCATGGGTATTTGAACCCGAATATCCAGGAAAAAGCCGAATATTTGATGGAAGAACGGGAGGCCCCTTTGAGCAACCTGTTATAATAGGAAAACCTTATATCTTGAAATTAATTCATCAAGTTGATGATAAAATACATGGGCGTTCCAGTGGACATTATGCACTTGTTACACAACAACCACTTAGAGGAAGGTCCAAGCAAGGAGGACAACGGGTAGGAGAAATGGAGGTTTGGGCTCTAGAGGGATTTGGTGTTGCTCATATTTTACAAGAAATGCTTACTTATAAATCTGATCATATTAGAGCTCGCCAAGAAGTACTTGGGACTACGATCATTGGAGGAACAATACCTAAACCCGAAGATGCTCCAGAATCTTTTCGATTGCTCGTCCGAGAATTACGATCTTTGGCTCTGGAACTGAATCATTTCCTTGTATCTGAGAAGAACTTCCAGATTAATAGGAAGGAAGCTTAATCGGAATGACTCAGAATTTTTCTTCTATGATCGACCGATATAAACATCAACAACTCCGAATTGGATCAGTTTCTCCCCAACAAATAAGTGCTTGGGCCAAGAAAATCCTACCTAATGGAGAAACCGTTGGAGAGGTGACAAAACCCTATACTTTTCATTACAAAACCAATAAACCGGAAAAGGATGGATTATTTTGTGAAAGAATTTTTGGACCTATAAAAAGTGGAATTTGCGCTTGTGGAAATTATCGAGTAATTGGAAATCAAAAGGAGGGCCCTAAATTTTGTGAACAATGCGGAGTTGAATTTGTTGATTCTCGGATACGAAGATATCAAATGGGATACATAAGGCTGGCATGTCCAGTAACTCATGTATGGTATTTGAAACGTCTATGCCCAGTAACTCATGATGTGGTATTTGAACGTCGGATACGAAGATATCAAATGGGATACATAAGGCTGGCATGTCCAGTAACTCATGTATGGTATTTGAAACGTCTTCCTAGTTATATCGCCAATCTTTTAGACAAACCTCTTAAAGAATTAGAGGGTCTAGTATACTGCGATGTGTGATTTGATCGAAATTATTATTTTACAGATTAGGAATGAGAAACTGTCATCCCATTCAATCGAATTGGGATGCCCTGGATCTGACATGTCTCTTGGGAAGAGTAACATGAAGCTCAGAATTATGGGCGTATTCAATACTCCCAAATAAAAAGGGAATTGGTCTATGGTCGAGTCAGTAAAAATAAATAACTAGGAATTTTGAGTTGTACCTCGTGAAAAAAAGACTTCTTTTTTTGTGGAATTAACCGTTCTCATTTCTTTTAGTTCTTTTAGAAAGAAATGAAATTATGTTCAAGGAAACAAATATGTCATGGTTGCAGGAGTCTATACATCGCATATAGGCTTAGGCTTTAAGTTAAGGGCATCGTGGTATAATCGTCGAGGTACCGCAGGACCTAAGAGATCGAATGGAAGGGTACATAGACAAGTAAATCCCTTATGACACTCCTTTAATTTAAGAGGATTCAGCATTCGAGGGGAAGTAGACTACTCAAGAATTTCACATTTCATTTATGTCCTAATTTTGAATTGAATAAAGAATTAAGAAAATCTAAATCAATAAAAGAAGAATCAATCAATGAAATGTTTCTTGGAACTTGAGTAAAGAGTAGACCTTTTTGGGGGGGTTCTAGAATTTGAAAGCGAGAACTCCTTTACTTTATCTTTATTTGGTGTAACTACTTGAGCCGGATGAGAGGAAACTCTCATGTCCGATTTTGAGGGGGGGATCCCGCAGGGCCCTATCCTAATTTTTCTTTTGCTAGGCCCATCGCTAAAAAACCTACTTTCTTACGATTACGAGGTTCATTCGAATATGAAATTCAATCCTGGAAATACAGTATCCCACTTTTTTTTACTACCCAAGGTTTCGATACATTTCGAAGTCGCGAAATTTCTACCGGAGCAGGTGCTATTCGAGAACAATTAGCCGATCTAGATTTGCGAATTCTTATCGATTATTCGGTGGTAGAATGGAAAGAATTAGGAGAAGAAGGCCTCACGGGTAATGAATGGGAAGATCGAAAAATTGGAAGAAGAAAGGATTTTTTGGTTAGACGCATGGAATTGGCTAAGCATTTTATTCGAACAAATATAGAACCAGAATGGATGGTTTTATGTCTATTACCGGTTCTTCCTCCCGAGTTGAGACCGATCATTCAGATAGATGGGGGTAAACTAATGAGTTCGGATATTAATGAACTCTATAGAAGAGTTATCTATCGAAATAATACTCTTACCGATCTATTAACAACAAGTAGATCTACGCCAGGGGAATTAGTAATGTGTCAGGAAAAATTGGTACAAGAAGCCGTGGATACACTTATACACTGCTTGATAATGGAATTCCGGGACAACCATTGAGGGACGGGTCATAAGTAAGGTTTACAAGTCGTTTTCCGGATGTAACTTGAAGGGCAAAGAAGGAAGATTTCGTGAGACTATGCTTTGGGCAAACGGGTTGATTATTCGGGGCGGTTTTGTCATTGTCGTAGGCCCCCTCACTTTTCATTACATCGATGTGGAAGATGTGGATTGCCTCGCGAAATAGCAATAGAGCTTTTCCAGATATTTGTAATTCGCGGTCTAATTAGGCAACATCTTGCTTCGAACATAGGAGTTGCTAAGAGTAAAATTCGGGAAAAAGGGCCGATTGTATGGGAAATACTGCAAGAAGTTATGCGGGGACATCCTGTATTGCTGAATAGAGCGCCTACTCTGCATAGATTAGGTATACAGGCATTCCAACCTATTTTAGTGGAAGGACGCGCTATTTGTTTACATCCATTAGTTTGTAAGGGATTCAATGCAGACTTTGATGGGGATCAAATGGCAGTTCATGTACCTTTATCTTTAGAGGCGCAAGCGGAGGCTCGTTTACTTATGTTTTCTCATATGAATCTCTTGTCTCCAGCTATTGGGGATCCCATTTCCGTACCTACTCAAGATATGCTTATTGGGCTCTATGTATTAACGAGTGGGAATCGTCGAGGTATTTGTGCGAATAGGTATAATCCATGGAATCGAAAAAGCTATCAAAATGAAAGAATTGACGATAATAACTATAAGTCTACAAGGGAGCCTTTTTTTTGTAATTCCTATGATGCGATTGGAGCTTATAGGCAGAAAAGAATCAATTTAGATAGTCCTTTGTGGCTCCGGTGGCAACTAGAGCAATGCGTTATTGCTTCAAGAGAAGCTCCCATCGAAGTTCACTATGAATCTTCGGGTACCTATCATGAGATTTATGGACATTATCTAATAGTAAGAAGTTTAAAAAAAAAAATTCTTTGTATATACATTCGAACCACTGTTGGTCATATTTCTCTTTACCGAGAAATCGAAGAAGCTATACAAGGGTTTTTTCGGGCCTACTCATATGATACCCAATCATATGGTATCTAAGCTAAAAAATTCTATGACACCAATATGAATTCGGGTCTCTCCGGTTCAACTAGGACCCCAGTTCCTGACCCGACTTTCTACCAAAATCAAGATCGAGAAAAGGAAGTTTTCCAATCATTGACTCAAACCCATTGGCGAAGTCCACTCAGCGGAATAAGGGGGTATTTATGGCAGAACGGGCCAATCTGGTATTTCACAATAAAGTGATAGATGGAACTGCCATTAAACGGCTTATTAGCAGATTAATAGATCACTTCGGAATGGCATATACATATATACATCACACATCCTGGATCAAGTAAAGGCTCTGGGTTTCCAGCAAGCCACTGCTACATCCATTTCATTAGGAATTGATGATCTTTTAACGATACCTTCTAAGGGATGGCTAGTCCAAGATGCTGAACAACAAAGTTTGATTTTGGAAAAACACCATCATTTTGGGAATGTACACGCGGTAGAAAAATTACGCCAATCAATTGAGATATGGTATGCTACAAGTGAATATTTGCGACAAGAAATGAATCCTAATTTTAGGATGACTGACCCGTTCATAAAATAAAATTAGTACACATAACATAATTTAAATTTATTTGTTTTGTATCAATCATCAAAATCCGAGATTTAGAAATTGACCCTTGAGCCAACAACAGGGACATATGATTGATTTACCCATTCAAAGCAATTTACGTGAAGGAGTGTCTTTAACAGAATATATCATTTCTTGCTATGGAGCCTTAAAAGGGGTTGTCGATACTACTGTACGAACATTAGATGCTGGATATCTTACACGTAGACTTGTTGCAGTAGTTCAACATATTGTTGTGCGCAGAACAGATTGTGGCACCACCCGAGGGATCTCTGTGAGTCCTCGAAATGGGACGATGTCAGAAAGGATTTTTATTCAAACATTAATTGGTCGTGTATTAGCAGACAATATATATATATGGGTTTACAATGCATTGCCGTTCAAAATCAAAATCTTTGTAGACAGAGCCAATCATTAGTTCCCAACTGTGGGGTGAGTGGAATTTCGAAACTCCCTTTACTTGAGGAGGGTATGTTCTGGAATCTGTCGATTATTTTGTTATGGTTCCGGAATTATGTTATGGTCGGAGCCCCACTCATGGTGACCTGGTTGAATTGGGAGAAGCTGTAGGTATTATTGCGGGGCAATCCATTGGAGAACCGGGAACGCAACTAACATTAAGAACTTTTCATACCGGCGGAGTATTTACAGGGGGTACTGCAGAACATGTCCGAGCCCCTTTTAATGGAAAAATAAAATTCAATGAG
>NW_023590789.1:11782817-11795317 GCF_014843425.1 Jatropha curcas | reverse complement strand
AATTTTCATGAATTACTTAAATTTTAAACTAAGCTTACATTGATTTCGAGAAGACTAAAGAAAAATAAGTTTTATTAGAATTGTTATGAATTAAGAAATAAAGTTATGTTTTTGGGCTCTAATATACTTTGTGTGAATTTGATGTGTGATTTGATTTATTATGTAAGAAGAGCATGCTCGTAATTGATGCCATTATGATATGAAGCTATGATCATATGCTAGGCACGTGGGTAACTTATGTTAGAGTGGATGCGCTCCATATGTTATGATAGGCTCTTGTTCAAGATAATCTACTTATACTTAATGGAACCATTAAATTACTTATCAACATTAATAGATCAACATAAATAGACAAAAAGGTCTATACGATCTTAAAGGAATTAATAATTAAAAAAAAAAGATTTACGATATTAGGGAATTGCTAAAAAAAAAAAGGGAAAAAGAGATCTAAAAAAGATCTTTTTCCTAGAATTCCTTTGATTCATTTAACCTTCTTCCAATTGAATATTCTCTTCTTTATATTTGTCTTGATTTTTGTGTCATTCAATCCAATCTAGGAGTAATAATCTGAATTAAAAAATTCTTTAATTTGTTTACAACGTGTGATTAAAAAAAGAGGTTCTGTTTCTATAGGGCGATTTTCCATTTCCAGTCGTTTTATTCAATTCAACGATTGATCAAAAAAAATTTTTCAAATTTCTAAAATTTTAATAAATAATAAAAACAGGAACTTAGATCAACCCCAAAAACCAAAGACTTCTATTTCTATGCAATTGATTCAGACTAATGGAATTCGCCCATAGATTGATTGTATCCATGGTGGGTAATGATAAGGAAGAGAAGAATTACAAAAATGAGATTCAGAAAAAATGGATTGTTTAGGAAAGTGGAATCCAAACATAGGTGTATGTTAATATATAAAAGGCTATAAGACAACTTTCTTTTGTGAATTATTTTTTCCAAAATCAAAAAATGATTTTAAGAAATCCGATTGAATCAAAGATGATGAATAGTTTGGTTTACGTTATGGAAGAAGGACGTGTATATGTATGTTAAGTATTACCCACTTATATATGATATGAGATTTAAAAGATATATCTAATTCCCGCCCTACTACTGGAGATTTAAGATAAGGATTCCAATAAAATCTTTCCTTTTCGTTTGTAACTGTGAATTGAATATTGAATAAAGAGATTTTAAAATCAAGAAAAAAAGAACGAAGGAGTTGAATTCAAAGGAATTAATTTGGAACCAAAGAAAGAAAATGGAAAAACAAAAAAATTGGTATGAATCACAAAAAACTTTTTGTGGATGGAACTAAAAAATAGATATCGAAAGTAGTTCTGATGATTCAATAATATTATATTTTCTATTTTCAATTCGGAATTTTTAATTACTTCGGACTGGATGAAAAATCTTATTGATGCGAATGGAATTAATTAAATCATAATTTATTTGGTTGATTGTATCATTAACCATTTCTTTATTTTATTTGGTGCGAGGAAACTTATCATGGAATCCATTGAAATTTCTGCCGGCTTCCGTTATTTGCTGCTGGGTGGCTGTTGGGCTTAGCTTCTATTGGACCTGGGGTTGGTCAAGGTACTGCCGCGGGGCCCAAAGCATGTAGAAGGTATCGCAAGGACAACCCGAGGCGGAGGGGAAAAATTACGACGGTACTTTATTGCTTAGTCGGCTCTTTATGGAAGGCTTTTAAACAATTTATTGACATGGTTGTAGCATTAGCACTTTTATTGCGAATCCTATTTTGTTCTAACCCTATAAAAATATAAAAAAAAAATACGTATTTTTTTTATTGCCTTGGGACTTGCTGCTTGTTTTTCGAATTTATATCAAGATTTCATTTCCTACAATCAATTTACTTATTTATTTTTATTTGGGACAATAACCCACGGAAGGACTGATTTGAGGGATGAGGAATTAGTATATTAACTCGCTTTCTTCCTTCCCCCTTCTTAATCCAATCGAAACCTTTTTTTTAAGGAAATATTTGCAACAGGATAATATTATTTTTGTTTTGCAATTGACGGGTGAGACCAGGTACCGAATTCTAAAACTGAATTTTAATTAAGAACAATACTTATTAGAGATTTTCCAATTTGAAAAAAAAATTTCATTTATATATATCCCAAATTGGGATAAAATATATAATCAAACAAGTATTAATAATGTTTGTATACTGATTAATTATGTCGATTATCTAATAGATTGTAAGATTAGATTATTATATTTAATCTCAACAAATCTTGCTATTGCAATGATTCAAAATAAACATACCTTTAAACTTGAACAAATTAAAATACACCAATATTAACTTTGATTGTTGCAAATCATAAGTTATCATTTTCATGAGAGTGGTAGAACGAAATGGTGCTGATAATGTGTTATAAAATAATATAAAATTTGAGAGAGAAATAAAGGGAGAATAGAGAGAATAATGAGAGAATATGAGAGTATATATATTATTGATGAGAAACCAGGTCACTGGCCATCCGCCGGGAGTTTCGGGGTTAATACCGATATTTTAGCAACAAATCCAATAAATCTAAGTGTAGTCCTTGGTGTATTGATCTTTTTTGGAAAGGGAGTGTGTGCGAGTTGTTTATTTCAAGAATAGGCTGGATTCACCCAGTTGTACTTTTTTTCATTATAACTAGGAAAGAAAAGAGTGCATGATCCCGCGAATTACTTCTGAATAAATTTTTAAAATCATATTATAGAACCATAGCATTTCGTGATTCATTGGTACATCGACTTTGATTCTCTATTAACCAATAATCTGGGACCATTAACATGGTTAAGGCCAAACCCGTTTGAAGTTCAGATGCAGCAGGGTACTCTTTCTACTACTATGTTACTAAATACAGAAATATTTTCAAAACAAAAATGTTTTTTCGATATAAAACACTCATGTCGATAAAACGATTTGAGCCCCTTTTTCCAATGCTGAATCGATGACCTATGTATAAAGGGAGAAGAATTCTTTGAATTTGAAGAAAAAAAAGAAACAACTTTGCTGACAAATTACAATTATACATTATACAATTCTAAGTACAATTAGAAATTCCAAATTATATGTAACTTTTTTATTTATTATTTTTTTATTATACTTTTTAGTTTTTTGATATATTTTCTATTTTGGTCAGAAGAATCCTCCGAATATTCTGGTCTTGGATTAGTAATCAGTTTCGATATTTTGGAATATGAATAGAGACGAGAGGGAGAGGGTAAGCTCATTACATTAGAAAAAAAAGATATTGGGAATTAATTCCCAATAAATAAGAAATAATTGAGCGTGAGAGCCAAATGAATCGAAAGGTTCATGTTTGGTTCGGGAAGGGATCATGGAATTTTTGAAATAAAAAAAAATGAATGGAAAGATAATCTACTTTCATTAAGTGATTTATTAGATAATCGAAAAGAGAGGATCTTGAATACTATTCGAAATTCAGAAGAACTACGCGGGGGGGCTATTGAACGGCTGGAAAAGGCCCGGGCCCGCTTACGGAAAGTGAAATTAGAAATAGAAGCAGATCAGTTCGAATGAATGGATACTCTGAGATTTAGGAACGGAGAAAAAAATTCGAATCTTGATTAATTCAACTTTCTAAAGACTTTAGAACCCAATTAGAAAATTTACAAAAACGAAACCATTACATTTTGAACAACAAAAGAAACGATTTAATCAAGTCCCGACAACGGGGTTTCCAACAAGGGCCTTACAAGGAGCTCTAAGGAACTCTTGAATGAGTTCTTTGACAACGAGTACATTTACGTACCATCATGCAAATCTTGGCATGTTTGGGGCGATAAAGAAATTAACTGATTAGTCCTTCTACGTAGGCATTATTCCCCCCCCCAAAAAAAAAAAAAAAATGAAGAAATACTCATTGGTAACTATTCGAGCCCCGACGAATTAGTAATATTATCCGCGAAACGTAGTTGAACAATATAATAGGAAGTAAGATTGTAAATACCGGTACTGTACTTCAAGTAGGCGACGGTATTGCTCGTATTTCATGGGTCTTGATTGAAGTAATGGCAGGGGAATTAGTTAGAGTTTTGAAGAGGGTACAATATGAAGAGGGTACAATAGGCATTGCTCTCAATTTGGAATCAAATAATGTTGGTGTTGTATTAATGGGTGATGGTTTGATGATACAAGAGGGAAGTTCTGTAAAAGCAACAGGAAAAATTGCTCAGATACCAGTGAGTGAGGCTTATTTGGGTCGTGTTATAAATGCCCTGGCTAAGCCTATTGACGGTCGGGGTGAAATTTCAGCTTCTGAATCTCGGTTAATTGAATCTCCTGCCCCAGGTATTATTTCGAGACGTTCCGTTTATGAGCCTCTTCAAACAGGACTTATTGCTATTGATTCGATGATCCCTATAGGACGTGGTCAGCGAGAATTAATTATTGGGGATAGACAGACCGGTAAAACAGCAGTAGCCACGGATACGATTCTCAATCAGCAAGGGCAAAATGTAATATGTGTTTATGTAGCTATTGGTCAAAAAGCATCTTCTGTGGCTCAGGTAGTGACCACTTTCCAAGAAAGGGGAGCGATGGAGTACACCATTGTGGTAGCCGAAACGGCGGATTCCCCAGCTACATTACAATACCTCGCTCCTTATACAGGAGCTGCTTTGGCTGAATATTTTATGTATCGTGAACGACACACCTTAATCATTTATGATGATCTTTCCAAGCAAGCACAGGCTTATCGCCAAATGTCTCTTCTATTACGAAGACCGCCGGGTCGTGAAGCTTATCCAGGAGATGTTGAAGCTTATCTTATCCAGGAGATGTTTTTTATTTGCATTCGCGCCTTTTAGAAAGAGCCGCTAAATCAAGTTCTCAGTTAGGTGAAGGAAGTATGACTGCTTTACCAATAGTTGAGACCCAGTCGGGAGACGTTTCGGCGTATATTCCTACTAATGTGATTTCCATTACAGATGGACAAATATTCTTATCCGCCGATCTATTCAATGCTGGAATCAGACCTGCTATTAATGTGGGGATTTCCGTCTCCAGAGTAGGATCGGCGGCTCAAATTAAAGCTATGAAACAAGTCGCTGGTAAATCAAAATTGGAATTGGCCCAATTCGCCGAATTAGAAGCCTTTGCACAATTTGCTTCTGATCTCGATAAAGCTACTCAGAATCAATTGGCACGAGGTCAACGATTACGTGAGTTGCTTAAACAATCCCAATCAGCTCCTCTTACGGTGGCAGAACAGATAAGTACTATTTATACCGGAACGAATGGTTATCTTGATTCATTAGAAATTGGACAAGTAAGGAAATTTCTCGTTGAGTTACGTACTTACTTAAAAACGAATAAACCTCAGTTCCAAGAAATCATATCTTCTACCAAGACATTCACTGAGGAAGCGGAAACGCTTTTGAAAGACGCTATTCAGGACCAAATGGAACGTTTTCGACTTCAGGAACAATTATAAATAGAAAATTCTAACTTAATGGAATATAGAGAAATCGATTCAAAATTGCGTCCAATAGGATTTGAACCTATACCAAAGGTTTAGAAGACCTCTGTCCTATCCATATTATATTTTAGAATCTTTTTTAGAATCTTTATTTGTATTTTATCTAATTCTATTATTTATTCTAATAGTACTTTATTAGACTTTATTAGAAATTAGAAAGAGTACTATTATTAGAATTATTCTATTTAATTTATTCTATTAATTATTAATTATTCTAAATATTAATTATTCTATAATTAGAATATAATAAATTTAGAATATATTCATTCTATTAATAAATATAAATTTTAAGATAATATAAATTTAATATAATTTAATATATTATTAATAAATTATATTATAATAAATTTAAATATTAAATTTAAAAAATTATAAAATTTTAAAAATAAAATGAAAAAAAAAAAAATGAAATATATAAAATAATATTAAAATATATAAAAATTAAATATAGAAATAGAAAATATATATAATAGAGAAATAATATAATAGAGAAAATAATATAGAAATATTCTATATAGAATTATATATAATATATTATTGATGATTATGTATGTGATATTATTATTATGGAAAAATATTATGAAAAAAAATTGCGCTCAATAAGGAGTCCAATAGGATTTGAACCTATACCAAAGGTTTAGAAGACCTCTGTCCTATCCATTAGACAATGGACGCTTTTCATTACGATTTTTTGACATTTTGACTTTTTTTCTCTTGTTCGGTTTTTTCTTTTCTCTTGGTTGTTTTTTCTTTTCTCTTGGTTGGAAAAACTAAAGAACATGTGAAAAATTGTATTGTTAGGAATTGCGGATTTATTAATTCAATTCAATGATGCTAATGCATCGTTGAATTGAATTAATAAATATTCAAATAGATAGAATAGATAGAATTCGAATATCGAGCGGGTAGCGGGAATCGAACCCGCATCGTTAGCTTGGAAGGCTAGGGGTTATAGTCGACGTTGATTCATTATTTTTAGCGTCTCTAATTCAAAACCGAACATGAAATTTTGGTTTCATTCGGCTCCTTTATGGAAGATGGATAAATAAAAAAAAAGAAATAAATAAAATATAAATAAGATAAAGATAAGGCAGGAACGAAATGAAATAAGAATTTGGCCCATAACATCTATGTTAGCTTTTCTGTCTGAATGCATTCAAAACAATTCGCTTTCTAGATGATCCTTCTAGAAGAATGGGATTAGAATAGAACAATTTTTCTAGTTACTTCGTTCTCTATTTCTATTTGAGAAAATCCTTAGGAAAAGCATTTTGTTTCCGCCGAGCTAAAACAAGATGTAAATGTCTCTAGTAAACCAAAGTTATCGTTTAATAGCTATTTTGCTTCAATCTATCCCATCAAAAAAATTGAAGATTTAGTTACGATTAGAAATACACTTTTATATCTTTATCCATGGATCTTTTCCTCATACTTATTCAATTGGAAGTATTGATCCAATTGAAAAAAAAAATTTATGTTTCGTAATTTCATAATCCAATTTTTCAATTTTTAGTTAGAATATAATTTTTAAATTATATTTATATTTAATTGGCCCTTGGATCCAAATCACGAGAATGTATATTCTTCCTCAAATCTTTCGTTGAGAGGTAAAGGATTAAATCCTTTTAAGAAATAAAGTTTTTGCTCGGAATATGAATCAAACCGAGGGACCCCTTAACTCTTAGGGGGATTAATAGAACGAATCACACTTTTACCACTTTCTGTCTTAATTGTATTCAAAACAAGGCGCTTTCTAATGATCCCTCTAGATGAGTGGGATTTTAATAATCTTTCCTAGTTTACTTCGTTCTCTATTTCTATTTTGAAAAAAATCCTAGGGAAAAAGGCATTTTTGTTTCCACCGAGCCTTAAAAAAAGAAGTCGATGTCTTTTATAGTAAACTAAAAGACACCTTTAAATACTTATTTTTGCTTCAATCTCGACTATACCCAAAACAAAACAAAAGAAAAAATTTGAACGATTTAGTGCGATTAGAAATACATTTTCTTGTTCTTTTTTCCCATAGGATCCTTTACTCATACTCATTCATTTTAAAGTATTGATCAAATAAAAAAAATTAATGTTTCGTAATTTCATTAATCCCAATTCTCCAATTTCTAATTGACTCTTGGATACAAAATCACGAGGAATGTATATTTCTTCCTCGAATTTTTCATTGAGAGGTAAAGGATTAAAATCTTTTTAAGAAATAAAGTTTTTCATCGGAATATGAACGAGGGATCCCTTAACTATTAGACTATTAGAATTTAAATAATTAATAAACCGAATCACACTTTTACACTAAACTTATTATCCGCTACGATGTGATTATTGTATATAAATGAATCTTTTGTCGAGTAAAGACAATTGAGCATTTTTTTTTTTATATAATATTCTTTAATATTTAGTTTCTTTTTTTTTTTTATAGCTGTTTAATTGATTATCAAACTAATAGAATAAATTGAATAAAATTAAGTGAAATTAAAATCTCTAGTTGCCTTTAAATCCTTGAATTCTTTTCGTTAAATATTTTTTCTTGATTTCTTTTTGTTCTATTTTACTTGTTTAATTTAGTTTCTTAAAATAATTTTCCTAAATCGCCGTTTAGGTTAACATAATTTTGGTACTTGGTATATAATCTCTATACTCTATTCATTCTATATTACTTATTGCGATTTTATACACTTGCGAAAATAACTGTCATACATGACTTTTACTAAGATACAAAACGTGAAAAATTATGTATCAGCACATAATTGTTCACTAATTGACACATGACAACTTATCTGTTATAATAGGATGTATTGCTTTTTATATTTTTATCTTTCAATTGCAAATTAATTAATTTATTATTTTTTAAATCATTTAATTAGTAATGCTAATCTAATGTGTAATATAGTCTGGTTTACAATAAGATACGTTTTTTTAAATAATTTACTAGAGTTATACGTATAAAAAAAATTTTAGATTGGAATTTTTGTACTGGACTTGTAGTTGCACTGTATTTATAAAAAGTTAAAATTTTCCTTTTGCCTTTTATCAAAAGAAATATTTTTTTAAAAAAAAATAAATAAATAAAAGAAAGATTTCATTTTTTTACAAATTAGATGCAATAGTTTATTTATACAATCAACAACCGGTTGTTATTTATTATTTAATTTAGTGGTCAATTTTTAAATATTAGAATCTAATGGCTAATTGATAGCAAAATATTAATATTCGGTGTCATAATTTTATCCTGGGTTTTCTTAATATTTTTTAGAATATTTATCATTAAATATATATTATTTTAAATTATATTGATTATTGTATTTAATTATTGAAAGCTTATTATTATTATTGTTGTTGTTACAAATAATACAAGTTTAGAATTATATTTAAAAGGATAAGAAGTTTCATGTATATGTGATATAGCTTCAATTGCATATAAATACTTGATAAATATTTCAATAACAAGATAATTAAAAATTTATAATTCTTTATTACAATTTAAAATACTTATCTCAAAAAAAATTAAGGGGGTGTATTGGATTATGGTTGTGTTAGATTTTAAGAGACTTATCAAGTTTGACGGAATTGAAGGATTTTCTAAGATTTTACAGATTTCAGTAGAATTCCACATATAGTTTTATGGAATTGCCAGGTCATTTTTTTTATAGATTTTGATTAACTTTTTAATGAAATTACAAATAATTTTTATATATCGAATGTATGGAACAATGATAGACTTTATTCTTGAGTTATTCAACTATTTCAAAGCTTTTTCAATTTTTTTATTTGATTAAATCATTATTTAATTGAATTCAACCTATAAAAATTTTTGAAAATAATCAAATTAATTCTGAACAATTTGTAGTAGTATTAATATTAAGTTTTGTCAAAATATCAAATTCTCAGCACATGAATTAATTTGAAACTAATCTAATAATTATTACATTGATTATTATCCGCTCCACTCTAATTCATTTAAAGAGGATATATGTAGTTATAAATACATTTAGAATGGATATAAATCATGAAATTACTACCTGTAATAGATATGTAGTGATTTCTAAAAATTTTTCGAAATTCATTTGTAATAAGAGTCGAGTCTTTCATTGCTAAAATTATTATCTGCTCCACTCTATTTTAACACTAAGAAATGCAGTGATTTCTAGAAATTTTTCGAAATTCATATTTTTCGAAATTCATTTGTAATAAGAGTCGAGTCTTTCATTGCTAAAATTTTTTTCATACCGAAAATTAGATATTTTTTTCATAACTACAATTGGGACTCTAATAGGATCTGAAATTGAAAAAAAGTGCAGAATGAGAAAAAAAAAAAAAGAAAGGGTTATCCAGAATTGGATAGTGAAATTATTACCCGTAACAGATACATGTAGGGTACGGATGTATATCTTTGGATATCCACTACCCGTTAATGACTATATTAAACAAGTTCGATAGTGGGTACTTGTAGGTACCGTATCTAGTATTAGTTAAAAATATATTTTAAATAAGTTTGAATTTGGATAGTTTAAAATTTGCGGATACTCCTACCAGTTTAAGAGGCACTTTAAACGAATTTGAGACGGATACGAGCAGTAAAAATTTAAACGGATTCGAATACGATTACTTAAATGAATATTTAAATGGGTAATAAAATTTTATACAGATACCTAAACTTGTAGTTTAAAATTCACGAGTAGTCACCCCGCTTCCATCCCTATTAAGGGGTGTATAGGATTCAAACTCTTTTAAAAGATTTTTTGAAATCTTTGGGTTGGAGGATGAATTTGCGAATGACTCTTTTATTTCTACCTAGCACTTTAAAATCCAATGAAATTAATACATTTATAGAATCATTCAAATTTAGCTATTTTTTGAATACCATCGAATTTGTATAGGCTTTTAACAAGTCATAATTGAATATCATCAGATTTTTATGAATTTTATAAGAGTTTGAATTAAATACCACAAAATTTTAATGGACTTCAAAAAAATCTAATTTACACAAAACGGTTTCATTTATTTTTTTAATTCTGCATGTTAAAACGAGCAACAATCATATCAATATAAAGAGCTTGGGATAAACCTATTATCTTATTCTTGCGATCTCGCATAAGCTTAATCCCTAGAATATGAGCTGCTTCTCCTAAGTCCTTCATATCAAAATGTTTGGACAGGATTCTTCCTTATTTGATTTATCATTCATCACTTCTCATACAATTGGGGGAGTAGATAGGAGTTAATTTTTAATGGAAGATATCAATTTCAATGTCTGTGCCTGTTAAAATCTATATATATAAATAATAAATAAATATAAATAATAAATTCAAGTGAATTTCACGATATTGAGTATATTGTGATTTACACCATCTGTGCCAAAATATAAATCCTTTCAGTGTGATTATTTTATCCCAAAAAATAAGACATTTTAAGTATTTTGAGAAGTAATAAATGATTTTTTTTCTAGTTATATCCTTATTTACATTAAATATATAACTATTTTTACAAAATACTTTTGATTTTGAGACAAAAAATAATTTGACAAAATTACCATTAATATTGTTATAATTTAAATTTTGATATTTTTATTTTATTCTATTAGATACAATATTTTTTTTGACAAACTACTTATATTGTAGTATGGAAGGAGTACAACCTGTATTTAAAATTGAGTTAATTACTAATTAGTGTTTCTATCGTAATGAAATACATTAGTTCCCCGACTTATCCATGAGTTGAATCCAGAGTAGGGTTTGTGTAAATTTAAATCTATCAAAACTCTTAATAAGTAGTACTGTAATTCAAACAGTATGGAATGGAATGAACCTCATTTCGATTTCATCCTAAAATATTTTGAAATTTAAAACGTCATTTCACACTATTCCAAATTTTTTTGGGATTTAAAATTTTATTCCATATTACTTTATGAAAATTCAATTTGCAATTCAGGAATTCCACATTTTTCAACTGTAACCACAAATCTAGTCTATTTTGATATACTTTGATATATAAAATTTTAAATTTTAATAAAAAAACCATCAATATAATTATTTAAATTAGATATAAATATTAAAAAATACAATTAAATTGCTATAAAACAATAACTTCGAGCTTATTGATAAGGAATGAGGATATACTTTCACTTGACAACTTTCCCTTTAATTAATAATGAAGTAACAACAGATACAAAAAAACATAAAATTGGTGCGACCATGAAATGGATATAGTAAAATTCAAAAACTAGAAATTAGAAAGAGAAATAAGAATTAAAAGCAAAAAAAAAAAAAAAAAAAAAAAAAAAAATTACTCTACTATCCCCCCCTTTTCCTTTTATTTCATACTCTATTCATACCTATAGACTGCTAACATAACGAAAAAACGATTTTTGTTTCAGTATATTCACACTCATATTGACAACAGTGATCAATAAATATAATCCGATCTGAGAAATTGGATCTTATCTGTTGGATCTATTTATCCCCTGTTCCATAAATTCTCTTTCCATAGATTTCTGTTCCATAGAATTTGGTTTTTTTCTTTATTTCAAGTTAATGGGTTTCTTGGATTTTTTTGTTTGGATAACAAAAGTTTTGTTTGAATTGAAAAAAAAAATGTTTAAATCTATAAGGGAATTTCTAAATTTCTAATAGAAATTTAAAATTCTAAAAAAATAAAAAAAAAGAAAATTTCTTTTTATTTCTTTTTCTATTTTATTTTATATTATACATTTTATTATTTTATTATTATTATACATTTTATTTATTAAAAAATTTTATTAATTTTTATAAAATATAAAAATTAAAATAGAAAATTGTTATATATATACGTATAAAAATTATAATATATATATATTTTTTAATTAAATAATTAATTTAATAATAATTAATAATAATTTTTTTTTTTGGGGGTTGCTAACTCAACGGTAGAGTTACTCGGGCTTTTTAAGTGCGGCTTAACTTCTTTTACACGTTTGTATCTCTCTCT
>NW_023590789.1:11756741-11782317 GCF_014843425.1 Jatropha curcas | reverse complement strand
CAGGTCCAAGTTTATGAAACCCTTGGAAAAAGAGGTATGAATCGAAATATAGCTGCGACACCAAAACTAGGGCGCAAAAAAAATCCAACCAGACTGACCTAGTGGATAATCAGGAAATACAGAAACGAAAAACAGCAAAACAGCAATTGGACCAGAGAATGCGATTGCGTTATAAGGTCGCAATTGAACAGATCGCGCAAGTTCAAATTGACGTAACATAAAACCTATTAGTCCGAAAGCGCCGTGGAGAGCAACAAATGTCCACAGACCACCTAATTGACACCAACGAGTAAAATCTCCTTGTGCTTCAGGACCCCATAGTAACAACAAAGAATGTGCTAAACTATTAGCAGGGGTAGAAACTGCGGCGGTTAAGAAATTGCAGCCTTCCAAATAGGAGCTGGCCAATCCATGAGTATACCACGAAGTTACAAAGGTTGTACCTGTAAACCAACCCCCTAGAGCGAAATAGGCACAAGGAAAGAGCAATAGGCCGGACCAACCTACAAAAACGAAACGGTCCCTACGTAACCAGTCATCCATAATATCAAATAAATCATTTTCATCTTTGGTAAATTTACCAAGGGCTATAGTCATAGCAATCCTCCTATTCAACTACTTCAACCATTTTTTTTTTGAAAGGAGTATGTATTTTCAACTTTACTACCTTTATTTTACTCTAAGGATAAGACTCACATATAGAAATTTAAAATTTTGTATCTATAAAGAAGTATTCATTTCCTATTAGATTTAAACTACTTATCTGTGGGCTGTTGAATTTAAAAAAATTTTAATAACTTGCTACTTGTAAAACTAGGACTAACTATTATTCATGTATGACTCTTCAATTAGATAGATGAATTTTTTGAAAGAATTGTTTAAGAAACAAGTGATCTCCTTCTCGTTACTAGCTGATCCTCAAACTTACTTCTCTCGTTCTATCAAACTAATCTTATTGTTGGATCTTGTTCATGAGATTTCTAAAAATCAATATTTTTTACGTATTCTTCTAATTTCTATGTGCATTAACCTGCTACAGTATCTTATTATTATTATTATTATTATTATTATTAAACACTATTATAAATCATCCAACCCCAATAAAAATTTTAATTATTCTTTTAATAAAAAAACCAGAATATTGTCCGCGGGTCAAAGCAAGAAGACAACTTCCAATATTTTTTCTACTTTACTTTTATATTTTTATATCTGTCAGAAAAAGAAGAAAGAGAATGATTTCCTATTATTAAATCTTTCCTATTATTAAATTCAATATACAATATTAAATAAATAGAAAAACTTAAATGAAAGTATTTTTTTCTCACTCCTTATTCTACTTCTACATTATATTTGTCGGAAAAAAATATTGTATGTGAAAATATTCTGTAATGAAGCCATGAAGCCATGAATCTAATAGATAATATCAATCTTATTATATATACTATATAATCTATAAACTCTTATATAGGTATAATAATATCAATACAAATTGATCTGATCAAAAAAAAAGATATTTAAGAGGTTCTTCTATGTCTTATGTATATGACTTCTTTTTCTATGGAGGAAGGGAAAATAGTGATTTATTCCTATAAGAATAACTAGAGTAAGAAGATTTAATCAGAAATATTGACAGATTTTTTCGGAGTTCAAAGAAAAGAAATAGGAAAATATCAAAATAAAGAAAAAGCGAGCTCTGTTTCAATTTCATCTATATCGATTTTAATATCAGAATAGTTAGATATAGTCATGATTGCAATAGGTTAGGTCCACTTACTTTTTTATCTTGATTTTCTAAATCTACTAATCTTCTAATTTGAATTTGATTAGAATATGGAAAATAAGAAATGGGGCGAATTTAAAAAGTCAATTTATCATTATTTCAGTATAATAACAAATATAATAAACAAATCAAAACTTTCTAACTATAAACTATATTTAATATAGTTAATTAATATTTTAATAACTATCAACTATCAAAAATATACTATTCTATAATTACTATTAATTATAAAAAATTACTAATAGTATGGTAGTAGTAATAATAGTATAAAAAAATCCCAAAAAATTTAACTAGTATTAATTCAATTAAATTAATATTCATTTCATTTTAATAAAGGTATTAATGTAGTATAAATCCTTAGAAGCAATTTTTTAACAATTTCTAATTTTCATTTTGATTATTATTTTAGAATTAATTATAGAGTTTTTCTTACTTTTTTAGTACAAATATCAAAAAAATTTCTATTCCCTCTTCAACTTCAAACAAGGACATACTACTATAGGAACACTACCTGGGTTTTATGAAAAAAGGAAAAAGGACAAAGCCCCTTAATCGGATTTTTGACCGATGACTTACGCTTACATGGCGTTACTCTACCACTAGTTAAAAGGGCCCATTTGATTCATTTCTGCATGAGGCACTTTGCGGATAAGATAGATCTATGGAAATAGATTCGAATCAAATCTATATAACAAACCTATCTATATAATAGAATAAAATAAATATAATAGAATATAAGAATACTAGAATATAGAATTCTATATTCTAATATTCTATATTCAATAGAATGAATAATGTTTCTTAAATTAGATTAGAATATAATTTTTTATAAATATATTATAAACATAATATATTATAAACTAATAAAATAAATATATTTAAATAAATATATTATAAATAGTATCAATATATATAAATAATATATTATAAATAAGATATTATATAAATTATACCTAAGGTACATAGGGAGTAGACTCATAGTAGTTCATTCCTAAGCAAGAAGATTTTGAATTTACCCAGTGAGTATAAGTTAAACAGTGAACTATAGTAAAAAGCGGTTTATTGATATGAATTCGTTTTGAATTGATACATGTATTTAGCAATTCAACAAAGACTCTAATTTGTCCCTGAACCAAATGCGAATTTCTAAAAAAAATGGGATAAACTTGTTGCATAACTTGTTGAGGCCTATCCTCTTCTCGGATTCCAGATTTATCATTTGTTATTTGTTAAAATTACCTGGTTTTAGTGTGGAGAGAAAGATATGCCTATTTATCTTAACAATGAAGTGAATTAATGAACCACGAAAGCAGAAAGAAATGAAGTTTAACCCTAACCTATTTTCTGGCCTTTTCGGGGATCATCATTTCCTGGAAACGAAATCTTTTGTATTATTTCTATTTTTTTTTCTAATTTCGAATATAAATTCTAATTATATATATTTCTAATTATACTATATTAAAAATGAATTATAATTCTAATATACATAATATTAATATAGAATTAGAATTTATATATTTATTTTTATAAATAATTTATATAATTTATTTTTTATAAATTTAGATGGATTTTTTTTTTATTTTTATTTTAATAGGCGATTAGAATGAATGTTTTAATGAATATAAAGAATCAACAATTCTATGGAAATCATCGAAAGACGGAAAGATTCTTCGAATCTAGTCATACCATTTCGTGATATTGACAATTTCAAAAAACTCCTCATACATGAGCATAGTTATGCTGGCGGTCGGGCAAATGTGCCCCCATCGTCTAGTGGTTCAGCGACATCATCTCTTTCCAAGGAGGCCAAGCGGGATTCGACTTCCCCTGGGGTAGGGTATTACGAAAGGAAGTTATCAATGGATTATTAATAAGTCTGGAATTGATTCTCCTGGTCGATGGCCCGAGCGGTTAAGGGACGAACTGTTAAATTCGTTGGCAAATGTTCTACGCTGGTTCAAATCCAGCTCGGCCCAATAATCACTGATCCGCCAATGAAATGATATAACCCCCTTGTTCTCTCGAATACCTGATCACAGAACAAAAATAGAAATTTTCTTGAATATATTCTACCTGTTTCTTTATTTGATTGGTTTTCTTTTTTTTTCTCACAAATTCTGATCTTGCTATGATCTAGATTCAGATCAGGATTTGTAAGTATAAGTTTAAGACAAAAGAGTAATGTAAAGAAAAAAGGAGTCTTTGGACAGATTTTTTTATTATCACTCGACCTTTGATTTGAATAACGCAAAAGATGACTAGGCAATCCCTGTCCCTTTTATCACTAAAAGTGGATATCCATGTGGATAATCAAATATACCACTCCCGTTTCTGTTCCAATGTGGTGATTCCAAATCTAAAATCTAAATACGAAAAATAGAAAATGGGTTCGAATAAAATCAAAGAATAATTATGCTGTACACTTTATTGGCATTTCCCCCGGGATTGGTAGTTCAATTTGGTCAGAGCACCGCCCTGTCAAGGCGGAAGCTGCGGGTTTCCGAGCCCCGTCAGTCCCGATGGGAATCAAGAATCCAATAATCTAATTAATAAAAAAAAAAAAATACATCCATGCATCTCTCACTTTTCTGCAAAATGCAAAGGGGGACAATTTCATTCTCAAGGGAATCCTTCTTATTTTTGATTCTTTTATTTATTCCTTAATTCTTTATTCTTAAATTAATATTTATTCTTATTTATTTCTATTTATAGTTTTCGTTTTTCATTAAAATCTCATTCTCATTAAAGTAACATAGAAATATAAATATAGGAATTTTCATTTTTCAACTGTAACTGATTGATGGAGCCATATGTGGAATTAGTACAATTATGGGTAGTGTCATATTTAAGATTCCAAAAGAATACTCTATTGAGTTTGATTTTTTCGATTTCTCCTGACCGTATAAATAATAAAACCGAATCGAGTACCCATATCTTTCCGGTAGTCCATACACAAATGGAATTTTGTATTTGGAACCGTACAAAAAATTGAATTTTTTTGGATAGAATCCTTTTAATTTTAATAAATAATAAAATAAATTAAATAATAAAATAATAAATTTAAATAAAACTCAAAACTAAAAAAAAAAAAGAAAATAGAATAAAATAATATTATATAATATTATATATAGGATTTATTTTGAGTAACTCAATGAGAGAGTAATATTATAAAAGAAATATTTTATTTAATAAATAGAAAATAGAAAAATTTAGTTAGTGATAATAGGAGAAAATTTCATTAACACATAGGAGATTAACGTATATGAAATAGTTTTTATAAAAATATTTTATATTAATAAAATAAAAGATCAAATTTAAAAATAAGGATCCATCCTACTCCATTATAGAAGGCACGAGGCGATAATTTTTTTTTTTTAGAGATTTTGCTGAAGAAAAAAACAAACCCTAAACAAAAAAAATGGAATAGAATATTCGATTTTTTATACAATCATATTTACTATATTGGGACTTGTCCTTTATCCACATTTTTTGTGTTTTCCAATAAGATTAGATATTAACAAAAGAGTTTTAATGGATGAACTTAACTCCCCTTTCTTCTGTTTCGTTTCTATTGTTTGTTTTGGATTTTGGTTGTTAACCAATGTAAGTGTAAAGGTGGTTATAATGATCTTCGTCAGATGATTGGATACAAGAAGGCGAGAATTTTCTATAGAAAAGAAGAAATATGATAAATAATAAAATAAAGTAAAGAAATTATCAATTGAATCAGAGAACTCATTCAAAAAATGAGAATATTCGGTATGGTTAGTGACATAACTCGCGAGTCTATGTGAGTATATAACTATTCAATTCTCGGACCGATGAATCGATTTGATAGCTCAGATATTGTTATTCATATATTGATCAGAGAGGATATCATCGAGGATGGAATTCAATAAGCCTAGTTAGTGGAATTTAGGAGGCGAAAGACCTTATTATCCCTATGGGATTAAATCCGCAGTTATTGCAAAAGAAAAAAAAAAAAAGAAACGATGAATTATGGAAAGTAAAATATTCCTTGCATTTATTGCTACTGCACTGTTCATTCTAGTTCCTACCGCTTTTTTAACTTATAATATCGTAAACAACAGTTAGTCCAAGGCGATTAATTTGAATGAAAACTTGACTTCTTATCAAAATATTAATGATTGAAAAAAATAAAATCAAAAAAAGAATTTCCCTATTTTGCGTCTTAGATGAAATTGAGCGGACTAGAATTAAAGCAGTATTCCTATGAGATCTGATAAGTAATGATAGAAAGAAATAGAAATATATTCTTTCTATCATACTATCTATTTTTTGTTTTTCCTAGTGTATAAAGTTGGTACTGTATAAGAATTATAGGCCTTAATATAGAGATAGATTAATCTATAATATCCCCTCTCGATATTCAATACTATCTAGATATCATATATTCTATATGTAATGTACGAACGTCCCAATTCCTATTTCCCTTCTTATTCTGACTTTGTGTTGATTCCAAATTAATCTGAAATAGTCGAAAGGCAACCTCTTACTTTTACGAGTCTAATATTCCTAGATTTCGATTATTTTCAATATGAATCCTGGCGTTTACCCGAAAGAATAAAATCAATTGAAAACGGGAAAAATAAAATGAACAATATATTAAATTTTAAATTAATAAAGAAATCAAGAAATCTTTTTTTACGCAATTTTCGAAGAAGTTATTGATTGAATAGTTGGCAGATTGTCCAAGGAAGGGAGTTCTATAAAAATTTTTTAAAAAGATTTTCAACGAAAGGATCAGGTAAACCCTGCCGATTTTTTTAAACTTTTAATCATGATATGAAAATGCAGTCAAGTCAATAAGGTATAAGCATAAATCCAATCTTTAAAATAATAAACAAATAACTAAACCAAGCACTAAGCAAGAAAATCTCCTTAGTATACGTAGTATCCCATTGGAGAACCACTAATGTCTAATGTCTATCTTATTTTCCCATAGAAAATTCACTTTAATTAATCACTTTTCATTTTTAATAAAAGAGCTTGCTTTTAAAAGAGCTACTTTCTTAAATATCTTTAATAAAAGAACGGCTTTCTTTTCTCTTTGAACAGGAAAGAAGGTAAACAAAAAAAAGAATAAAAGATTGGAAAAAATTTCCTATCATTTGTATTCCTTTTACTTTCGAAATTAACAAGAGAATTCGTTGAAATTTTTTTTTTGATTATGATTAAAAGGGTTATTATTCATATCATCTAAATTATTTATATTAATTATTTATAGAAACATTACTTCACTAAAATCCCAATAGAATTTGGAACATGAAGATAATATTTTGAATTCAATTTCTAAATTTGTATTTGTAAAGAATTTAGAAATTGAATTAAATAATTAAATAATTGAATTGAATTCAATTTAAACAGTTAAATTTAAAAATCTTGCAGATGATCTAACGTAAAACAATCGATACAGTTTGATTTCTCATACTCAATTAGTAGTACCCCTAGAGTCCACTTCTTCCCCATACTACGAGTGAAAGGGAAATGTAAAGACTACCATTAAAGCAGCCCAAGCGAGACTTAACTATATCCATGTGAATATGTCCTCTATCTCTATGAATATGAAGGAAAATTTTTCCAATTATTGTTCACACTAATAATAGTAAGAATTGCCTGGGCGAGTCAAAAAAAAAAAGTATTCTATTCAATATATTGATGAAAACAATCCAAAAAATCCAATTATTTAAGAAGTTCTTATATGAATTGCCTGAAAACTTTTAGTATTAAAAAAACAGGCAGCAACGCCTTGGAAGTATCAATAAAATGTTTCTAAAATGTAAAGAAAAAAAAAAGAGTTATGTTTTCGGTTTGTTGCTCTTTATTTAACGTCAAAAAATATACAAATGGATCACTACTATTATAAATAGAACTCTTCCCTTTGTTTTTCTATACCCTTATTCTTTCCATTGAATCTAATTCGCCAAATTGTTTTACAGAACAATAGGAAAGACAGCCTATTCCATTCTTGATTAGGAAGTTACCTAAAAAAAAAACAAAGAATTTTCTTTTAGTACTTTCTATATATCTTGTATATTGATATACATTTGGTGCTTTCTATAAAAATAAAAGTAAAATAAAAAAATGGATATGTTAAGTTAAAAGCCCATTATCCCATTCAATCACTTATTCGATTGATTGAATTCCTGAGTACTCAGGAATTCTCATGAGTTTGTATACAAAAAACCTTTCAACCCTTTCAAGAATACTAATTAGATTTCCTGCGGGGCCGAGTATCCAATCTAATTCAAGACTCAGTCAGTAGACACTGCATTAGTCGTGGAAGGACTATTATATCCAAATTTACCGATTCCTTTCACACTATATAACTTTTCCTTGAAATCCTAGATTCAAGAATTTACAGCACTTTTAGAAGAACAGAAATTTCAGATATTTATAATCAAAAAAGTATCAGGATGCCTTTTCCTTCCGCGTCTTACTGTTGGAAGGCAACATTCGAAGTATATCAAGCAAAAGGGAATAAGGTATTTTGTGCCTTTTGTTGATCAGGCGACACCCGGATTTTTGAACTGGGGAAAAAGGGAATTTGCAGTCCCCCGCCCTTACCCGGCTTCGGCCAATGCGAACAAGGCGACACAAAATAGACGAAAATACCCCTCCTTTTCTTTTTTTTTTTTTTGTACTGTATCTTGAATCCCATTTTCGTAATTCCCTTTCCTAAAATTCCTAAAAAAAGAAATCTTACTTTTCTTTTTTGATTGGATTATTTTTCGATCTCATTTTGTATAGTATCTTCAAACTACACACTATCTAAATTTCTTTCCCATTTTATATTGTCTAGTAAATGATAAAGTGAATTTTCAGTCACAAAAGCCACAAAATTGGAACATTAACTATTTGCCTTTGAAAATTCATGAACCTTCTGATTTGAATCTAAAAAATTGTATTTCCCTAAATGCTAATTATATAAGAAAATCAAATTTGGATAGTACGCAATCAGTATTGATTCTTTTAATAAAAAAAAAATTCTTCTCAAAATTTCAATTACTAAACAAACGATTAGCATGTATATGTAACCCTAGAACCATAAAAATTTTTTACAGATAGATATCTAATCTGATATCTTATCTGTCTAGTGATTCCTATAGAAAATTCTATTCAAATGAAAAATGAATACGAAAAATTTTGGTAGAGGTATGACATGCACTGTCCCAAAAAAGAAACTCCCGTTAAAAGGAGATGTATATATATGGATAGCTATGGTTATAGATCTGCGTATGTTAATAAGCCTTCTTTATGTACTGCTCAATCGTAATTAATGACTCGATTTTAAAATAACTAAAAAAATATCTAATTTTATTTTAATGCAAAATTCCTTTTTTTTTTTTTCGAACTAAACAATACAATTGAAATCCACGAAAAAGCTAAGTTGCCTAAAAAAAGCAACTTTATATTGTTTTCTGATTATTGTTTCTTTATCTCCGAAAGATTAATTCCCAAATCTCATTTATTTTAATTGGTATCCATCATATTGGAATAGGTAATATCATAATATGGTGGAAATTGAAAATCACTTTTTTTTGCTATTCTATACAAAATATTCTAATACAAATTTTATATTCTGATACTAAAATTTCATAAGTCCTAAGTTAAGTGGAATTTCTCAAATTCCTTGCCAGTTGTATCTGTTGCAAATTCGAATTTTAAGAATTTTTAATTTGAGTATCAAAATTTTTGAGTATAACAATTCTCTTATTCCGCCGTCAATACGTATTTTCATACATTCCATAATCCATCTATGAAGTTTAGATAAAATTTTTATGTGAAATCTCTGTAAACAAAATAGAAATTCATCATTGCTAGATCGTCGATCCATAAATTGAAATGAAGAACGATCCAAATAATGGGATTTTTTTTTAATAAACCGGGACATTTAAAATGCTCGGGGATGGAAATGAGGGACTGTCCTACAATACCTGGATTAATCAGATACAATTTTGAAAGGATTTTGCGGGTTCAATTGATCAGGGCTTAACAGAAAGAAACTTTATAAGTTTTCCAAAAATGGGAAGATACAAGATCAAGAAATTTGAATTTCCAATTAATTTGTGAAACATATCAATTAGTAGAGCCATTGATAAAAGAAAGAGATGCTTGTATATGAAGTCACTTACATATTCTTTCTGAAAGTTATATGTTATCTGCGGGATTAATTTGGAAACCAGTAGGGATAATGCAAGAAACAACAATTTTTATGGAAACATTCCTCTAATGAATTCCCTGGGAACTTTTAATAAATAAATGGAATATACAGAATTGTGATATCAAATATTGCAAAAGTCCCGGTATCATTACCGGTTCAGAATTGGATCATAACGGAAATCCCGGTCTATACCGGCACCATAAATAATAGATTGGGGGGAAGAGTAGAATTAGAGATTGATAGAAAGCAAGGATAATGGGCTCGTGTGAGTAGGAAACAGAGATATTATTCTAGTTTTATCATCAGCTATGGGTTTTGTAATCTAAGAGAAATTTAGAAGAATGTGTGCTGCCTAAATTTTCTTCATCTTTTCTGATCTGAATGATAAGGGAAAAAAAAAAATGGGGTGTCATAAGGAAAAGCCATTTTTGGAGTTTTATCAAACAATTTACTTGTGTAGGCGGGAAATCGCAGTATTTTTCTGGAATCCTTATGTTAAGGAATTACAAAGAAATTCTTTCAACAAAGATGTGAATTAGGAAGGGATTGGTCGACTTAAAATATGAAACCGGAGACTGAATCTTGATATACCTCAATAACAATACATTTTTGTTACCGACGAGATATATTCGGCAGCTGCGGATCATTTGATTGGAATGAAATTTGGAATGGGTACACTTGACGATACTGAAATCATTTAAAAATAAAACGTATTCGTTCGTAAGCGGATCTTTTCTTACAAGATCAATTCGGATTGGCCTCTGCATTCGTTTTAAGAAAAACGTGGTTAGAGGGACTATATGGGGCAGCAATTAGCATAAATTGATACCGACCCCCTCAAAATTTTGGTGACACTTCAGACTCCATTAAAACACTACTTTAATGAATCTTTTTTCGGATTTACACCCATTATCAAGTTTTTGGTCGATACTAATCCATTGACAAGCAAATAGTTCATGGGGAGAAAAATCGGAGTTATTTGGTCTGGAGGAATTAACGGGACGAACTGCTGTTTCTTCGATACGAAGAAATATCCACCCTACGTCACTATGGGCGCATTTGGCCCAAATTGCACGTCTGAAGGAACAATGTTGGAACTTATTGGGTCTTTAGCAATTCATCGCCAAGATTGCGTTATTGGGGGTCTTTAGAAAGCCATTTTATCGGAATCTCTGAGGTGAATCAAAAAAAGCAGCGGATGCTTTAATTTATCACCAATAGACGAGGAATACTATAGGGTAGCGCAGGAAATTCTTTGGCGCTGAATCGAGCGTGGTTCAGGAATGAAATGGGTTTGCTCCAGCTGATATCCGTCAAGAATTCCTGACTATTGCATGGAACAGGGTTGCATCTTCGGAAGTATTTTTCCCTTCCAATATTTCTATTGAAGCTTCCTCATTCCTTTATCGAGCATAATGAAATTGCGAATCGGGCTTTAATGAGTTCTAATATGCAACGTCAGGCAGTTCCACTTTCTCGATCCGAAAAATGCATTGTTTGGAAACTGGATTGGAAACGCCAAAAGTTTCTCTAAGATTCAGGGGTTTCCTGCTATTAGGCCGAACACCGAGGGAAAGATAATTTTAATACTGATATTGACAAAATCATTTTTATCGGGTAAGGAGATACTCTACGGCATTCCATTAGTTATGTATCAAGTTCCACAAAAATACTTGTAAATGCATCAAAACCCAGGTTCAGCCCCGGGTAAATGCATTAAAAAGGGACAAGTTTTAGCGGATGGTGGCCGCCTACAAGTTTTGGTCGGCGAAACTCGCCTTGGGGCAAAAAGTAATTAAAGTAGCTTATATGCCATGGGAGGGTTACAATTTTGAGGATGCGGTGCCTCATTAGCGAACTGTCTGGTATATGAAGATATTTTACTTTCTTTTTCAACATACGGGAAATATGAATTTCAGACTCATGTGACAAGCCAAGGACTGAAAAGAATCACTAATGAAATACCGCATCTAGAAGCCCATTTACTCCGAAATTTAGACAAAAATGGAAATTGTGAATCCTAGGATCTTGGGTGAGACGGGCCGATAATTTTAGTAGGTAAATAAGGCTCAAAATGGCGAAAAGAATTCATCGTATGCTCCAGAAGAATAGATATTAAGAGCTATACTTGGTATTCAGGTTATCGGGACTTCCAAAGGAATTGTCTTTAAACTACCTAAATAGTGGTAGGGGTCGAGTTATGATGTGAGATGGGAATCCAGAAAAAGGGGGGGTTCCAGTTATAATCCGGAAACGATTCGTGTCTATAATTTTAACAGAAACGTGAAATCAAAGTGGGTGATAAAGTAGCTGGAAAGACATGGAAATATAAGGCATCATTTCCAAATTTATGCCCTAGACATGGATATGCATTATTTTGCAAGATGGAAGACCTGTTGATATGGTCTTTTCAACCATCTAGGAGTACCTTCACGAATGAATGTAGTGACAAGATAATTTTAATGCTCACTCGGGTTTCAGCGGGGGGTCCTGCTAGATAGACATTATCGAATAGCACCCTTTTGATGAGAGATATGAACAAGAAGGCTTCAGAGAAAACTAGTGTTTTCGGAAATTATATTGAAGCCAGTAAGGCAAACAGCAAATCGTGGGATATTTGAACCGAGTATCCGGGAAAAAGTAGAATATTGATGGAAGAACGGGGGGATCCTTTTGACAGCCTGTTATATAGGAGCTTATATCTTGAAATTAATTCATCCAAGTTGATGATAAAATACATGGACGTTTCCAGTGGGACATTAGCACTTGTTACACACAACCCTTAGAGGAAGGGCCAAGCAAGGGGGAACAAACGGTCGGAGAAATGGAGGTTTGGGCTCTAAGAGGGATTTGTGTTTCTCATATTTTACAAGAGAATCTTACTTATAAATTTTCTGATCATATTAGAGCTCGCCAAAAGTCTTGTACTACGACATCTATTGGGGGAACAATACCTAAAACTGAAGAATGCTCCAGAAATCTTTTTCGATTGCTTCGTTCGACGGAAACTACGATCTTCTGGCTTCTGGAACTGGATCATTTTCCTTGTAATCTGAGAAGACTTCCAGATTAATAGGAAGGAAGTTTAAAATCGGAAATGAATCAGAATTTTTCTTCTAAATTTTTTCTTCTATGATTGGATCGGTATAAACATCAACAACTCCGAATTGATCAAGTTTTCGGCCTCAACAAATAAGTGCTTGGGCCAATAAATAATCCTACCTACAACGGAGAGATTGTTGGAGAGGTGACAAAACCTATTAACTTTTTTCATTACAAAACAATAACCTGCAAAAAGGATGGATTATTTTTGTGGAAAGAAATTTTTTGGGGCCTATAAAAAGTGATATTTGTGCTTGTGGAAATTATCGAGGTATCAGAAATGAAAAAGAAAGACCCAAAATTTTGTTGAAATGCGGAAGTCGAGTTTTTGGATTCTCCGGATACGAAAGATATCAATATGGGCTACATCAAACTGGCATGCCAGTACTCCATGTGTGGTATTTGAAAAACGTCTTCTAGGTTTGATATCGCAAATCTTTTAGGAATAAACCGTCTTTAAAGCAAATTTAGAGGGCCTTAGTATAACTGCGATGGTGTTGATTTTGATCGAAATTCCTGATTTTACAGTTTTGGAATGAAAAACTGTCATCCCATTTAATCGAATTGGATGCCCGGACCTGACATGCGTCGCTTGAAAGGAAGTAACATGAAGCTCAGAATTATGGTGGTATTCAATACCCCAATAAAAGAGGAATTGTCTATTGGTCGAACTGCAGAAACAAATAAATAGAATTCCTAGTTGTAACTTCGTGAAAACCGACTTCTTTCTTTGCTTTTGTGGAATTAATCATTCCCTTTTTTTTTTTTTTAGAAAAAAAAAAGAAACTATGTTTATACTCAAGTAGCAATATGTCATGGTTAAAAGAAGTCTATCATCGCCTATAGGCCTTTTAATGGCATCGTGGCATAACCGTCGAGGTGAGTTCGGCCCAAAAGATCGAATAGAAAAGAGGACATAGACAAGTAAATCCTTAATGAATTCTAGGGGGTAAGGTACTGGGAATTCATCATTCGAACGGGAAGTAGATACTCAAGAATTTCACATTTCATTTACGTCGTAATTGTGAGAATTGAATAAGTTGTGATAATTAAATAAGAATTCAGAAATTTCTAAAAAAAATGGGAAAAGAAGAATGAATCAAATGAAAGCTTGCTTGGTATTCATCGGAAACTTGAGTAAGGAGTAGCTCTTTTGGGGTTTTTTTCTCGATTTTGAAAGCAAGGAACGAACCCTTTTTTTATTTGGTATGAACATACTGGAGCGGATGAAGAGGAAACTTTTCACGTCCGATTTTGAAGGGGGGAGACCCTAATAGGATCCTATTCCCAATTTTTCTTTTTGCTAGGTCCATAGTCTAAAAAAACCCACTTTTTTACGATTACGAGGTTCATTCGAATATGAAACATCCATCTTGGAAATACAGTATTCCACTTTTTTTTACCTAACCCAAGGGTTCGATACATTTCGAAATCGAGAATTTCTCAGGAGCTGGTGCTATCCGAGAACAATTAGCGATCTGGGATTTGCGAAATTATTAAATAGATTATTCATCGGTAGAATGGAAAGAATTAGGGGAAGAAGGGCCTACCAGGGAATGAATGGAAGACGAAAGTTGGAAAGAAGAAAAGGATTTTTTGGTTAGACGCCGTTGGAATAGCTAAGCATTTTATTTCGATACAAATATAGAACCAGGAATGGATGGTTTTTATGTCTAATTCCGGTTCTTCCTCCCGAGTTGAGACCAATCATTCAGATAGATGGGGGTAACTAATGAGTTCTAGATAATTATGAACTCTATAGAAGAGTTATCTATCGGAACAATACTCTTATTGATCTATTAACAACAAGTAGATCTACGCCACGGGGAATTAGTAATGTGTCAGGAGAAATTGGTACAAGAGCCGTGGATACACTTCTTGATAATGAATCCGCGACAACCTATGAGGGACGGTCAAATAAGGTTTACAAGTCGTTTTTCGGAATGTAATGAAGGCAAAGAAGGAGATTTTTCGTGAGACTATGCTTTGGCAAACGGGTTTGATTTATTCGGGGCGTTCTGTCATTGTCGTAGGCCCCTCACTTTCATTACAATCGATGTGGATTGCCTCGCGAAATAGCAATAGAGCTTTTCCGATATTTGTTAATATCGTGGTCCTAATTAGGCAACATCTTGCTTCGAACAAGGAGTTGCTAAGAGTAAAAAATCTCGGGAAAAAGAACCAATTGGTATGGGAATACTTCAAGAAGTTATGCAGGGACATCCGTATTTACTGAAATAGAGCGCCGACTCTGCATAGATTAGGCATCACAAGGCGTTCAACCCATTTTAGTGGCAAGGCACGTGCTATTTGTTTTTACATCCATTGGTTTGGTAAGGGATTCCAACAATGCAGACTTTGATGGGGATCAATGGCTGTTCATTGTAAACCTTTATCGTGGAGGCTCAAACATGAGGCTCGTTTACTTATGTTTTCTCATATGATTCTTGCTCTCCAGCTATTGGGAGATCCCCATCTCCGTAACCAAACTCAAGATAATGCTTATTGGGCTTCTATGTAATTAACAAGCGGGAATCTGTCGAGGTATTTGTGCCAAATAGGTATAAATCATGTAATCGCAAGAAATTCTCAAAATGAAAGAATTGAGATAATAAACAATAAAATATAACGAAGAACCCTTTTTTTTCCTAATTCTTATGATGCATTGGCCGCTTTTTCGGCGGAAAAGAATTCAAAATTTAGATAGCCCTTTGTGGGCTCCGGTGGCAACTAGATTCAACGCGCTTTATTGTTCAAGGAAGCTCCCCTCGAAGTTAACTATGAATCTTAGGTACCTAATCATGAGATTTTATAACACTATCTAATAGTAAGAAATATAAAAAAAGAAAGTTATTTGTATATACATTCGAAACTATCGTTGGTCATATTTCTTTTATCGAGAAAATCGAAGAAGCTATATCAAGGGTTTTGGTCAAGCCTGCTCAAGATGGTACTAATCGGATCTAAAGTTAAGGTAATTCTATGACATCGGCATGATTCCGATCTCTTTGGTTCAACTAGGACCGTAGCTCCCTGAATTTCTACGCAGAAATCAGATCAAGAAGGAAATTTCCAATCAGTGACTCAAATCCATTGTCGAACCCTACTCAGCAGAATAGGGAGGTGCTTATGGTCGAACTGGGCCAGTCTGGTCTTTCAAAATAAAGTGATAGATGGAACTGCATTAAACGACTTAATTAGCAGATTAATAGATCATTTTGGAATGGCATATTTTACATCACACATCCGGATCAAGTAACAGACTCTGGGTTTTCCAGCAGCCACTGCTACCATCATTTCATAGGAATTGAATGATCTTTCTTAACAATACCTTCTAAAGGGTGGCTAGTCCAAGATGCCTGAACAACAAAGTTTTGATTTTGGAAAAAACAATTATCATTATGGAAATGTAACACGTGGAGAAAATTACGCAATCTATTGGAGGTAGGTATGCTAACAAGTGATATTTGCGACAAGGAAATGAAATCTTAAATTTTAGGATGACGGAACCCTTTCAAATCCAGTTCATATAATGTCTTTTTCGGGAAGCTAGGGGAAATGCATCTCAAAGTAACCAATTAGTAGGTATGAGAGGATTAAATGTCGGAATCCACAAGGACAATATTGATTTTGGAATTTACCATTCAAAGCAATTTAACGTGGAAGGACTGTCTTTTAACAGAATATATCATTTCTTGCTATGGAGCCCGAAAAGGGGGTTGTCGATAACTGCTGTAGGAACATCAGATGCTGGAATAATCTTACACGTAGAGCTTGTTTTGAAAGTAGTTTCAACATATTGTTGTGCGTAGAACAGATTGTGGCACCACCCGAGGGATCTCCGTGAGTTCCTCGAAATGACGATGTCGGAAAGGAATTTTTATTCAAAACCATTAATTGGTCGTGTATTAAAGCAAGACAATATAATATATGGGTTTACGGATGCATTTGCCGTTCAAAATCAAATATTGGGATT
Organism: Jatropha curcas; assembly: GCF_014843425.1. Next base: position 11,765,274 of record NW_023590789.1, on the reverse strand, counting down.
GGAACTTGCCAATCCGATTCATAACCTTTCGAACACAAACAATATCTATTCGAAACTCCCTTTACTTGTAGAGTATGTCTTGGATCTGTCCGTTATGTTATGGTCGGAGTCCTAACTCATAGGCGATCTAGTGGAATGGGGAGAAGGCGTAGGTATTTGATTGCAGGTCAATCCATTGGTAAGACCGGGTAACTCAACTAACATTAAGAACGTTTCCATAACCGCGGGAGTATTCACAGGGGGTACTGCCAGAACATGTGCGAGCCCCCTTAACTGGGAAAATCAAATTTAAAATGAGGATTTTTGTTCATCCCATACGTACACGTCATGGGCATCCTGCTCTTTCTAGTTATACATAGACTTTTGTATGTAACTTTGAGAGTCCAAGATATTATACATAACGTGACTATTCCACCAAAAAGTTTTTCCTTTTAGTTCTAAAATGATCATATGTAAGAATCAGACAAGTGATTGCTCGAATTCGGCGGGAACATACACTTGAATTTAAAGAGAAAGGTTCGAAAAAACATATTTATTTCCGCATTCAGAAGGGGAAATTGCACTGGAGTTCTGATTGTATACCACGCAACACTGAATTTACATATAGTAAATGTCCATTCTCTTACCAAAAACAAGCCATTTAATGGATATTATGCGGGAAGTTGGTCAATCCAGTATAGTTCCTTTTTCACTAACACAAGGATCAAGATCAAATGAAACTTCATTCCTAATTTCTGTCAAAAGAAAGATATATTTCTAGTCTTTCTGTAAATAATGATCAAGTTAAACACAAATTATTCATTAGTTCAGAATTTTTCGGGTAAAAAAAAAAGTAAGATTGCCTGATTATTTCAGAACTTAATCGAATCATATGTACTGGTTCATTGGTTAATCCTCATATATTCTGCTATTCTCTACCGAGGAATTCTGGATTTATTGGCAAAGAGGCGAACAGAAATAAATTCATCATAACCCATTCCAATCAATTCAAGAACGAGAGAAAGAACAAATCCACTTACCTTTGCACACCGTTATTATTATTTTATTTTTTTTTGTTATTTTTGAAATTTATTTTTTTTTTCTTTTTTTTTTATGAAAAAAAAACCACTCCGCTATCTCGATTGAATACCTAGAAATGGGGTAATTTTCCGTAGAAATAGTGTTTTTTGCTTATTTCGACGATCCCATACCGAAGAAAGAGTCAGGAATTACTAAAATCAGGAATTACTAAATTATGGGACTATAGGGAGTGGCATTCAATCGTCAAAAAAGAGATTTGATGAGTAATCGGGGAGTCCAAAGAAATTTAGCCAAACTACCAACCATGAAAGTGGATCGCTTTTTTTTTCATTCCCGAGGAAGTGTATATTTTTTCCCCGAATCTTCTTCCCTAAATGGTACGGAACAATACGTATCATTGGAGTTAGATACACAAATTGCTTTAAATACAAGAAGTCGGGTGGCCGGGTTGGTCGAGTGGAGAAAAAAAAAAAAAAATGGAAACTTAAAATCTTTGTTCTGGAGATATCCATTTCCGGGAGAGACAGATAAGATATCCCGCACAGGCGTTCATTGAATTACCACCCACAGGAACGGTAAAAACAAATTCTAAGGAATCAAAAAAAGTGAAAAATTGATTATATCCAACGAATCAACCATCCGCCAAGAAAAAGTTTTTGTTTTTGGTTTCGACCAGTAATCATATATGAGATAGCGGACGGGTAATAAAATTTAGAACACTTTTCCCCCCAGGATCTATTGCAGGAAAAGAGAAATCTGAAACTTCGAGTTGTCATTATATTCTTTATGGAATGGTAAACTAATTCGGGGAATTTCTGACACAGTATTTCAAATTAGTTTCGTTCTTGTTTAGTGTTGAATTGGGCCAAAGACAAAAAATAGTTTCTTCTATCGAAGAGGCTCGCGCTTCTTTTGTTGAAGTAAGCACAAAACGGTCTAATTTGTGATTTCCTAAGAATCAACCATAGCGAAAATCCCATAATTTCATATATCAAGTAGAAAAAGGAATGATCCATGCAGGTTCAGGGACCGATCTCTAATAATGAGTCAGATCGAACCCAAATAATTAATCCATTTTAATCCCATTTATTCCAAGACAAGTGATTCAACCAATCACTTAACAAATCAAGAACTATTAGTACGTTTGTTGAATAGAAAATAAGGAATGTCAATCTTGATAATTTGTCATCATCTAATTGTTTTCGAATGGTCATTCAGCGATGCAAAACATCACAATGTAATAAAGAATCAAATTAAAAAGAGATCCTATTACCTATAAATTCCAAATTAAGAAATTCATTGGCCCTGGTAGGAACAGCCCTTCCAATTGCGAATTTTTATTTATTTTTACCTTAATATTAATAATCCATAATCAGGTCTCGTTAACTAAATATTGGGAAAACTTGGACAATTTAAAACAGACTTTTTCAGTTACTTAAATATTATTTAATGGACGATAAACGGAGAAATTGTTAATCCTGATTCATGCCGTAGACAGCGTTTGAAATCCATTCAATTTGAGAATTGGTATTTCTCCATCATATTATATCATAATTTTTGTGAAGAAAGATTTACAACAATTGCTGGGAAACAAGTTTATTTGTGAAAATGTATGTATGGCCAAAAAAACGGACCCATCTAAAATCCTGCGGTCAAAGGTTATAATTGTTCGCAATGGACTCGTAGTATACGATCAGCAAAGCCCTATTTGGGCCGCTCCAGGAGCAATCCGTTCATGGCCATTCTATGGAGAAATCTTTTACGAAGGAGTACATTAGTTACCATTTTTATTATGAAAATCGAGATCTGGTGATTATAACGCAGGGTCTTCCAAAAAGTGGACAAAGTGTTAGAAAGGCGGCTTCAATTGATTCATATCGAATAAGCCTAAGAAAAGAGAGTTGGAGGGTTGGAACGAGGTATAACAAGAATCTTGGAAATTCCTTGGGGATTCTTGATTTGGTGCTGAACTATATAGTGCAAAGTCGTAATTCTCCTTTGGTTAATAAGTTCAAAAGGTTTATCGATCCCAGGAGTGCAGATACATAATAGGCATATTAGAAAATTTATGTACGTCAAATAACATCCAAAGTTTTGGTTTCAGAAGACGGAATGTCAAATGTTTTTTTCACCCGGAGAACTAATTGGATTGTGCGAGCGGAACGAACGGGACGCGCTTTAGAAGAACCATCTGTTATCGAGGCCAATTATTAGGAAAATAACGAGAGCATCTCTGAATACTCACAGTTTCATATCCGAGGCCAGTTTCAAAGAAACTGCTCGCGTTTTAGCAACCAAAAGCCGCTCCCGCGGTCGTATCGATTGGTTGAAAGGCCTGAAAGAAAAGTTGTTCTTAAGGTGGTATGATAACCCGTGGTACCGATTCAAAGGATTAAGTGCAAGGCTCAAAGGCAACATAATAACATTCCTTTGAAAACAAAAAGAAGAATTATTCCGAGGGGGAATTTAGAGATAGAGATATTTTAATTCCACCACAGAGAGTTATTTGATTCTTGCATGTTCAAAAAATTTCTATGATACAGCAAAAATAATCCATTTATAGGATTTAATGATTCCTAAGAGCGGATTCATCTTTTTATTTTAACTTAACGTAAACGGCGGTCCTGTGATTTTGTTCCATGTGATTTTTTTTTATTTAATAAGTAATAAAGAAAATAGGAATAGAAAGAAATGAATCGCTTGGATCGTAATATCAACGTCCAATCTCCGGGAAAAGAGGAGGTTCCGATCGGAACAATTATTTATTTCAGGTACCCCCTCTCTCTTTTTTCTTTGAAAAAAAAAAAGAGTAGAGGAAAGTGTTGGGGAGAAAATGATAAGAAATATTGGAACATATAATTTTGGAAGAGATGATAAAAGCAGGAGTTTCATTTGGTCAGGTACTAGAAAATGGAATTCCGAGATGCACCTTATATCTCTGCAAAGCGAAGGTATTCATATTACAAAATCTTACTAGAACTGCTCGTTTTTTATCAGAAGCTGTGATTTAGTTTTTTGGGGAATGCAGCAAGCAGGAGAAAACCAATTCCTTAATTGTTGGTACAAAAAATAAAGCAGCGGATTCAGTAGCGCGGGCTGCAATAAGGGCCTCGGTGTCCTTATGTTAAATAAAAAAATGGTTGGCGGTAATTTAAACGAATTGGTTCCACTACAGAAACTAGACTTCAAAAAGTTCAAGGGAACTTGAGATGGGAACAAAAGGCCAGGTAGACTAACCCGTCTGTCCGAAAGGAGATGCGGCTCGATTGAAGAGAACAGTTAGCTCACTGCAAAACATATCTGGGCGGGATTAAATATATGACGGGGATTACCGGATGTTGTAATAATCGTGAATTCAGCAAAGAGGAACCATACGGCTCTTCCGGAATGTATCCACTTTGGGAATTCCAACGATTTTGTTTAATTGATACAAACTGTGATCGGACTCGCAGATATTTCGATTCCAGCGAATGATGAACGCTATAGCTTAATCCGATAATTCTTAATAAATTAAGTATTTGCCATTTGTGAAGGGCGTTCTAGCTATATACGAAATCCCTGATTAATAATAAGAAATAAAATTATTTTTTGTGGAACTCCATAGTTTTATGGAATCGGTTACTATTCCGGAATCGTAAAAAAAGCGATAAAAATAACTGGTAATATTATGCGATTTCATTGGTATCTAAAAAAATACAATTTAAAGCGGGCAAGTCGAAAAAAAAGATGGTTGAATCAAAATAATTCCTTTTAAAAGTTTTCTTTCTTTCAGAGGGCATATGAATGTTCTAATCATGTCCATAAAACACACTAAAAGGGTTTATATGATATATCCGGTGGTGGAAGTAAGGCCAGCATTTTCTATTTGAAAAATAGGAAGGTTTCCCAAGTCCATGGCCGCCAGTACTTATTACTTCTTGGTTGTAATTAACTATCTTATTAGGTTCAGCCATTTGTAGCTTGTTCGGAATCCACAAACATTCCGAAACTGGCGGGAGAAATTTCTTCGAAATATGTCCTTGAATTCATCGGGATGTGAGCAAAACTCAGATTGGAGAGGAAATAATGCTCATGGGTCCCCTTTTATTGGAACTATGTTTTTTATTTAATTTTTGTTTCTAATTGGGCGGGGCGCTTTTGCCTTGGAAGATCTAGAGTTAACTCATGGGGAGTTTAAGCCGCACCTTACGAATGATATAAATACTACCGTTGCTTAGCTTTACTTACGTCAATAGCATATTTTTATGCGGGCCCTTAGAAAAAAAGGATTAGGTTATTCAGCAAAATACATTCGCCAACTCCAATTCCTTTTACCCATTAACATTTTAGAAGATTTTCACAAACCTTATCACTTACTTCGACTTTTCGGAATATATAAGCGGACGAATTAGTAGTTGTTGTTCTTGTTTCTTTAGTACCTTCCAGTGGTTTCCCTATACCTGTCATTTCCTTGGATTATTTACAAGCGGTATTCAGCTCTTATTTTTGCAACTTTAGCCGCGGGCTTATATAGGCGAATCCATGGAGGCATCATTGACCTAATTTTCGAAATAGCCTTTAGTGCAAGGCAATCTATGGCCTTTGTTCAAGATAATCTACTTATACTATGAACATAAATTACTTAATCAACATAAATAGATCAACATAAATAGACAAAAAGTCTATACGATCTAAAGGAATAATAATAAAAAAAAAAGATTACGATATTAGGGAATTGTAAAAAAAAAAGGGAAAGAGATTCTAAAAAAAAGATCTTTTCCTAGAATTCCTTTTGACATTTTATACCTCTTCCAAATGAATATTCTCTTCTTTATATTGTCTTGATTTTTGTTGTTCATTCATTCCAATCTTAGAAGTAATAATCTGAAATAAACAATTCTTTATATTTGTTTACAACGTGTGATTAAAAAAAGAGGTTCTGTTCTAATAGGGCGAATTTTCCCATTTCAGTCGTTTTATTCATTCCAACGATTGATCAAAAAAAATTTTTTCAAAATTAAAATTTTAATAAATAATAAAATTACAGGAACTTAAGATCAACAAAACCAAAGACTCTTATTTCTATGCAATGATTCAGGACTATGAATTAGCCCATTTAGATTGATTGTATCCATGTGGGAATGATAAGGAAGAGAGAATTCAAAAAAACATGAGGATTCAGTAAAAAATGGATTGTTTAGGAAAAGTGGAATCCAACTAGGTTGTATGTAAATAATAATATAATGGCTATAAGACAACTTTCCTTTTGTGAATATTTTTCAAAAATCAAAAAATGATTTTTAGAATCCGATTGAATCTAAGATATGAATAGTTGGTTTAACGTTATGGAAGAAGGAACGTGTATATGTAATGTTAAGTATTACCCAGTTATATATGATTATGAGTTAAAAGAATATATCTAATCCGCCTACTACTGGGAAGATTTAGCTAAGGATTCCCAATAAAAATCTTTCCTTTTTTGTAAACTGTGAATTGAATATTGAATAAAGAGTATAAATTCAAGAAAGACGAAGAGTTTGAATTCAAAGAATATCGGACAAGAAAGAATGGAAAAAAAAAATTGTATGAATTCACAAAACTTTGTGGTAGAACTAAAAAAATAGATATCGAAGTAGTCTGATGATTCAATAATATTATTATTTCCTATTTCATTCGGAATTTTTTAAATTACTTCGACTGGATGAAATCTTATTGATGGAATGAATAATTAAGTCAATAATTTATTGGTTGATTGTAATCAATTAAACCATTTTCTTTATTTTTATTTGGGTGGCGAGGAACTATCATGAATCCATTGATTTCTGGCCGCTTCCGTTATTGCTGCTGGGTTGGCTTGTTGGGCTTGCTTGCTTATTGGAAACCTGGGGTTGGCCAAGGTACTGGCCGCGGGCCAAAGCTGTAGAAGGTATCCGCCAGACAACCCGAGGCGGAGGGAAATACGAGGTACTTTTATTTGCTTAGTCTGGCTTTATGGAAGCTTTAAAAACAATTTATGGACTTGGTTGTAGCATTAGCATTTTATTTGCGAATCTTTTGTTTAACCTAATAAAATATAAAAAAAAAATACGTAATTTTTTTTATTGCCTTGGACTTGCTGGCTTGTTTTTTCGAATTATATCGATTCAATTCCTCAATCAATTACTTATTTATTTTTATTGGGACAATAACCACGGGATAAGGACTGATTTTTGAAGGATGAGGAAATTAGTAAATATTAACTTCGCTTTCTTCCTCCCCCTTCTTAATCCAATCGATACCCTTTTTTTTAAGAAATATTGCACAGGATATATTATTTTGTTTTGCATTGACGGGAGACCAGGTTACCGAATTCCTAAACTGAATTTTAATAAGAACAATACTTATTAGAGATTTCCAATTGAAAAAAAATTTCATTTCCTTCAAAATCAAATATATTTTTATTTTACTCTTTTAGAACTATAATAGCTAATTTATGAATTAATAGCTAAATGAACAAAAAAATAATAATAATATATAATAATAATATATATATATAAAAATAAAAAATAAAAAATATATATATAATATACAAATATATAATATGAAAAATATATATAATATAGAAAATAGAAAAAAATCTATATCTATATAAAAAATCTATATATATAATAGAATATAGAAATCTATATATATATATAGAATAATAGAAATATATAGATAAAGAAAAAAAAGATAATAATTCGTCTGTCTATAGTCTATATGAAAGAGGAGATTATATGAAAAACGTAACCGATTCTTTCGTTTCCTTGGTCAACTGGCCATGCCGCCGGGAGTTTTCGGGTTAATACCGATATTTTAGCACAAATCCAATAAAATCTAAGGTGTAGTCCCTTGTGTATTAATTTTTTTTTGGAAAAAGGGGTGTGTGCGAGTTTTTATTTCAAGAAATAGCCTGGATTGACCCCCAGCTGCGCTTTTTTTCGTTTTAACTAGGAAAGACAAGGTGGCATGATCCTGCGAATTACTTTGAATAAATTAAGAATCATCTTTAAGAACCATAGCAGTCGTGATTCATGGGTTAAATATACTTTGATTCTCTATCACCAATAACGTGGGACGCGATTAACATGGTTAAAGCTAAATTTGTTTGAAGTCTAGACGCAGCAAGGTACTCCTTTCTACTACTAATGGTTAATATAAAAATGAAAATGGTTTTTCAAAATAAATGAAATAAGTTTTCGGTATAGAACGCAACTCAATGTCGAAAAAAGGAATTTTGAACCCCTTTTTTTTTTTTAATCGGGTATTGTCGCCCATTCTTTATTCAATGCTGATCGATAACCTATGCATTTAAAGTAAATTCTTTGGATTGAAATTTGAAGAAAAAAAAAAAAATAAGAACAACTTTAACTGACAATTAAACTTGTTTGGGTTCAGAAGAGTCTCCGAATATTCCGGTTCCCTTGGATTAGTGATTAGTTTCAATATTTTTTTTTTGGAATATGAATTAATGAATAAAGAGAGAGGATAGGCCATTTTCAGTCAAAAAGATATG
>NW_023590789.1:11737110-11756241 GCF_014843425.1 Jatropha curcas | reverse complement strand
AAAAAAACAGAAGAGAGATAAACCCTACTCAGCCCAGAATATGGAGGTGCTTATGGGTCGAACGGGCCAGTCCTGGTCTTTCACATTAAAGTTGTAGTGGTACTGCCATTAAAACGACTTATTACGCAGATTAATTAGATCATTTTTGGATATGGCATACTACATCACACCATCCTGGATCAGTTAGACTCTGGGTTTCGCAGCAAGTCCACTGCTACATGCCATTTCATTAGGATTGAATGATCTTTTAACAATAACTTCTAAGGGATGGCTTTAAGTCCAAGATGCTGAACAACAAAGGGTTTGATTTTGGAAAAAACAGTTATCATTATGGAAATGTACACGTGGTAGAAAATATTAACGCCAAATCCTATTGAGGTAAGTGGTATGCTACAAGTGAATATGTTTGCGACAAGAAATGAATCTTAATTTGTAGGATGGACGGAACGCCTTTAATCCATTCATATAATGTCCTTTTTCGGGAGCTAGGGGAAATGCATCTCAAGTACACCAATGTAGTAGTATGGAGAGGATGTAATGTCGGATCCACAAGGACAATGATTGATGTTACCCCATTCAAGAGCAATTTACGTGAAGGACTGTCTTTAACAGGAATATATCATTTTTGCAAAGCTATTGGAGCCCGAAAGGGGTTGTCGATACTGTCTGTACGAACAATCAGAGCTTGGATAATCTTCTCACGACTTGTTGAAGTAGTACACATATTGTTGGTGCGTAGAACAGATTGTGGCACCTAACCCGAGGGATCTCCGCTGAGTCCTCCGAAATGGACGATGTCGGAAAGGAATTTTTTATTCAAACATTAATTGTCGTGTATTAGCAGACAATAATATATGGGGTTTACGATGCATTGCCGTTCAAAATCAAGATATTGGGATTGGACTTGCCAAATTTCGATTCAATAACCTTTACCGAACACAAACAATATCTTTTTCGAAACTCCCTTTACTTGTAGGAGTATGTCTTGATCTGTCGATTAATGTTATGGTGAGTCCCTACTCATGGGTCTAGTGGAATTGGGCAGAAGCGTAGGTATTATTGGCAGGTCACTCCATTGGAGAGCCGGTACTCACTAACATTAAGACGTTTTCATACCGGCGGAGTACTTCACAGGGGGTACTGGCAGAACATGTGCGAGGCCCCCCTCCTAATGGAAAAATCAAAATTTAATGAGGAATTTGGTTCATCCCATACGTAACGTCATGGGCATCCTGCTTTTCTATGGTTATATAGACTTGTATGTAATATTTGAGAGTCAAGATATTTACTTAACGTGGACTATTCCAGAACCAAAAAGTTTCCCTTTTCAGTTCAAAAATGATCAATAATGTAAGAATCAGAACAAGTGATTGCTGAAATTCGGGCGGGACATACACTTTGAATTTTAAAGAGAAGGTTTCGAAACATATTTATTCCGATTCAGAAGGGATGCACTTTGGAGTTCTGAATGTATACCAACGCACCTGAATTTACGTATAGTAATGTCCATCTCCTTACCAAAAACAAAGCCATTTATGGATATTATCGGAAGTTCGTGCAGAATCCAGATAATAGTTCCTTTTTCACTACACAGAGGATCACGAATCAAATGAAGTTCATTCATTTTGTCAAAGGAAGAATATATTTTCTAGTCTTCTGTATATGATCAGTTAAACAACAAATTCATTTAGTTCAGAATTTTTTTCGGGTAAAAAAGAAAGTAAGAATTCTGATTATTCAGAACTTAATCGGAAATCAGTATGTACTGGTTCATTTAATGCTCATATATTCTGCTAATTCTCTACGAGAATTCTGATTTAATTGGCAAAAGAGGCGAAGAATAAATTCATCATCCGCCATTCCAATCAATTCCAAGAACGAGATGAAAGACTAATGACCCACTCCGCTATCTCGATTGAAATACCTAGAAATGGTATTTTACGTAGAAATAGTGTTTTTGCTTATTTCGACGATTCCCCAATACCGAAGAATAAGAGTTCAGGTAATTACTAAATTCAGAAATTAACTAAAAAATATGGGACTATAGGAAGGTGCATTCAATCAGTCAAAAAAAAGAGGATTTGAATTGTAGTATCGGGGAGTCAAAGAATTTAAGGCCAAATCCAAATGAAAGTGGATGCGCTTTTTTTTCCATTCCCGAGGCAGTGTATATTTTCCCCGAATCTTTTCCCTAATGGTACGGAACTAGTATCATTTCGGAGTAGATACACAAATTGCTTTTAAATACAAGAAGTCGAGTGGGCGGGTTGGTCCGAGTGGGAGAGAAAAAAAAAAAAAAAAAATGGAACTTAAAATCTTTTTCTTGGAGAATATCCAATTTTCCGGGAGAGACAGATAAGATAATCCCGACATCGCGGTATCTTGATACCACCAGGGAACGTAAAAACAAATTCTAAGGAATCAAAAAAAGTGGGAATAAATTGGATCTATATACCAACGAAATCACATCCGCCAAGAAAAGTATTTTGTTTTGGTTCGACCAGTAATCATATATGAGATAGCGGACGGTATAAATTTAAAACACTTTTCCCCCAGGATCTATTGCAGGAAAAAGAGAATCTGAAACTTGAGTTGTCAATTAATATTCTTTATGGAAATGGTAAAAAACTAATTCGGGGATTTCTGACACAAGTATTCACTTAGTTTTCGTAACCATTGTTTGTTGTTGAATTTGGGACCAAGACAAAAAAAGTCTTCTATCGAAGAGGGAGCTCGGGCGTTCTTTTGTTGAAAGTAAGCACAAACGGTCTTAATTTGTGATTTCCCCTAAGAATCCAACCTAGCGAAATCCCATATTTCCATATATCAGTAGAAAAAGGAATGATCCATCAGGTTCAAGACCGATCATCTAAAATGAGTCAGATCGAACCAATATTAATTCCATTTTATCCGCATTTTATTCCAAGAGCAAGGATTCACAATCACTTAAACAAATCAGGAACTACTTAGTACGTTTGTTGAGATAGAAATTAAGGATGTCAATCTTTTGATAAATTTTGTCATAAACATCTAATTGTTTTTTCGAATGGACCCTTCAGCGATGCAAAAACATCACATGTAATAAAAGAATCAACATTAAAAGAAGATCTTATACCTATAATTCAATTAGAAATTCATTGGGGCCCTGTAGGAACAGCCTTCCAATTGCGAATTTTTATTTATTTTACTAATTATTAATAACTCATAATCCAGGTCTCGTTAACTTAAAATTTGGAAACTTGACAATTTTTAAAACAAGACCTTTTCAAGTACTTAAATATATTTAATGGACGAAAACGGGAGAATTGTTATCCTGATTTCCATGCAGTAACAGCGTTTTGAATTCCATTCAATTTGAATTGGTATTTTCCTCAATCATAACTTATTAATCATAATTTTTGTGAAGAAAGATTTTTACAACAATTAGCCTGGGACAGTTTATTTGTGAAAATGTATGTATGGCCAAAAACGGACCCCATCTAAAACGGGTCAAGTTATCATTTGTTCGCAATGGACTCGGTAGTATACGATCAGCAAAGCCCTATTTGGCCGCTCAGGAGCAACGTTTCATGGCCATTATGGGAGAAATCTTTTTTACGAAGGAGATACATTAGTTACATTTTTTATATGAAAATCGAGATCTGGTGGATATAACGCAGGGTCTTTCCAAAAGTGGATACAAGTGTTAGAAGTGCGCTCAAATTGATTCGAATATCGATAAGCTAGAAAAGAGAGTTTTGAGGGTTGGAAAGAGTGTATAACAAGATTCTTGGAATTCCTTGGGGATTCTTGATTGGTGCTGAACTAACTATAGTGCAAAGTCGTATTCTCTTTGTTAATAAGATTCAAAAGGTTTATCGATCCCAAGGAGTGCAGAATCCATAATCAGGCATATAGAATTATTGTACGGTCAAATTTAACATCCAAAAGTTTTGGTTTCAGAAGACGGAATGTCAAATGTTTTTTTTCAACCGGAGAACTAATTTGGGATTGTTGCGAGCGGAAACGAACGGGACGCGCTTTAGAAAAAGCCATCTGTTTCATCGAAGACATATTAATTAGGAATACGGAGAGCATCTCTGAATACTCAAAAGTTTTCCATATCCGAGGCCAGTTTTTTCAAGAAACTGCTCGCCGTTTTAAAGCAAAAAGCCGCTCTCCGCGGTCGTATCGATTGGTTGAAAGGCTGAAAGAAAACGTTGTTCTTAGGTTGGTATGAATACCCGGTGGTAACGCGGATTCAAACGGATTAGTGCAAGGCTCAAAGGCAACATAAAATAAATTCCTTTGAAAACCAAAAGAAGAATTTATTTCTCGAGGGGGGAATTTAGAGGATAGAGATATTTTTATTCACTCACAGAGAGTTATTTGATCTTGCATTTTCAAAAAATTTCTATGATACAGCAAAACTAATCCATTTTTTAATAGATTTTAATTTGATTCCTGAGCGGAATTCATCTTTTTTATTTTATACCTAACGTAACGGCGGTCCTGTGATTTGTTCCATGTGATTTTTTTTTATTTAATAGTAATAAAGGAAAATTAAGGATAGAGAAGAATGAATCGCTTGATCGTATATCAACGTCCAATCTCCGGGAAAAGAGAAGGTTCCGTCGGAACAATTATTTATTTCAGGGTACCCCCTCTCCTCTTTTTTCTTTGAAAAAAAAAGAGAGAGAGGAAGTGTGGGGAGAAATGATAAGAAGATTATTGGGAAATTATTTGGAAGGAGAATGAATAAAAGCAGGAGTTCATTTTGGTCATGGTACTGAGAAATGGAATCTCGAGATGGACCTTATATCTCTGCAAAGCGTAAAGGTATTCATATTACATAATCTTACTAGAACTGCTCGTTTTTTATTCAGAAGCTTGTGGATTTGTTTTTGAATGCAGCAAGCAGGAGAAAACTAATTCCTTAATTGTTGGTACAAAAAATAAAGCAGCGGATTCAGTAGCGCGGGCTGCCAATAAGGGCTTTCGGTGTCATCTATGTTTAATAAAAAATGGCTTTGGCGGTATTTTTAAACGAAATTGGTCCACTACAGAAACTAAGACTTCAAAGTTAGGGACTTGAGAATGGAACAAAGGCAGGTAGACCTCAACCGTCTTCCGAAAGGAGATGGCGGCTCGATTGAAGAGACAGTTAGCTCACTTGCAAAAACATATCTGGGCGGGATTAATTATTGACGGGGTTACGGATGTTGTATAATCGTTGATCAGCAAAGAAGGAACATACGGCTTCTTCGGGAATGTATCACTTTGGGAATTCCACGATTTGTTTAATTGATACAACCTGTGACCGGATCTCGCAGATATTTCGATCCAAGCGAATGGATAACGCTATAGCTTCAATCCGATTATTCTTAATAAATTAGTATTTGCCATTTGTGAAAGGGCGTTCTAGCTATATACGAAAATCCCTGATTAATAATAAGATAAATAAATTATTTTGTGAACTCCATAGATTTATGGAATCTGGTTACTTATTCCGAATCGTACAAAAAGGATAAAAATAACTGGGTATATTTGCGTTTATTGGTATTAAAAAATACAATTTAAGCCGGGCAAGTCGAAAAAAAATAAGATGGTTGAATCAAAATAATTCCTTTTAAAGTTTTTCTTTCTTTCAGAGGGCAATATGAATGTTCTATCATGTTTCCATAAACACACTAAAAGGGTTTATGATCATATCGGTGTGGAAGTAAGGCCAGCATTTCTTATTGGAAAATAGGCGGTTTTCCAAGTCCATAGCCCAAAGTACTTTATTAATTTTGGGTTGTAATTACTTATCTTATTAAGGTTCAAAGCCATTGTAGCTGTTTCGGATCCACAAACCATATCCGCTGGCGGGCAGAAATTTTCTTCGAATATGTCCTTGAATTCCATTCGGGATGTGAGCAAAAACTCAGATTGGAGAGGAATATGGCTCATGGTTCCTTTATTTGGAACTTGTTTTTATTTATTTTTGTTTCTAATTGGGCGGGGGCGCTTTGCCTTGGAAGATCATAGAGTTTTACCTCATGGGAGTTAGCCGCAACCTTACGAATGATATAAATACTACGTTGCTTTAGCTTTACCTTACGTAATACATATTTTTATGCGGGCCTTAGAAAAAAAGGTATTAGGTTATTTCAGCAAATTACATTCACCAACTCAATCCTTTTACCCATTAACCATTTTTTAGAAGATTTCACAAAACCTTTATCACTTAGCTTTTCCGACTTTTCGGAAATATAATTAGCGGACGAATTAGTAGTTGTTGTTCTTTGTTTTCTTTAGTACCTTCAGTGGGTTCCTATACCTGTCATGTTCCTTGGATTATTTACAAGCGGTATTCAAGCTCTTTATTTTTGCAACTTTAGCCGCGGCTTATATAGCGAATCCCATGGAGGGGCATCCATTTGACTATTTTCGAAATAGCTTAGTGGCAAGGCAATCTATGCCTTGTTCAAGATAATCTACTTATAATTAATGAACATACAATTTACTTAATCAACATAAATAGATCAACATAAATAGACAAAAAAGGTCTAAACGATCTAAAGGATAATAATAAAAAAAAAGATTACGATATAGGGAATTGTAAAAAAAAAGGGGGGAAAAGAGATCTAAAAAAAGGATTTCTTTTTTCCTAGATTCCTTTTTGATCATTTTTATACCTTTTCCAATGAATATTCTCTTCTTTTATATTGTCCTTGATTTTTTTGGCTGTCAATTCAATTCCAATCTTAGGAGTAATAATCTGAATAAAAATTCTTTATTTGTTTACAGACGTGTGATTAAAAAAAGAGGTTCTGTTCTAGTAGGGCGATTTCCATTTCAAGTCCGTTTATTTTCAATTCAACGATTGATCAAAAAAAATTTTTCAAATTTTAAATTTTAAATAAATAATAAAATTACAGGAAACTTAGATCAACCAAAACCAAAGACTTCTATTTCTATGCAATGATTCAGACTAATGAATTCGCCCCATTTTTTAGATTGTTGTATCCATGTGGGATAATGATAAGGAAGAGAAGAATTTACAAAAATAATGAGAAATTCAGAAAAAAATGGATTGTTTAGGAAAGTGAATCCCACTAGGTGTATGTAATATATATAATGGCTATAAGACAACTTTCTTTTTGTGAATATTTTTCCAAAATCGAAAAAATGATTTTAGAATCCGATTGGAATTCAAGAATCTGAATAGTTTGTTTGACGTTATGGAAGAAGGAACGTGTATATGTAATTTAAGTATTACCCCAGTTATATATGATATGAAGTTAAAAGATATATCTAATCCGCCCTACTACTGGAGATTTAGATAAGGATTCCAATAAAATCTTTTCCTTTTCGTTTTGTAACTGTGAATTGAATATTGAATTAAAGAGATTAAAATTCAAAGAAAAAGAACGAAGAGTTTTGAATCAAGAATAATTGGGAACAAAGAAAGGAAATGGAAAACCAAAAAAATTGTATGAATCTCACAAAAACTTTGTGGATAGGAACTAAAAAATAGATATCGAAAGTAGTTCTGATGATTCAAGTAATATTATTTTTCTAATTTTCAATTCGGAATTTTTATTACTTGACTGGATGAAATCTTATTGATGGAATGAATAATTTAAGTCATAATTTATTGGTTGATTGTATCAATTAACCATTTCTTTATTTTATTTTGGTGCGAGGGAACTATCATGAATCCATTGATTTCTGCCGCTTCCGTTATTTGCTGCTGGGTTGGCTGTTGGCTTGCTTCTATTGGACCTGGGGTTGGTCAGGTACTTGCCGCGGGTCCAAGCCTTGTAGAAGGTAATCGCAAGACAACCCGAGGCGAGGGAAAAATACGGAGGTACTTTTATTGCTTAGTCTGGCTTTATGGAAGCTTTAACAATTTATGACTGGTTGTAGCATTAGCCTACTTTTTTATTTGGCGAATCCTTTTGTTTAACCCTATAAAATATAAAAAAAAAATACGTATTTTTTTATTGCCCTTGGACTTTGCTCGCTTGTTTTTTCGAATTATATTCAAGATTTCATTCCTACAATCAATTACTTAATTTATTTTTATTGGGACAATAACCCACGGGAAGGACTGAAATTTGAGGATGAGGAATTAGTATATTAACTCGCTTTCTTACCTTCCCCCTTCTTAATCCAATCGAAACCCTTTTTTTTAGATAATATTGCACAGGATATATTATTTTGTTTTGGGCAATTGACGGGAGACCAGGTCCCGAATTTAACTGAATTTTAATAGAAACAATACTTATTAGAGATTTCCAATTGAAAAAAAATTCAATTTCTCAAAAATCAAATATATTTTTATTTTACTCTTTTAGAAATATATATAGCTTAATTAGAAATAATAATAGCTAAAATGAACAAAAAATAATAATAATATATAATAATAATTAAATATATATAATAAAAAAAATAAAAAATAAAATAATATATATAATATAGAATATATTAATATAGAAAAAATATTATATAATATAGAAAATAGAAAAAAATCTATATTCTATATAAAAATCTATATATATATATATGAATATAGAAATCTTAATATATATATATAGAATATAAGAAAATATATAGAATAAGAAAAAAGAATAATAATTCGTCTGGTCTATAGTCCTATAAGAAAAGAGGAGATTATATGAAAAAACGGTACCGGATTCTTTCGTTTCCTTGGTCACTGGCCATCCGCCGGGATGTTTCGGGTTTAATACCGATATTTTAGCAACAAATCCAATAAATTAAGGTGTAGTCTTGGTGGTAATTAATTTTTTTGTGGAACAGGGGGTGTGGTGCGAGGTTGTTTTAATTTCAAATAGGCTTGGAATTGACCCAGCTGCGCTTTTTTTCGTTTTAACCTAGGAAAGACAAGGTGCATGATCCTGCGAATTACTTCTGAAATAAATTAAGATCATCTTTAAGACCATAGCCAGTTCGTGATTCATCGGGTAAATATACTTTGATTCTCTATCAAACCAATAACGTGGGACCGCATTAACATGGTTAAAGCTAAATTGTTGAAGTCTAGACGCAAGCAAGGTACTCTTTCTAACCTACTATGGTTAATATAAAAATGAATGGGTTCAAAATACAATGAAATAGTTTTTCGGTATAGAACACTCATTCGAAAAAAGGATTTGAACCCTTTTTTTTTTAATGGGTATTCGCCCATTCTTATTCAATGCTTGAGTCGATAACCTATTGCATTAAAGTAAATTCTTTGGATTTGATTTTGAAGAAAAAAAAAAAAAAAGAAACAACTTTACCTGACAATTACTTGTTTGGCAGAAAGAGTCCCTCCGAATATTCCGGTCTTGGATTTAGTGATTAGTTTCAAATATTTTTTTTTGGAATATGAATTATGAATAAAGTAGAGGGATAGGCTCATTTTCAGTCAAAAATAGATCTGGGAATTTTCCCCATAAGTAATTGAAAAAAAAAAATTGGAGGCCGTGAGAGCCAAAATGAATCGGAAAGATTCATGTTTGGTTTCGGGCAAGCGATCCATGGAAGTTTTGCAATGAAATCGGAAAGATATCTCTTTTCCATTAAGTGATTTATTAGATATCGAAAACAAAGGATTTTTGGATACTATTCGAAATTCAGAAAGTAACTACGTGAGGGGGCCATTGAAACTGGCTGGAAAAAAGGCCGGGCCCGCTTTACGGAAAGGTGAAATAGAAGCAGATAGTTTCGAATGAATGGATACTCTGAGATAGAACGAGAAAAAATCGATTTGATTTAATTTCAACTTCTAAGACTTTCAGAACAATTAGAAAATTAAACAAAAACGAACCATTTCATTTTGAACAAACAAAGACGAATTTAATCGTCCGACAACGGGTTTTCCAACATGGAGCCTTACAAGGAGCTCTAGGAACTCTGAATAGTTTCTTTGACCAAGCGAGTTACATTTACGTACATCCAATGCAAACTTGGCATGTTTTGGGGCGATAAAAGATAATTACTGATTAGTCCTTCTATTTCTGTGGCCATTATTCCCCCCCAAAAAAAAAAAAAATGAAGAAATACTCATGGTAAACTATTCGAGCCGACGAGGATTATAATATTATCCGCGAAACGTAATGAACAATATAATAGGGAAAGTAATAGATTGTAAATACCGGTACTGTAACTTCAAAGTAGGCGACGGTAATTGCTCGTATTCATGGTCTGATGAAAGTAATTGGCAGGGGGAATTAGTAGAAGTTTGAGAGGGTTACAAATAGGCATTGCTCTGAATTGGAATCCAAATAATGTCGGTGTTGTATTTAATGGGTGAGCGGTTTAATGATTACAAGAGGGAAGCTCCGTAAAGCAACAGGAAGAATTGCGCTCACATACCGGTGAGTGAAGGCTTATTTTGGGTCGTGGTTATAAAATGCTTTGGCTAAACCCTATTGACGGTCGAAGGTGAAATTTCCGCTTCTGAAATCTCGGTTAATTGAATCTCCTGCTCCAGGGATTATTTTCTAGACGTTGCCGTATATGAGGCCTCTTCAAACAGGACTTTTAGCTATTGATTCGATGATTCTATAGGACGGGTCAACGAGAATTAAATTATTGGGGATAGACAGACCGGTAATAAACAGCAGTAAGCCACAGATAAAATTCCTCCAATCAACAAGGACAAAATGTAATATGTGTTTATGTAGCTATTGGGCAAAAAGCGTCTTCTGTGGCCTCAGGTTGTGACTACTTTAACACAGGAAGAGGAGCAATGGAGTAACACTATTTGGTAGCCGAACAGCGGAATTCCCCGGCTACATTACAATATCTCGCTCCTTAATACAGGAAGCCTCCTGGCTGAATATTTTATGTACCGGGGAAGCGACACACTTTAATCATTTATGATGATCTCTCCCAAACAAGCGCAGGCTTTATCGCAAATGTCTCTTCTATTACGAAGACCACCGGGTCGTGAGCTTATCCAGGAGATGTCTTTTTTTTGCATTCACGCCTTTTGGGAAGCAGCCGCTAAATCAAGTTCTCGTTAGGTGAGGAAGTATGACTTGCTTTACCATAGTTTGAGACCCAATCAGGAGACGTTTCGGCTTTATTCCTACTAATGTACATTTCCATTAAGATGGACAAATATTCTAATCCGCCGATCTTATTCAATGCTGGAAGTCAGACCCCGCTATTAATGTGGGTATTTCCGTTTGCCAGAGTAGCGATCCTGCGGCTCAAATTAAAGCTATGAAAACAGGTAAGCTGGTAATTTAAAAATTGGAATTGGCACATTCGCATAATTAGAAGCCTTTGGCGCAATTCGCCTTCTGATCTCGATTAAAGCTACTCAGAATCAATTGGCTAAGAAGGTCAAGCGATTACGACGAGTTGCTCAAAAACATCCCAATACCCGCTCCTCTCACAGTGGAGGAACAGTAATGACTTATTTATGCGGAACGAACTGGGTTTATCTTGGGAATTCATTAGAAGTTGGACAAATAAAGAAATTTTCCTCGTTGAAGTTACGTACTTAACTTAAAAAACGAATAAACCTGAGTTTCCCGAGAAATAATATCTTCTACTAAAACAATTCACCGAAAGAAGCAGAAAGCCTTTTTGAAAAGAAGCTATTCAGAATGAAGGAGCGTTTTCTTCTTCAGGAACAAGTATAAGAGGAACAAGTAGAAAGAAATTAATTATAATATAAGAATTAATCTAATTATAAAAGAAATTAATCACTTTTCTATTTTATATTTTAGAATCTTTTTTTAGAATCTTTAATTTTTATTTTATTCTAATTCTATTATTTTATTCTATAGTACTTATTAGACTTTATTTATTAGAAATAGAAGAGTACTATTAATTAGAATTATTCTATATATTATTCTATAATTATTAATTATTCTAAAAAATTAAATTATTCTAAATAATTAAAATAATAAATTAGAAATATTTATTCTATTAATAATATAAATTTTAAAAATAATATACAATTTATATATTTAATATATTATTAATAAATTATATTATTAATTAAATTTAATATATTAAATTTAAAATATTAAATTTACAAATAAAATGAAAAAAAAAATGAAAATATATAAAATAATATAGAAATATATAAAATAAATATGAAATAGAAATATATAATAAATAGAGAAAATATATATAGAGAAAATAATATAGAAATATTCTATAAGAATTATATATATATATTTATGATAATTAATGTAATGATATTATTATTATGGGAAAATATTATGGAAAAAAATTGGCGTCAATAGGTATTTGAACCTTATACCAAAGTTTAGAAGACCCTGTCCTAATCCATTAGACAATGGACGCTTTTCTATTCCAATTTTTTTCTTTTTCTTTTTCTATTTGTATTTGTTCTTCATAATAAAAATAAAAAAAAAATGCAAGATATTTTTTAACGGAATTCCATATATAATATATTTTTTCCATATATATATATTTTATTTATTTATTAATATATATTATTTTTTATATATATATATTAATATATATTTATAATTATATAAATATATATTTTATTTATATATTTTTTTTTATATATTTTATTATTTTATATATTTTATATATATATTTTTTATATAATATATTTTATAATATATATATATTTTATTATTATAATATTTTCTATTTTTTTTATTTTTTTATTATTTTTTTTTTTTTTTTTTATTAATATTATTAATAATTTAAATGAAATAATTAATGAAATTAATGATGTAAATATTAAAATGAAATGGATTAATTCTTTCTATCTTCTATAAATTTCTATTTCTAAATAATTATTTCTATTTATTTATTATATTTATATTCTTTTAATCTTTATTATTTTAATCTTTTTATATTTATATATTTAAAATATTTAATATTTTTAAAATTGAATTATTAATTATTTTAAATTTCTTTAATATATTATTAATAATATTTAATTAAATAATTTATATTTAATCTAATATATTAATTATTATTATTTAATTATAAATATTTAATTAATATATTATTTATATATTTAAATATATTTAGAATATATTATTAATATATTTAATATATATTTAAATATTATTATATATTTAAATATTATTATATAATAAATTTTTATATAATAAATTTAGAATATATAGTATCTCTATTTTTTAGAAGAGTATAGGGATATAAGCGGATAGGGGAATCGAACCCGCAATCGCTAGCTTTGGAAGGCTAGGGTTATTAGTCGACGTTGATCCATCAATCTTTTAATTTAACGTCTCTAATTCAAAACGAACATGAATACTTTGGTTTCATTCGGCTTCCTTTATGGATCTGGAACATTTCAGCTAATCAGCTATAAGGGGCGGAGGCGAAAAAAAATTGACCCATAACATTCTTTATGTCAAGCTTTTCTGTCTTAAATTGTATTCAAACAAGGCGCTTTCTAGATGATCCTCTAGATGAGTGGGATTTTAATAATCTTTCTAGTTCTTCGTTCTCTATTCTATTTGAAAAAATCCTTAGGAAAGCATTTTGTTTCCACCGAGGCTAAAAAAAGAAGTCGATGTCTTATAGTAAAATAAAGAGCAATCCTTTAAATACTTATTTTGCTTCAATCTCGACTATACAAAACAAAACAAGAAAAAATTGAGATTTAGTTGCGAATTAGAAATACACTTTTTCTGTCTTTTTCCATAGATCCTTTACTCATACTCATTCATTTTAAAGTATTGATCAAATAAAAAATTATGTTTCGTAATTTCATAATCCAATTTCTTCAATTTCTAATTGACTGCTTGGATACAAATCACGAGAAATGTATATTCCTTCCTCGAATTTTTGCATTGAGAGGTAAAAGGATTTAAATCTTTTTAAGAAATAAAGTTTTTCATCGGAATATGAACCGAGGATCCCTTAACTATTAGACTACTTAGAATTAATCTTACATAAAACCGAATCATTACTTTTACCACTAAACTATATCCGCTAACGATGCTGTCTTATTGTATCATAAATGTTAATTTTGTCCGAGTAAGAACAATTTGAGCCATTTTTTTTTTTATACTATTTTCTTTAATATTTTAGTTTCTTTTTTTTTTATGTTGTTTTATTTTATAGTTGTATTCTATTATAGTTAGTTGTATTATACGTTGTATTATAAAAGTGAAGTTGTATTATATTATATTACAAGTAATTATATTATAATTATAGTGAATATATATTAGTATTATTATATTTTAAATTAATATTATATTATAAATTATATTATATTACAAGCTATTATATTATAATTATAAAGTGAATATAATATTAGTATTATTATATTATAAATAATATTATATTACAAGTTATATTAATATTAGAAGTATTATATTATAAGTGAATATAATATTAGTATTATTTATTATAATATTATGTATTATTTATAATTATTGTATTATTAAATTATATACTATTTATATATATTCAAATTATATACTATTTATATACTAATATAAACTATATACTAATATAAATTATATACTCATATATAAATATATATTTATCATATATAATATTATATTATATATATATATATAAATAATATAATATATATATATATATAAATATATATATATATATATAAATAAAATAATAAATAATATATAAATAATAATATAATAATATAGATATATATAAATAATAGAATATATATAAATAAATATATAATATATATAAAAATAATATTATATAAATAATAATTTATATAATTAATATAAAAATAATATATATAAGAATTCTATAAGAATATATTCCTATAAGAAATTTCCTATAAGAAATATAGAAAAATATATAAATAATATAAATAAGAATAGAAAAATAATATAAATAAGAATATAAACAATGGAGTCGAACAGTGGCCATGAATAGCCACCAAATGGAGCAAGTGATCGCCTATGGTACAAATATTATGCTCTGTCAACTTAATTAGATACTTCAAAATCAAGATTGTGTTTTTTTATTCTTTGTGAAGGTTTATTATTAGGCTTCCTATACAAAAATATAAAAATATATTGATCTGTATCTCATATCCGTATACAGTTTCAATTAATGAAATCCTAGTTTGATTTTTCTCAAAAAAAAAATTATTGGGTAAATAATTATAGTTTAATATGCATCATTTAATTTTAATAGAATATTGATATAAGGGTATACTTGGAAAAGTAAAAAGTTTAGTGTAATTATATTAACTAAATTTTATTAATCATATCTAGAAAAAAATTATAGGACCGAAGAAAAATATTATATTAAACTAATTATAATATTATATAACTAATTATATTAAATAGCATAGTTATTAAAATTAAATAGACATTTATAGGTAGATTTATATAAAAAGAAAGTAAATAATTATGAAAAATAGATAATAATATGAAAGTTAATAATAGAGAAAAGTAATAGTAAAAAATCCTTTTTTTTCCTATTTTCAAGTGTTACTTGTTCTGTTAATATTAACCATAGTTAATTATTTCTTTAAAATCGGGAGAGAGATGGGCTGAGTGGACTAAAAAGCGGTCGGATTGCTAATCCGTTTGTTCGAGTATTACGTTACCGAGGGTTCCGAATCCCTCATCTTTCCTGGTCTCGTGGCGAATTACTGGAATTTTTGTAATCTTTTACGTTCTATAATTTGCCAAAGTTAGTCTTCACGTCCAGGATTTTCTTCCATGGAGCATATACGATAATATATAATATTCCAAAGATGAAGAAGAGACAACAATAGAATATCATCTATCGGGAACAAAGATGTTTGAATTAAGCATTATAAAAATCTCCAAGATACTTTTTTTGGTTTTTGAAATAAAATAAAAATAGATTTTCTCGGTGTTTTTATACCAAACATTATTCTATATTTAACACCAAGAAATGCTATGATTTTCTAGAAATTTTTTCGAAATTTCATTTGTAATAAGAGTCGAAGTTCTTATATTGCTAAATTTTTTTTTCAGGTACCTGAAAATAGACTATACTGAATAATTCAGATATTTTTTCATTAACTCAATAGGACTTCTAATAGGATCTGAAAATTGGTAAAAAGTTGCTAGAATGAGATTAATAAAATAAAATTGGGTTATCCCAGAATTGTTCGGCGTTTTATACCAACAATTACAATGTTGAATTAAAGATTTAAGACGTTGATATATACATCAAGACTATCTGATCTTATCATATTGCCTATAATTTTGGTTTGTCGAATTAAAATCCGGATGAATTAATTTTAGTGACAGTATTAGAAGATCTCATCGGAAACTTACAGCAGCTTGGCCAAAACATAAGGCTAATAGAAAAAAGGGTAATACAGGGATTACTGGCATAAAATCTACGGATTGGATTCAAAAAGCATAGGCCTCGGGCAATTTTGTTGTGAAGAAAAAATTGCTGAATAAAGGGCAGGAATTAAGGACAGATGCAAACTTAAACTAAAAATATTAAGCATAAACAAATTTGTTCTTGTAAGGATAATTGTATTTATTTTGACTGAGTTATTAATATGTTATTCATTATTAAAATGGACTTAGAAGAATTAAAGTCAGGTTAGATAAAAAATCCTTCTTTATTAAACTCACCCAATCAAAAAAATCCCTTCAATTTCTCAAATCCAAAAAAAAAATAGAGGGGAATCCTTGTTTTATACCAATTCTAATTGAATTATATATTCTATGAGTTTCAATAAATTTCAGTTTAATTCTATATCTTACACCATACCCCAAAATCCGAGATAATAAGCTAATATTAATTCCTAGAATTTGGTAGGGATGTTGGTTTACACAAAACGGTTTCATTTATTTTTTTAATTCTGCATGTTAAAACGAGCAACAATCATATCAATATAAAGAGCTTGGGATAAACCTATTATCTTATTCTTGCGATCTCGCATAAGCTTAATCCCTAGAATATGAGCTGCTTCTCCTAAGTCCTTCATATCAAAATGTTTGGACAGGATTCTTCCTTATTTGATTTATCATTCATCACTTCTCATACAATTGGGGGAGTAGATAGGAGTTAATTTTTAATGGAAGATATCAATTTCAATGTCTGTGCCTGTTAAAATCTATATATATAAATAATAAATAAATATAAATAATATGTATTTTTTTCTTTTTACTTAACTGTGGCGTTTTAAGATATTTTGCTTTAGCTTTTAAATAAAAAATTTCGAATTCTTAAAGATGAAATTTAATTTTCTATAATCTAGTCTTAACAATTTAAGACAGAGTGATTCATATATCTATTTCACTTACTTTAACTTTAGGAAAAAATTTTTTTAGAAAGCTCAAGTCAAGTCAAATAAACTATCAAAAATGAGGGAAAAATGCTTATATTGTATGTATATTCTTAGCTTATTAACACTTTTGTTCCTTTTTTGTAATTGTAAAAAAAAAATGGGTGATTCTTTACTTATTATATTACTTAATTTTATTACTTAATTTTAATATTACTTAAATTTACTTAATTTAAATATTTAACATTAGATATATCCATAATAGTTTCAGTGGACAATTCTTTAGTCTAATCTGATAAATAAGATGACTTTTCTAGTATTTCGATGTTCTTGATTTAGCATTCAGTTAGGAAAGAATAATAACTTCCAATTTCCTTACATTAGTCTTTTTATCCACCACTACACTAAAAAAAAAACTGGAATAACCCATTTATTTGTTTTAAATGCGTGATGGTTTAATCAATATGGGGGGTTTTTTCTCTTATTGATTGATAAAATAAATGTGTTTTCTTACTGTAAAATTAAAACTTTATTCAATTAATGATATCGAGATAGGCAATTTCAAAATGGAAATATAGAATTCAATATTTGGAATGGGTTTTTTATTGAGTTCCTTGGGAACTCTAAGAAAATATTGAGATAGGGAATCCATTCTATGAGTCACTGTTGAACGATTCAAAAAAAAAACTTATCTTATCTTAAAGGAAGGCAGGGTTTTTACGGGAACTTTCGCCTTAATCAAACAACAATTTACTTAATGAATAATGAAATAATAATAATGGAATAATGAAAATATAAGGTTGCGGGTAATTCGTATACATATTATAGGCTGTTTGGATTAACCTTTTCTCTACTATCCCCCCCTTTTTCTTCTTTATTCATTACTTCTATTCATTACCTATAAGACTGCTAACATACGAAAAAATCATTTTTTTTTCCCAGATTATATTCACACTCCATATTGGACAACAGTGTATCAAATAAATATAAATCCGATCTGAAGATAATTGGATTTTATCTGTTGGATCTTATTATCCCTGTTCCATAAATTTCTCTTTCCATTAGATTTCTGTTCCATAGATTTGCGTTTTTTTCTTTATTCAAGTAATGGGTTTCTTGGATTTTTTGTGATACAAAAGTTAATTCGATCATAGATAAATAGATCCATTTATCCTCGTTTGGCACTTCACTTCATTCAAATAATGGGTTCTTTCTTTGAATTTGTTGTGATACAATAAGTTTTTTTTATTGTAATTGTATTGAAACAAAAAAAATGGATAACAATGGAATGAATAAGACAGGAGGCGGTCCGCAAATTTTCACTTATTCTATTTCTATGGTTTTATCTGAGAATTTCGTGTCTTTTTTTTATTCCAATTTTTGCTAATTTCGTGTTTTGATTGCCTAGTGCAATTCCATTTTTTTATTCCGATTGTATCTACATATTCTAATTTTTTTCGGGTTGCTAACTCAACGGTAGAGTACTCGGCTTTTAAGTGCGACTAGCATCTTTTACACATTTGTATGAAGAAAGGGATTCGTTCAGACCATCGGTAGAGTTTGTAAGACCACGACTGATCCTGAAAGGAGGGGATGGAAAAAAGAGCATGTCGTAGCAATGGAGAATTCTAAGAATCCTTTTTTTCCGGATCATTCCAAAAAAACCGTTTTTGAATTTTTGGTGCGGAACAAAAAAAATGAATTGAATTCAAAGTTGGGTCGAGTGAATAAATGGATAGAGCTCTACGGCCCCAATTATAGGGAAACAAAAAGGAACGAGCTTCTGTTCTCAATTTGAATGATTACCTGATCTAATTAAACGTTAAAAATAAATTAGTGCCTAATGTGGTAAAGGTTTTTCTCATGAGTAAATTATCGATTTTTTTATGAGTCCTAATTATTAGGCATTCCCTTTA
>NW_023590789.1:11663053-11731610 GCF_014843425.1 Jatropha curcas | reverse complement strand
TCACTGCAAAAGCCACAAGTACGGTGAATAAATTAGGCCGATGAAAATAGGAGATAATGGGGAGTATAAGGTGACTTGGTTACGGGTTTAAAACTCCTTCCCCACCCATTTTGCAATTATGAAAAGGCCTAAAAGCTTTGCTCCAGAGATATGAATGCCCCTTCCAATTTGAGGCACGAGTTGGACAGATGGCCTGTAGAGTTCACTTTGCCGCCCTATTTTGGAGCACATCCGAGTTCCAGTGATGTCTTAAGCCATATCATGGCAGACTGGAAAATCCTACACAAGGCAAATTAAAGCGAGCTCCCATAACTGTTGACATCAACATGAGCATGGGAAGTTGAAGAAATTCTAGTGCATTGTGTGATTCCCACAAGGGGAGTCCATCCGAGCTATAAAAAGTACGATGGAAAAGGGCATACCTGATGCTGAAGTCATTTAGGAAGGCACGAGCTTTCCTTATGGTAATTCAAAGACAAGATCCTCGCCTACAAGCAAGATGGATGAGGGTGTCACAATTTTTAAAGTGGGGAATGTCATGGGCTGCCTTTTGTGGGCCTAAAGCCATTTGGGTCAAAGGGGTAACTAGGTTCTTATAGTGCTTTTTATTATGCATATATAACCAACTAAGTCAGTGGAAGGAAGATTGCGAGGCTGTTCACCAAGATTCTAGACAGTTCTGAAAAGCATTGCCACCAAGGAAGGAAGCCTAGAAGCCATTTGGGACATGCTAGCCAAAACCTAGGAGGAGTTGGTAGAATGAATTAGGGAGATCTAGGGTGTTCTACTATTAATCAATGACACATCCTGAGGGTTGAAGGTCATCTAGAGAATTTGGCAACCTGTGGAGGCAAGGTAGGCTTGAGGGAATCCACTCTAGTGCCATAACTTGGGTCCTATTAGAAGAAGTGCTAAAAACCTTCTATTGAATTTCTGGAAGGACATTTGCTAGGAAGACTCTAGGGTAAAACGGGCACCGATGTCACACCTCAAGATCCCCCATATGCTGAAAACCTCTTTTCAGCCTAAAGGGGGTGCAATTAATTGGACCAAATCAAGGTCTAGAGAATTATTATTCCATGGGGCAGGCAGGCTATAAGTCAAGAAAAATGGGGCTGGTCT
Organism: Jatropha curcas; assembly: GCF_014843425.1. The sequence goes on along the minus strand of NW_023590789.1, from coordinate 11,730,488 downwards.
AGCAAGGCGCATTGGAATTGAATGAACAAAAAAAATCGACAATATGTAAAGAAGAGGAATCATTTCATTGGGAAGAGGTATAATGATCAAAAAGGGAATTCTTAGTAAAAAGATCTTTTTTTAAGATCTCTTTCCCTTTTTTTTTTTACAATTCCCCTCTCCGCTAATTCTTTTTTTTTTATTATTATTCCTTTAGATCGTATTAGACCTTTTTGTCTATTTATGTTGATCTATTTATGTTGATAAATAATATGTTCATAAAGTTATAAGTAGATTATCTTGAACAAGGCATAGATTTGCCTGCCACTAAGCTATTTCGGAAAATTAGTCAATGATGCCCCTCCATGGATTCCGCCTATATAAGCCCGGCTAAAGTTGGCAAAAAATAAGAGCTTGAATACCGCTGTAATAATCCAAGGAACAGACAGGTATAGGGAACCACTGAAGGTACTAAAGAAACAAGAACAACAAACCACTAATTCGTCCGCTAATATATTCCGAAAAGTCGAAAGCTAAGTTGATAAAGGTTTGTGAAATCTTTCTAAATGTTAATGGTAAAGGATTGGAGTTTGGGTGAATGGTATTTGGCTGAAATAACCTAATCCTTTTTTTCTAAGGCCCGCATAAAAAATATGCTATTGACGTAAGTAAGCTAAAGCAACGGGGTTTATTTAGTTATAGTATTTTATATCATCGTAGGTTGCTGGCTAAATCCCCATGAGGAACCTCTATTGATCTTTCCAAGGCAAAGCGCCCCCCAATTAGAAAAACAAAAATAAATAAAAACATTATTCCAATAAAGGGGACCCATGAGCCATATTCCTCTCAATCTGAGTTTGCTCACATCCCGGAATGAATTCAAGGACTTATTCGAAGAATCTGCCCGCCAGTCGGAATGGTTTGTGGATTCCGACAGCTAACAATGCTGAACCTTAATAATATAGTAATTTACAACCAAGAAGTAATTAAGTACTGGGGCATGGGACTTGGGAAACCTCCTTAATTTTCCAATAGATGCTGCCTACTTCCACACCGGATATATCATATAACCCTTAGTGTGTTTATGGAACATGATAGGAACATTTCATATTGCCCTCGTGAAAGAAAGAAAACTTTAAAAGGAAATTATGATCAACCATCTTTTTTTTTCGACTTGCCCGCTTAAATTGTATTTTTAAGATACCAATAAATCGCATAATATACCCAGTATTTTTACTTTTTTCCCCTCCTTTTTTTTGGTTACGGGATTTCCGGGATAAAGTTAAACCCCGATTCCATAAATCTATGGAGTTCACAAAATAATTTATTTATCTTATTATTAATCAGGATTTCGTATAACAGCTAGAACCGCCCTTCACAAATTGCAAATACTAATTTATTAAGAATTAATCGGATTGAAGCTATAGCGTCATTCATTCGCTGGATCGAATATCTGCGAGTTCCGGATCACAGTTTGTATTTCAATTAAACAAATCGTGGAATTCCCAAAGTGATACATTCCGAAGAAGCCGTATGTTTCCTCTTGCTGATCAACGATTATTAACACATCCGGTAACCCGTCATATATTAATCCCCCAGGATATGTTTGCAAGTGAGCTAACTGTCTTCTTCAATCGAGCCGCATTCCTTTCGGAAGACGGTTGAGTCTTACCTTGCCTTTTTTTCCATTCTCAAGTCCCTGAACTTTTGAGGTCTAGTTTCTGTAGGTGGGACCAATTCGTTAAAATACCGCCAAGCCATTTTTTATTAACTAATGGACACCGAGCCCTTATTGCAGCCCGCGCTAATGAATCCGCTGCTTTATTTTTTGTACAACAATTTAAGAATTGTTTCTCCTTGCTTGCTTGCATCAAAACTAAATCACCAAGGCTTCTTTGATAAAAAACGAGCAGTTTAGTAGATTTGTAATATGGAATACCTTTACGCTTTGCAGAGATATAAGTTTTGCCATTCTCGGATTCCATTTTCTTAGTACCATGACCAAAATGAACTTCCTGCTTTTATCAATCTTTCCAAATTAATGTTCCAATATCTTCTTATCATTTCTCCCCACACTTCCTTCTCTTCTCTTTTTTTTTTTTAAAGAAAAAAGAGAGAGGGGTACCTGAAATAAATAATTGTTCCGACGGACCTTCTCTTTTCCCGGAGATGGACGTTGATATTACGGATCCAAGCGATTCATTTCTTTCTATTCCTTATTTTTCTTTATTACTATTAATAAAAAAAATCACATGGAACAAATCACAGGGACCGCCGTTACGTTAGTTAAAATAAAAAGATGGAATCCGCTCTTAGGAATCATTAAATCCTATAATGAATTATTTTGCTGTATTTCAATAGAAATTTTTTGAAATGCAAGAATCAAATAATCTCTGTGGTGGAATAAAATATCTCTATCTCTAAATCCCCCTCGAATAAATTCTTCTTTTTGGTTTGTCAAAGGAATTTATTATGTTGCCTTGAGCTTGCACTAATCCTTTGAATCCGGTAACCACCGGGTATCATACACTTAGAACACGTTTTTCTTTCAGGCCTTTCAACCAATCGATACGGACCGCGGAGAGCGGCTTTTTGCTAAAACGCGGCAGTTTCTTTGAAACTGGCCTCGATATGAAACTTGAGTATTCAGAGATGCTCTCGTTATTCCTAATAATTATGGCTCGATAACAGATGGCTTCTTCTAAGCGCGTCCCGTTCGTTTCGCTCGCAACAAAATTTCCATTAGTTCTCCGGGTTGAAAAAACATTTGACATTCCGTCTTCTTGATGAAAACCAAAACTTTGGATGTTTATTTGACGTACAATAATTTCTATATGGCCTATTATTGTATCTGCACTTCCTTGGGATCGATAAACCCTTTTTTGGAATCTTATTAACCAAAGAATACGACTTTGCACTATAGTTAGTTCAGCACCAATTTCAAGAATCCCCAAGGAATTCCAAGAATTCTTTGTTATCAACTCGTTCCAACCCTCAACTCTCTTCTTCTAGGCTTATTCGATATGAATCAATTGAGCGCACTTCTAACACTTGTTCCACTTTTGGAAGACCCTGCGTTATTATCACAAGATCTCGATCTTTTTTCATATAAAAATGTTAACTAATGTATCTCCTTCGTTAAAAAGATTTCTCCATGAATGGCCATGAACGGTTGCTCCTGGAGCGGCCAAATAGGGCCTTTGCTGATCGTATTTACTACCTGAGTTCCATGCGAACAATTTATAACTCTGACCCGATTTTAGATGGGGTCCGTTTGGCCATACATACATTTTTCCACAAATAACTGTCCCAGGCTATTGTTGTAAATCTTTCTTCACAAAATATTATAATAATTTATGGATGGAGAAAATACCAATTCAAATTGATGGATTCAAAACGCTGTTACTGCATTGAATCAGGATTAACAATTCTCCCGTTTTCGGTCCATTAAATAATATTCTAAAGTACTTGAAAAAAGTTCTTGTTTTAAATTGTCCAAAGTTTTCCAATATTTTTTAGTTAACGAGACCTGATTATGAGTTATTAATATTAGGTTTAAAATAAATAAAAATTCGCAATTGGAAGGGCTTGTTCCTACAGGGCCCAATGAATTTCTAATTGGGAATTTATAGGTATAGGATCTCTTTTAATTGATTTCTTTTATTACATTGTGATGTTTGCATCGCTGAATGGAATCCATTCAAAACAATTAGATTGATGACAAAATTATCAAAGATTGACATTTCCTTATTTCTATTCAACAACGTACTAATTAGTTCCTTGATTTTGTTTAAGTGATTGTTGAATCGCTGTTTGGAATAAATGGGTAAAATGGATTAATATTGGTTTCGATCTGGACTCATTGATTAGAGATCGGTCCTGAACCCCCCATGATGGATCATATGCCTTAAATTTCTATCTGAATATATGAAAAATAATGAATTAATCAAGCTAGGTTGAATTCATAGGAAACAATCCACCAAAAACTTACGAAACACAGTTTAGTGCTATACCTTTACAAAACAAAAAAAGAGACGCGAGCCTCTTTTCGACTAGAAGAACTTTTTTTGTCTGGTCCAATCAACCTAACCACCACCAAGATACGAACTATTGCACCATATTGTGTACGAGAATCCCCGAATCTAGTTAATACCATTCCATAGAACCATAATTGACAACTGCGAAGTTTACAGAATCTCTTTTCCTGCAAAGAATCCTGGAAAACGTGTCGAACATATTATTACACGTGCCGCTATTATATATGATTACTGTCCCGAACAGGAAACAAAATACATTTTTTCTTGGGAGGATGTGATATACGTTGGATACCTAGAATCACCCAATATTTTATCAAACTTTTTTTGATTCCTTGATTGTTTTTACCGTTCCTGGTGGTATTCAAGATACCCGGCTGTGTCGGATCATCATTATCTGTTCTTCTCCCGGACACAACTGGATATACTCCAGAAAAGAATTTAAGTCATTTCCCCTAAATTTTCTCTTTTCTCTCACTCGGACCAACCCAGCCGCCACTCGATTCTAATGTATTAAAGCCAAATTTGTGTATCTACATTCACCAATACCATATAGATCATTAGCTCTTGTTCTCTACAGTATCCATCATGGAGTACGATGGGACGAGGTATGTGTGTCCCGAGAGAAAATATACACTTCGTACAAAGAAGGAATTGAAAAAAAAAAAGACGAAAAGTCCAACTTTTATTTGGTAATTTTGGCCCTTAAATTCTTGACTCCCCGATACTCAATTCCAAATCCTCTTTTTTGACGATGAATGCCACTCCTTATAGTCCCATATTTTAGTAATTCCTGATTAGTAATACCTGAACTCTTTCTTCGGTATTGGGGGATCGTCGAAATAAGCAAAAACACTATTTTCTACTGGAATACCCATTTCTAGGTATTTCAATCGAGGATTGCGGAGTGGGTTCATTAGTTCTTTCTCTCGTTCTTGAATTGATTGGATGGGATGATGAATTTATTTCTTCGCCTCTTGCCAATAAATCAGAATTCTCGTAGAGAATAGCAGAATATATTGAGGATTACAATGACCAGTACCATATGATTTCGGATGTAAAGTTCTGAATAATCAGGAATCTTACTTTCTTTTTTACCCGAAAATCTGAACTAATGAATTTTTTGTTTAACTTTGATCATTATTTAAGAAAGATAGAAATATATCTTCTTGTTGACAGAAATAGAAGAAACGTTTCATTTTGATCTTGATCCTTGTGTAGTGAAAAAGGAACTATACTGGATCTGCACGAACTTCCCTATATTCCATAAATGGCTTGTTTTTGGTAAGGAGGATGGACATTATTATGTAAATTCAGGTGCGTGGATACATCAGAACTCCCAGTGCTTTCCCTTCTGATCGGGGAAATAATATGTTTTCGAACCTTTCTCTTTAAATTCAAAGTGTATGTTCCCGCCCGGTTCAGCAATCACTTGTTCTGACTTCTACATATTTGATCATTTTGAACTAAAAGGAAAACTTTTTGGTGGAAAATTAGTCACGTTATGTATATATCTTGACTCTCAATAGTTACATACAAGTCTATATAACATAGAAAAGCCAGGTGCCCATGACGTGTACGTTATGGGATGAACAAAATCCTCATTAAATTGATTTTCCATTAGAGGGGGCTCGCACATGTTCTGCAGTCCCCCTGTGAATCTCCGCCGGTTGAAAAACGTTCTTATGTTAGTGAGTACCCGGCTCTCCAATGGATTGACCTGCAATTAATACCACGGGCTTTCCCAAATTCCAACTAGATCGCCATTGAGTAAAGGACTCGACCATTAACATTAATCGACAGATCCAAGAACATAAACTCCTACAATTGTAAAAGGGAGTTCGAATGATATTGTTTGTGTTCGAAAGGTTATGAATCGATGGCAAGTCCAATCCCAATATCTTGATTTTGAACGCAATGGCATCGTAAACCATATATTATTGTCTGCTAATACACGGGACCAATTAATGTTTGAATAAAATCCTTTCGACATCGTCCCATTTCCGAGGACTCACGGAGATCCCTTCGGGTGGTTGCCACAATCTGTTCTACGCACAACAATATGTTGCAACTACTTTCAAACAAGTCTACGTGAAGATATCAGCATCTGATGTTCTACAGCAGTATCGACAACCCCTTTTTCGGATTTTTGTTTAGAATTTCTAAAATTTATTTCAGTTTTTAGAAAACCCAATTCACCTCCCCTCTTGGGTTGTGCCATACATATACGGGACCCACACTTGTGGATCCGACATTAATCCTCTCATACCTACTAATCGGTGTACTTGAGATGCATTTCCCCTAGCTCCCGAAAAAGATATTATATGAACTGGATTAAAGGGTTCCGTCTTCCTAAAATTAAGATTCATTACTTGTCGCAAATATTCACTTGTAGCAACCATACCTCAATAGATTGGCGTAATTTTTCTACCATGTGTATATTTCCATAATGATAATGTTTTTCCAAAATCAAACTTTGTTGTTCAGCATCTTGGACTAGCCATCCCTTAGAAGGTATTGTTATCAATTCCTAATGAAATGGATGTAGCAGTGGCTTGCTGGAAACCCATGTAGCATGGCTTGCTGGAAAACCCAGAGTCTTTACTTGATCCAAGGATGTGTGATTGTAATTATGCCCACAGGATGTGTGATGTATATGCCATTCCGAAGTGATCTATTAATCTGCTAATAAGCCGTTTAATGGCAGTTCCATCTATCACTTTATTGTGAAATACCAGATTGGCCCGTTCTGCCATAAATACCCCCTTATTCCGCTGAGTGGACTTCGCCAATGGGTTTGAGTCAATGATTGGAAAACTTCCTTTTCTCGATCTTGATTTTGGTAGAAAGTCGGGTCAGGAACTGGGGTCCTAGTTGAACCGGAGAGACCCGAATTCATATTGGTGTCATAGAATTTTTTAGCTTAGATACCATATGATTGGGTATCATATGAGTAGGCCCGAAAAAACCCTTGTATAGCTTCTTCGATTTCTCGGTAAAGAGAAATATGACCAACAGTGGTTCGAATGTATATACAAAGAATTTTTTTTTTTAAACTTCTTACTATTAGATAATGTCCATAAATCTCATGATAGGTACCCGAAGATTCATAGTGAACTTCGATGGGAGCTTCTCTTGAAGCAATAACGCATTGCTCTAGTTGCCACCGGAGCCACAAAGGACTATCTAAATTGATTCTTTTCTGCCTATAAGCTCCAATCGCATCATAGGAATTACAAAAAAAAGGCTCCCTTGTAGACTTATAGTTATTATCGTCAATTCTTTCATTTTGATAGCTTTTTCGATTCCATGGATTATACCTATTCGCACAAATACCTCGACGATTCCCACTCGTTAATACATAGAGCCCAATAAGCATATCTTGAGTAGGTACGGAAATGGGATCCCCAATAGCTGGAGACAAGAGATTCATATGAGAAAACATAAGTAAACGAGCCTCCGCTTGCGCCTCTAAAGATAAAGGTACATGAACTGCCATTTGATCCCCATCAAAGTCTGCATTGAATCCCTTACAAACTAATGGATGTAAACAAATAGCGCGTCCTTCCACTAAAATAGGTTGGAATGCCTGTATACCTAATCTATGCAGAGTAGGCGCTCTATTCAGCAATACAGGATGTCCCCGCATAACTTCTTGCAGTATTTCCCATACAATCGGCCCTTTTTCCCGAATTTTACTCTTAGCAACTCCTATGTTCGAAGCAAGATGTTGCCTAATTAGACCGCGAATTACAAATATCTGGAAAAGCTCTATTGCTATTTCGCGAGGCAATCCACATCTACTGGAAAAAGAGCTCTATTGCTATTTCGCGAGGCAACTCCACATCGCATGTAATGAAAGTCGAGGGCGCCTACGAACACATGAAACAGAATCGCCCCGAATACTCAACCCCGTTTGCCAGCAGTCTCACGAAATCCTTCTTTCTGCCTTCAAATTCACATCCGAAACCGCTTGTAAACCTTAATTATGACCGGTCCCTCATACGGTTGTTCGGGATTCCATTCAAGAAGTGAAGTGTATCCACGGCTTCTTGTACCAATTTTTCCTGACACATTACTAATTCCCCTGGCGTAGATCTACTTGTTGTTAATAGATCGGTAAGAGTATTATTTCGATAGATAACTCTTCTATAGAGTTCATTAATATCCGAACTCATTAGTTTACCCCCATCTATCTGAATGATCGGTCTCAACTCGGGAGGAAGAACCGGTAATAGACATAAAACCATCCATTCTGGTTCTATATTTGTTCGAATAAAATGCTTAGCCAATTCCATGCGTCTAACCAAAAAATCCTTTCTTCTTCCAATTTTTCGATCTTCCCATTCATTACCCGTGAGGCCTTCTTCTCCTAATTCTTTCCATTCTACCACCGAATAATCGATAAGAATTCGCAAATCTAGATCGGCTAATTGTTCTCGAATAGCACCTGCTCCGGTAGAAATTTCGCGACTTCGAAATGTATCGAAACCTTGGGTAGTAAAAAAAAGTGGGATACTGTATTTCCAGGATTGAATTTCATATTCGAATGAACCTCGTAATCGTAAGAAAGTAGGTTTTTTAGCGATGGGCCTAGCAAAAGAAAAATTAGGATAGGGCCCTGCGGGATCCCCCCCTCAAAATCGGACATGAGAGTTTCCTCTCATCCGGCTCAAGTAGTTACACCAAATAAAGATAAAGTAAAGGAGTTCTCGCTTTCAAATTCTAGAACCCCCCCAAAAAGGTCTACTCTTTACTCAAGTTCCAAGAAACATTTCATTGATTGATTCTTCTTTTATTGATTTAGATTTTCTTAATTCTTTATTCAATTCAAAATTAGGACATAAATGAAATGTGAAATTCTTGAGTAGTCTACTTCCCCTCGAATGCTGAATCCTCTTAAATTAAAGGAGTGTCATAAGGGATTTACTTGTCTATGTACCCTTCCATTCGATCTCTTAGGTCCTGCGGTACCTCGACGATTATACCACGATGCCCTTAACTTAAAGCCTAAGCCTATATGCGATGTATAGACTCCTGCAACCATGACATATTTGTTTCCTTGAACATAATTTCATTTCTTTCTAAAAGAACTAAAAGAAATGAGAACGGTTAATTCCACAAAAAAAGAAGTCTTTTTTTCACGAGGTACAACTCAAAATTCCTAGTTATTTATTTTTACTGACTCGACCATAGACCAATTCCCTTTTTATTTGGGAGTATTGAATACGCCCATAATTCTGAGCTTCATGTTACTCTTCCCAAGAGACATGTCAGATCCAGGGCATCCCAATTCGATTGAATGGGATGACAGTTTCTCATTCCTAATCTGTAAAATAATAATTTCGATCAAATCACACATCGCAGTATACTAGACCCTCTAATTCTTTAAGAGGTTTGTCTAAAAGATTGGCGATATAACTAGGAAGACGTTTCAAATACCATACATGAGTTACTGGACATGCCAGCCTTATGTATCCCATTTGATATCTTCGTATCCGACTAGGCCTCTAATTCTTAAGAGGTTTATAATAAAAGATTTGCGATATAACTAGGAGACGTTTTCAAAATAACCACACATGAGTTACTGGGCATGCCCCGTTTGATGTAGCCACGTTTCAAATACCATACATGAGTTACTGGACATGCCAGCCTTATGTATCCCATTTGATATCTTCGTATCCGAGAATCAACAAATTCAACTCCGCATTGTTCACAAAATTTAGGGCCCTCCTTTTGATTTCCAATTACTCGATAATTTCCACAAGCGCAAATTCCACTTTTTATAGGTCCAAAAATTCTTTCACAAAATAATCCATCCTTTTCCGGTTTATTGGTTTTGTAATGAAAAGTATAGGGTTTTGTCACCTCTCCAACGGTTTCTCCATTAGGTAGGATTTTCTTGGCCCAAGCACTTATTTGTTGGGGAGAAACTGATCCAATTCGGAGTTGTTGATGTTTATATCGGTCGATCATAGAAGAAAAATTCTGAGTCATTCCGATTAAGCTTCTTTTTTTTTTTTTTTTTTTTTTTTTTTGAAGTTTAGAATTCAGAGAGCAAACCAAACGTAAAAATTGCTTAAAATCTAAAATTGATCCCAACTGAAAATTAAAATAACTGAATTGGATAAGACCGTATAATATCTGTTAAATTTAACCCAATAATGCTGACTCTGGGTCATAGTGTATTTTTTTATTAGCTAATTTCATATTTGGCTCATTTTGCATTGTCTGATGCACATAGTCTCCAACACAATTGAGATAATTGGTTCCAAAACCATGTTTACTGTTTAGGCAATCTTTTTAACTTTGTCTGTTCCTGAATTAATGTATAATATTTTTTGTAATATTCAGACTGCGTTTTGAAAAATGAAATTTTCTGGTCATAGAGATTGAGAAAAGTAATAGTTGCCAAAGGCTGGGATAAGGTGTTGGGTCAGGGTCCGATGGGCATCAAATATTCTACTTTTTCCCGATACTCGGGTTCAAATACTCATGGATCTGCTTTTTGCTTACTGGCTTCATATAATTCCGAAAACACTAGTTTTCTCGAAGCCTTTTGTTCATATCTCTCATAAAAGAGTGCTATTCCCCAAGGGTTATTTCTTCTTTGATCGATTCCTTCAGTGGCTGGGAGAAGGTGTTGGGTTCAGGGTCAAATGGGTCTGTCATTAACTTCTCCGTGAAGGTACTCCTAATGGGTTGAAGACCATATCAACAGGTCTTCCATCTTGCAAATAAGGCATATCCTGTCTAGGTAAAATTTTTGAAATGATCCCTTTATTTCCATGCCTTCCGGCTACTTTATCGCCTACTTTGATTTCGCGTTTCTGTGAAATATAGACACGAATCGTTTCCGGATTATAACTAGAACCCCCTTTTTTCTGGACCCATCTCACATCGATGACTCGACCCCTCCCACCTATAGGTAATTTTAGACAGGTTTCCTTTGAAGTGGATACCTGAATCCCAAGTATGGCCCGTAATAATCTATCTTCTGGAGCATACGATGATTCTTTCGCCACCTGAGGCGTTAATTTACCTACTAAAATATCGCCTGTCTCCACCCAAGATCCCAGCATCACAATTCCATTTTTGTCTAAATTGCGGAGTAAATGGGCTTCTAGGTGCGGTATTTCGTTAGTGATTCTTTCAGGACCTTGGCTTGTCACATGAGTCTGAATTTCATATTTTCGTATGTGAAAAGAAGTATAAATATCTTCATATACTAGACGCTCGCTAATGAGTACCGCATCCTCAAAATTGTAACCCTCCCATGGCATATAAGCTACTAATACGTTTTTGCCCAAGGCGAGTTCGCCACCAACGTTTTTGCCCAAGCCGGGGGGATATATATATATAAGTTTTCTCTCTTCTTTCTTTTCGCCACCTTACTGTAACGCGGCACATCGCTACCCAAACTCTGTCCTTTCTTTAATGCATATTTTCTACCCGCTGAATCCTGGTCTGTGCCCAGATCAATATTTTTGTTGGACACGTTGATCATAACTAATTGGAATGCGTAAGTATTCTCTCCCTTACCCGATAAAATGATTTTGTAATTACTCAGCTATACATTCTATCTCTTCCCTCGTGCTTCGGTATACGCAGAACCCCTGAATCTAGAGAAACTTGGCGTTCCAATCGCAGTTCCAACAGCATTTTTCGGATCCGAGGAAGTGGGAACTGCTGGACGTTTGCCCTATTAGAACTCAGTTAACGGCCCGATTGCATCAATGTATGCCTCATATTAGAACTCATTAAAGCCCGATTCGCGTCATTATGCTCGATAAAAGGAATGAGGGAAGCTCCAATAGAAAAATATTGAAAAGGAAAAATACTTCGAAGATGAACTTGTTCCCATGCAATAGTCAGGAATTCTTGGCGGTATCGAGCCGGAACAACCTGTTCTTCCTGAATACCCTGATTCAAGGCCAAAGAATTTCCTGCCGCTACCATATAATATTCATCTCGACTTGGGGATAAATAAAGCATCTGTGCTTTTTTTGATCTCTCAAAGATTTTATAAAATGGACTTTCTAGAGACCCCCAATGACCAATCCTGGCATGAATTGCTAAGGATCCGATAAGTCCAACATTGATCCCTTCAGACGTGTCAATTGGGCAAATGCGTCCATAGTGACTAGGATGGATATCTCGTATCCGAAAATTAGCAGTTCGCCCGGTCAATCCTCCGGGGCCCAAATAACTCAATTTTCTCCCATGCACTATTTGTGTCAATGGATTTGTTCGATCCAAAACTTGAGACAATGGGTGTAATCCGAAAAAGGATTCATAAGTGGTTGTTAATGGAGTCGAAGTTACCAAATTCTGAGGAGTCGGTATCAATTTATGCCTAATTGCTCCGCATATAGTTCCTCTAACTACATTTTCTAAACGAACCAGAGCCAATCCGAATTGATCTTGTAAGACCGAATTGGATTTCTTGTAAGAACCGCTACACGAACGAATACGTTTATTTTTAAATGATCCATATCCGTCAAGTGTACCCATTCAAATTTCATTCCCAATCAAAAATGATCCGCAGCTGCAATATATCTTCGTTGGTAACAAAAAATGTATTGTTATGAGGTTATACTCAAGATTCAGTCTCCGGTTCATATTTAATCGACCCAATCCTCTCTAATTCCCTATCTTTGTTGAAAGAATTTTCTTTGTAACTTCCTTACATAAGGATTCAGACAACATACTGGATCTCCCGCCTAGCAACAAGTAAAATTGTTGATAAAAACTCCAAAAATGGGCATTTTCCTTTGACACGTGCCCATTTTTTTTTTTCCCTTTATCATCCTGCAGATTCAGAAAAGTTATAAGAAAATTTCAGGGGCAGCACACATTCTCTAAAATTTTCTTAGATTCAAACCCATAGCTGAATATAAAACAGAAATAGATATCTTCTGTTTCCTACCTCCACAAGGCGAGCCCAATAATCCTTGCTTTTCTATAAATCTCTAATTCTACTCGTTCCCCCCCAATTTCTTGATATTATGGTGCCGGTAATAGACCGGGGATTCCGTTATGAAGACCGAAATTCCGTTATGATCCAATTCTGATCGATAATAGATACCGGGGCTTTGCAATATTTGATTGATCACAATTCTGTATATTCCATTTACTATAGAAGTTCCGAGGGAGTTCATTAAAGGAATGTTTCCAATAAAAATTGTTTGTTCTTGCATATCCTTACTGGTTTTCCAAATTAATCCTGCGGATACATATAATTCAGAAGAATATGTGAGTGATTCATATACAGCATCCCTTTCTTTTATCAACGGTTCCACCAATTGATATGTTTCCACAAATAATTGAAATTCAATTTCTTGCTCTGTATCTTCAATTTTTGGAAACTTATAAAGTTCTTCTGTTCTTTCTGCGTTAAGCCCTGATCAATGAACCCGCAAAATCCTTCAAATTGTATCTGATTTAACTCCAGGTATTTCGTAGACAGTCCGCCTCATTTCCATCCCCGAGCATTTTCTACAACTTCCGCGTTTATTAACATAAAAAATTCTCCATTATTGGATCGTGTCTTTACATTCTAATTATATCGTGATCGCACGATCTAGCGCAATGATGGATTTTCTATTTTGTTTACAGAACTCACATAAATTTCATAATTCCTAACTTCAATAGATGGAATATGGACATGACTACTGAAATACGTATGACGCCGCGGCAATAAGAGCATTTTCATACTCAAACAATTTTATACTCAAGATAAAATTCTTCCAATTCGAATTTGGCACATCAGATCAGACTTGGCAAGGAATTGAGAAAATTCCCCTTAACATTAGACTTATGACATTTTTTTGTCATAGAATACTACATTTTGCTATACTTGAATATTTTGATATAGATACAAAAAAAAGGTGATTTCAATTTCCATCCATTATTAATGATATTAACCTATTCCAATATGATTGGATACCAAATTAAAATAAATGGATTTGGGATTTAATCTTCGGTGAGAATAAAGACAGAAAAAAAAAACAATAATCAGAAACAATATAAAGTTGCTTTTTTTAAGCACTTAGGCTTTTTCGTGGATTTCCCACTGTACTTTGTTTAGTTCATAAAAAAAAAAAGATTTGGCATAAAACCATAAAATAATGATATTTTTTTATTATATTTTTTTAAAATCCGCAGTTCATCATAATCACCGATTTGAAGTACACTAAGAAGGCTTTAATTAACATACGAGATTCACCATAAGCTTTATCCATATATATACATCTCTTCTTTTAACCGGGAGTTCTTTTTTGACCGCTTGGCATTGTCATAACCATAACCAACCATCTTTTCCTATTCAAATTTCATATGCAAAGTATCGAAATTTTCCTATAGGAATCAATAGACAAGATCACCGATTAATCAGATTATGATATCTAATCTGTGGAACAAATATTTATGTTCTAGGTTTCATATACTAACATAATCGTTGATTATACCATTGCACACACTTGAGAAGACATTTCTCTTTTCATATTGGAAAAGCCTCATCACTGCGATTGGTTACGTTATCAATTTTGATTTTCTTATATACACATTAGCACTTAGGAAATACAATTTTAAGATTCAACATCCACAATTAAAACCTATTTAAATTTTATTGTTGTATTACTTTTTTATTTTAATTATAAATCTTGAAGAATTTATGCATTTTACGTGTGAAAATTTATTTCTAAATATGATTGGAGTTAAATAGATTAAGAGTTAAAAATACTACAAGCAGGTTAAGTGTGTCGTATATTGGTCAATACATCCACTTAACCTATTTATGATATTAAACGAGTTACACGAGTTGTATATAAGTCAACACGACCTACTTAATCTGTTTATTATATTAAACGGGTTAAACATGTCGTGTTCGTGTCAACCATCTAATTTTCGTATTATATTTGTGTCAAAATTATAAAAATTATTTTATCTTTAAATATTGCTCCACACATTGCGCGGACTCTAACATTAGTGTATATATATATACACCTGATCAACAAAAGGCACAAAATACCTTATTCCCTTTTGCTGATATATCTTGTCGAATTTGCCTCCAACAGAAGCACGCGGAGGAAGAGGCATCTTAATACTTTTTTGATTATAAATATCTGAAAATTCAGCGGCAGTGGAGGCACATATAGTTAAAAGACATGTGCCTAGAGATGGCCATATTACGGTTCCGGGAACCGGAACCGTCGGTTCGAACCGGTCCGGAACCGTAACTGGAACCGGGCCGAACCGGAACCGGAACCGAAAAACTCCGGTTCGGTTCCGGTTCCAAATTTTCTGAAATTCTAATCTCGTGTTTTTGAAGGGGAAAGGCTTTTTTGTATACAACTCCATCCGAGACTCTTCGAGTACTTCAGCGAATTCAACTCAATCGAATAAGTGGATTGAAATGGATAATTCGGCTTACCTCTATACATATCCCATTTTCTTTATTTTCTAACTGTTTCTCTCTTTTCATAGAAAGCACAAACTGATACTATCAACATAATAAAATATATAGATTATAGTTACTCCAACAGAACATCTCTTCTGTTTTTTCTTTTAGGTAACTATCACTAATCAACAGTTATGGATAGGCTGTCTTCCTAACTTGTTCTCTTCGCTACACAACTACTGGGTTCGAATGGAGATCAAATGGAAAGAATAAAACTGGGTCATAGAAACAACGGAGAAGTTCCTATTCTTACCACTCGCACTCAGCTCGCATCACATACACCTTGGTATATTTTTGACTTAATAAGCGAGACAACGAAACATAACTCTTTTTTTTTCTTACATTTCTCAGTATTTCACTTGATACATTCCAGCCGCGCGCTCTGCTGCCTGTGTTTGTTTATACTAAAAGTTTTTCAGCAATCATATTAAGATCTTCAGAACTTAATTGGTTTTTGAGTTCGCTTTCTCATATCATTGAATAGAATCTTTTTTTTTTTTGACTCTGCCCCAGCCATTCTACCATCATCACTATGTGCACATCACATATCGCGCACAAATTCCTTCATATTATAGAGATAGAGGACATAATTCAACCTATGATTATAGTAAGACTCTCGCTTGGGCACCCCTTTTTTGCCGGATATAGTAAGTCTCGCTTGGGCTGCTTTAATGGTAGTCTTTACATTTTCCCTTTCACTCGTAGTATGGGGAAGAAGTGGACTCTAGGAGTACTACTAATTGAGTTGAGAAATCAAACTGTATCGATTGTTTTATAGATCATTCTGCAAAGATTTTTAATTTAACTGTTTAAATTGAATTAAATTCAATTATTTAATTATTTAATTCAATTTCTAAATTCTTACAAATACAAATTTAGAAATTGAATTAAAAATATCTTCATTTCCAAATTCTATTGGATTTTAGTGAAGTAATGTATTCTATAAATAATTAATATAAATAATTAATATATGAATAATACCCTTTTAACTGAGATACATACCCTTTTATCATAATCAACAAAAAAATTTCAACGAATTCTCGTGTTCATATTCGATAAGTAAAAGGAATACAAATGATACGGATAATTTTTCTCAATTTTTCTTGTTTCGCTTCTACCCCTTCTATTCTTCGTTCCAATAGTACGTTATTCACACGCAATGTCCATGTCTTTTTATTAAATGAGAATATAGAGCTTCGCCTAATTTGAACAAGATGAGCTCTATTCTTAAAAAGCAGTACGTTCTTTTATTAAAATCGAATAAGTGGACCTTAATTAAGTGAATTTCTATGGGAATTAAGAATTAAGACATAGACATAGTGGTTGCTCATGGGGATACTCAACGTAATACTAAGAGATTTTCTTCGCTTCAGTGCTTGGTTTAGTATTTGTTCTTTATTATTTTAAATATTGGATTTATGCTATACCTTATTGACTGACTCATTTCATATACTCGCATTAAAAGGGTTAAAAATCGGCAGGGTTTTACTATCCTTTCGTTGAAATCTTAAAATAATTTTTATAGAACTCCCTTCATTGGCACAATTTCTCGCCTACCTATTCAATCAATTACTTCTTCGAATGCCAAAAAAAGATTCTTGATTCTCTCTTTTATTTATTAATCATTTAATATACATGTTCATATTTTTCTTTCCTGTTCATATGTTTTATTCTTTCGGTAGCCAGGATTCATCCGATTGAAAATATCGGCAATCTAGGACATTAGCATCCGTAAAAGGTAAGAGTTGCACCTTTCGACTATTTCAATTAATTGATCACAGCACAACTCAAATAGATGAAGTAATAGCAAATATATGGACGTGTACTTGTACATACAATTATAGATAACTAATGAATATCCTAATATAAAGTGAATATGCCAAAGGATACAATCTATAGATTAATCTATCTCTGATATTAAGCCTATATCTTTATACAGTACACTTTATTACACTAGAACCAATTACCAACAATATCAAGATAGTAATGATTAGAAAGAATACTCACTTTCCTATTCTCTTCTCACTATCAATCAACTACTCAGATCTCATAGTATACTGCTATCCTCTAGTCCAGTCTGCATTCATCCTAGACAGCATAAATATGGATCCTTTTTGATTTATTTTTTCAATCATTAATCTGATAACGACACTCAAGTTTCATTCAAATTACCAATCGCCTTGATAACTGTTCTTTACGTATATTCTCATGCTCACATCAACCACAGCGGTAGACTAGAATGAATCAGTGCAGTACGCATAATGCAGAACTATTTAACTTCCATAAATTCATCGTTTCTTTTTTTTTTCTTTCGGGCAATAACTGGGATTTAATCCATTACGGGATTACCTCAAGTCCTTCTCGCCTACTCAACTCTCACATGGATGTACATTCCATCTCGATGAATAACTCAGCAGTCCTCGATCAATAACTTATTATCGCTAATAACATATCGTCGCAGCAATACATTACGTTATGTACAGAGATTGAACTCAGATACTCAATACAGAAAGATTGTCTTATCTACGAATCTCATCTTTCTGAATCATATTGATTCATTGATAATTTTCCTTTACTTTTATCTTATATTATCATTCATCTATTCTGTTTCTAATACATTCTGACACTCTTTGTATCTAATCGATCTGACGCAAGTATCATAATAACTCAACACGTTATTACAACTTACATGGTATCACAACCAAATCAAACAACAATCGAACAGAAACACCAGAAGGGGAGTTAACGCTTCTAACTCCTTATCTTCTTACCCAACATGATCTTAATTCATCCTCATGAACACCAAATGTGATAAAGACAAGTCCAATCATAGTAAATATGTTACTAGAAAACAACTCCGTTCATTTCCTATTCAATCTCTGCTTTGTTTAGGGTTTGTCTTCTTCTCTTCTTCAGTTTTTTTTTTTTTTTTTTAGTATAATCTTAGGCCTCGTTTGGTTGGGGTGACTTTGCTCGGGACCTTGAAGTTTCGGGAAAGAGAGAAATGTCATCTTGTTTGGTTCCAAAAAATATAGAAATTTCCAGAAACTTGAAACTCTTTTTTCCTTGACCATACAAGAAGTAAGTTACCCCTCAACCCAAGAAAGTGAACTTCTTGAGCTCTAGAAATTAGAAAACTTTGCCCTTGCTTCATAAATATTTTCAATGAATTATTTCAATTGATATATTCAACTTCATGGTAGGGTATTATTGACATTCATATATAAAATTTTATTAAAACAATTTTATTTTTCAGGAAGTCAATATATCAACTAAATACAAGCACATTGTATTTCCCTGAAAGTAATTTTCTTGAAACTTTACTTCCTTGGATCGAACTTCACGAAATCCCAAAAAGTAGATGAACTTGAACCAAACGAGGCTTAGTTGTGCATAACATGGTTTTGATTCAAGCTTGGCAGTTAAATGATAAAGGCAGATAGTGGTTGGTTGGTTGGGAAAATTTGGCCCAATTCTTTCCAAAAAGTTGACAGATAAGTCACCTTTATTGCTACTCTACAGAACCGCACATGAAATTTTCACCTCATACAGCTCCTCGTTCAATTCTTTCGAAGTCATTGGATCTTTTTCCTCCTTCGAGAAGTTTCTCCCTTCATCCACTGAACTGTTGTAGGGGATTTATTGAAACCATTGAATTTGAAATATGGTAAAGTAGCTCCTGGATGGGGAACCACTCTCTTGATGGGTGTTGCAATGGCTCTATTTGCGATATTCCTATTTATTATTTTAGAAATTTATAATTCTTTTGTTTTACTAGATGGAATTTCAGAATTAGATTTATAAGAAACGCTTTGGTAGTTCAAGGAAACCATAGAAAATGAATTTGCTAATGAAGGTTACAGATTCGGTTAAGAGGAAGAAACTTATAATATCGTAGGTACTCATGATTATTTTGGGCGGTGCTCTGACCAATTGAACTACAATCCCAGAGAAATGCAATAAAATGTACAACATACATATTCTTACGATTTTATTCGAACCCTTTCTATTTTTCTATTTAAATTTTAGATTGGAATCACCAGATTAGAATAGAAACGGGAGTGGTATATTTATATCCACATTTGGATATCCACTTTAGTAATAGAAGGGACATGGATTGCTAGTCATCTTTTCGTTATTTCAAATCAAAGTGGATTGATAATAAAAAAAATCTTTCAAAGACTCCTTTTTGTTCTTTACATTACTCTTTTTCTTAAACTACCCATCATTTAATTTCAATTCATCAAAAACGTATATTGGGAGAATAGGTCTGTCCATATTTGCAAGCCAGGTTGATTTTTTTTTTTTTTTTTTTTTTTTTCAGAAATTTCTAATTTTTTTTTCTGTATCAGGTATTTCGAGAGAACAAGGGGGTTTATATCATTTCATGGCGGATCAGGAATTATTGGGCCGAGCTGATTTGCAACCATGCGTAGACATATTCGCCAACGAATTTACAGTCTCAGCCCCACTTCCATTTCCAAAACCACCTCCCCCCTTCTCCACTCTCCCTACGTACTAAGCCACCAAACACACCACACACCACTACTAAACCTCACCCAATAACAACAAGCTACCCCATTAACCGCTCGGTTGCATCGCCAGAAGAGAATCGAATTCAGACTATTAATAATATCATGATGCAACTTCTTTCGTACATCACTCGCACGCTCACCCAGGCGGAAAGTCGAATCCCCGCGCCTCCTTTGAAAGAGAGATGCCTCCCTGAACCACTAGAACGAGGGAGCATTTTCGCCACCGAAGCACCGCAATACTAATCGCTACCAGTCATGACCGGAGTTTTTTTCGAAATTGTCAATATCACGAAATGGTATGACCTAAGATTCTGAACAGCAATATAATTCCGTCCAATTCCATATGATAATCATAGAATTTGTCTTTGAATCTATCTTCATAGAACACATTTCCGGATTCTAATCACGCCTATATAATCACAAATCAAAATTAAAACTCTCATTCTAAACATTTATCTAAAAATCCAATACCTATATACTTATCTTATAAAACTACACTTATACTCACCAATTTAAATTCTATATTAATATATGTATAACTCATCAGTCATATCAGATCATCTCCAATTTTTTTAATATATATAATTGAAATATCATATAGATTAAGAATTTATATCTCGAAATTAGAAACACAAACAATAGAAATAATTTAAAAACGACTCTTTCAGGAATCCGAATTAGATCCACCAGACAAAGCCAGACACTGGGTTAGTGTTCGTTATCCAACTCACACATACTTCTTTCGCTTTCGTAGTTCACCTAAATTACACCTCATTGTTAGATACACTCGAGACACATTCATCACTCTCTACTACTACAACTAACCAGCTAATTTAATTAATAACACAACATGATACATCTGGAAAATCCCGACATAAGGGAATATGGCCTCGAACACAGATTCTCCATAACAAGTTATCCCATTCTTTCTTTTACAGAATTCCTCCCATCTTCGGTTCCACGGATCACATAGGATCTTTGTCTAATGGCTAAATACCATGCTATCCAATCACAACCGACATTTCAATATTCAATAAACCGCTTTTTACCTATATTCCACTAGTTATTACTCTCATACTCACATGCGTTACACACTCAACTCTCTTCGCTTAGGAATCAGATTAAACTACTCACCCTGCAGCTCTAACTCCCACCAAGTTCTTTACCCACCCCCCCTCTCTTCACCAACCCCACAGACGACGACTTCATCTCACAACCCCACACCATACCTACACACGTCACACTATCCAACACCTAACCAAAACATCCCACCCATTTATATAAAAAAATTAAAAAACAACCATAAACATATCATCAGCCATCACTCCCATTAATCATCACCCATGAACTCACAAATATTCAAATAAACCAATCCATAATTAATTAAATCCCTATTAAAAATCCTAAAAATAAATTTCACCCATCCACATTTTTGTCATGGAGACACATAATCATTATTAATATTTTATTTCTCCAATCACGCTCCAGGAAAAGTACTTTTTTTTAAAAAATCCCTTATTTTAAAAACGTTAAAAATAATTTTACCCGATCCACTTTTTCCACCTTAAATATCATTATGTATATTTACTTCAATTTTTTAATATTTATAATCATTTAACCCTTATCATTCCTGTTACCCTAGCTTCTTTATTTTTTTTAATCCCCAAAAAATTTTTTTGTCTATCCTACATTTTCCTTCATTTTAGGTAATACATCTTCAACGTTCAATTTTAATTAAAAATCTCCTTCTCTACACCTTTTTCGACTACTCAATTACTTATTCCTCTCTAATTCTTATTCCTATCCCGGCCAATCATTCTTGATTTTATAATGTTATTCCTATAGTTCCAACCAAAGCCTTTCCTATCCATTAGTCAATTTTTTTTTAACCCCTCCAACTTTCCTTATCTCATCCTACAATCCTAAGCCTTTTCCCTTTGACCCCAAAACATTTTATTTTTTCCAAAAATTTAACATTTTTCTTATTTTTCAAACTTTACTATTTTTTCACATTATGCTATTTTCCCCTCAAATTTAAAATTCTCATACCTTATCTCCACATAAAATAATTATCAATTTTACATAGACATTATTATTTATTTAAAACAATATAAAAAAATATTCAATTTTATTTACTATTTATTACTATTAATTAGTATATTTATTTTTCCAGTTCTAACTCTAAAACATCAACTTTTTTATTCTTTTCCTCTAAACTGATCTTTTTTAATTGTCTTCTTCTTACTTCATATAAATCACTTTTTGTTTTTAATTCTTTTTTTTTAATTCCACATATAACTTTATTCCATTTATTTTTAATTCTAAACTTCAACTTATTTTTATAAACTTTTTGTCACCCATAATATTTTATATTTTAATTACAATATATTTAATGCATTTTTTTCTATATTTTATTTGAAGCATTTAACTTATCATTCCACCTATCCTCTGTAAATTTTTTTTTTTTAATCATTTTCTTTCTCCATTGTCCCCTTCATTGTATATTACTCTATCAAACTTTGCTAATTGTATATAAAAATTCCTTCGGTTACCCACTTCTACTACCATTAGCTTTATTCTCCAATCTATCCCACTCTTCTCATCTTATCTATTATATTGATCCTCCTATACTTAACCACCGTTCTCTTTCGTTCTCAAATCCCTTTTCTATATATTAATTGCTAAATCATTGTATTCCATACACCTCTATTTCTTTTTATCCCGCTCCATTGTAAAAACCTCTATTTCGTTTTTCTGCCGTCTCTGCCCATAAAAACCTCCTTTTTCTTTCCCTTCTGCTTCCCACTAGGCTTTTTCCTCCTTTTCCTCACTTCCTGCCCACGTACTCTAACCCACTTTCCGTCTCCCTCCTTCCGTGCTGCCAACACAAGCCTCTTCTTCTTCCCTTCCACCCTTAAACCTCTATTTGTCTCCGTTTTTCTTCCTGCTCCACCATCATAAACTCCAATTCTCTCCCCCATGCCTTCCTTCCCATGCCCACAGCATCATTTTCTGTTTTCTCCCCAGCCTCCCTCCCTCCAGCAATAAACCTCTATACTTTCTCACCCTTCCTTTCCCACCGCCATTAACCATTCCTCTTTAATCTCTCCTGTCACTTCCCACCCATATAAACCCCTTTCTTTTTACTCCCTTACTTTCAAAAAATCCTTTACCTAACCTCTATTCTAATGTACTAACTTACAAAATCCCTATTATGTAAAAAATCTAAAAATTACCTACCCTTTCCACTTTTTTCTTTCTACCTAAAATATATTACGATACATTTTATTCACTTCGATTATTTATTAACAATGACTCTTTCATTTCTTTCTATCTCTTAATTTTTTTAACCATTTTTTTCTTCTTTACAATGTTTTCCCTTTCATTATTATAACATCTACAACTCATTAATAAAAACTCACTTCAATCCTTTACCCTGCTATTCTTCTCTCAAGTCATCTTTTATGTCCCATACTCCCCTTACCCTAAATCTTTCGTTATCATATTCTCTCCTATCTGAACCCAATCATCTTTCTTCTATTCAATCCCTTCTGATATTTAATTCTTATAAATCTCCTTTGAAATCCAATTTCACCTTTTTATTTCTCCTCCATGATAATTCCTCCTTAGTCCTTCACCACCTTATTCTTCTTTCATGCCAATCCCTCTTTAATGTTTAATATAGTCTAATCATACTTTCGTTTTTTTTTCCGTTCTTTAGGTACTTAGTAGATAGGTAGTAATATACTTATTTATAAATATATAAAAAGAAACTAGATTATATTAATAATACAAAGTATAAGATCAGTGATTGGTTTAACATAAACATAAAAAAGGGAGAGTTCCTTGCTTCATTTTTTCCACTTTCATTCATTGATTCACTCATTATTACGACGAGACAGGCATGTTTCTATCTCACACTAAGCCGGTAAATTAACAAAAAGTAAATCGGGAATTTTTGGAAGAGGCAGCAAGAAGTTATCGAAAATTATGTGTGTGTGTTTTTTTTTCTAAAAACTAAAAATTGGGTTCGGTGGACAAAGCAAATCCCTTCATCACATGTTTCGATAAAATAGATTGGATCTATGTCGAATTGCTAAGGTACCTGTATTAATCAAATAAATGAATTTCGTTCTGTTCTGATAAGCCAATTATGATTGGCCTTGAAACAATTCATTGCATTGATATTTATCAAACCCAATACCAATAAAACCATTTTACCCTCTACACGTTAAGTAAATTAGAATTCTCATTCCTGAGAGCTACTAGCCACTATGAGTCTACTGCATATACTTATATATATATAAATAGATCTTATCCGTCTACTAATTCATTCAGTAATTGAATCGAACCGCCCTTTTAACTCAGTGGTAGAGTAACGCCATGGTAAGGCGTAAGTCATCGGTTCAAATCCGATAAGGGGCTTTTGACTTTTTTTTTCATAAAACTCCTATGAAATGGTAGTATTCATATTGAATACTAGGGATGTTGTTTTTATTGGTAATAAAAACCCAACTGTATATGTATAATAATTGAATTAGAAATTGAATTAGAAATTGTATAATTTAACTCTAATAAGTTATTATTCTAATGAGTTAGAGTAGAGTAATTCTAAAAGAAAGTTGAAATTATAATGAATAATGATAAGCCGTCTCTTGAAGCGACAAATATATATTTCTATTTTGTTTTGATTTTGAATTAGATTATTCCAATCAAATCCATTGTAAAGAATTGTAAAGATTAGAAATCAACAAAAGAAAAAGTAAGTGGATCTAACCCATTGAATCGTGACTATATCCACTATTCTGATATTAAAATTCGATAGAGATGAAATTGGAACAGTCGATTTCTTTTTATTTCATATTTATTTGGACTCCACAAGAATCCGTCGATATTTCCGATTCAATCTTCTTGTTCCTAGGAATAAATTAATATTCTATTCCTTTCGAGATAAAGAGAAACATTTATTTCAAGTTACAACCTAAGAGCCTTTTTCAACATCTTATCTTTCTTTGATTCCAGAACACAACAAGATCCATTTCTATCTATATATTCTATCTATTCTATAATAGATAGAAACCTAAATTTTTTTATTTATAAATCGATAAACTTCACCTTCAACAAGCGTAGAGTTATTTCAAATCTTTCTATCCCGACTAATGTGTCTTTCTCCTAAGACTTGAGGTGGTAAATAAAAAAAAAATCAAATCACACCATCTCTGTAATAAGTAAATGCCTCTTTTTCTCTCGAAATTGTTGGAATTATTCGTAATAAGAGATTCAAAATCTTACCCAGAAAAGAGCACTGGATGTAAAGAAACGAACCTTCAATGGCCACGCACTAAATTAACTAGGCTGGCTTTCCATGTCCCATTCCTTTCCCCCCTGATACCATACCCCCTGCAGTTACCCGTTCTGTCGAAACAATTTAGTCTTCTCCATATTACTATATCTCTAGAGTCAATAATTTTCTATGAGGAACTACTGAACTCAATCACTTGCTGCTGTTACTCTTCAGTTTTCTGTTGAGGTCTATCTTGTTTAAAATACTAAGATATTAAATATATCTATCTAAATATAGAGATAATTTTCTATTTTATTCTTTTATTCTAATTTTTTCATTTTTTTAGTTTAGAATTTCTTTTAGAGTTTAATTTCTTTAGTTTTTTTTTTATTTTCTAATAAAATTAAAATTTCTAATAGAATTTGAAAATAGAATTTCAAAATTCTAAACAACTAAACAAAAAATGAAAATTTTCTATTTTGAATTCGCCCTTTTGTAGTCCGAGATATAACCCCTATGCCACATAATGGCTGCAGGCCACCTAAAAAAAGGCGTGTGTAAAAAAAAAAATATATTGAAGAGATTTCAAGAGAAATAAATAATTCAATGATTTCACAATATTATTATGGTTTGAGAGAAAGTAACAATATCTACTCGGACGAGTTGTAGTTCCTCCAGTAGGGTTAGGGGTTTTGCTTTTCTAATCCCCTGAATTTGCAATGGAAGTTGCAGTTTCTTCTATCATTAATACAGTTTCAGGAGGAGTTACACTTCTCCCTTACATACCAGAGTTTGAGACTCAGGCTAGAGATTCCTTCCGATCTGATTGAATAAGACCAAACTCTCAAACCATTCTCTGCCACGTCTTATCGAACTACACGACCTCAATCCTCATCTCTTTCAGTCTTGATGGGTGAGGTTTGTGCTTGGCTTGTACGAAACTGTACTGCATCTAGCATGTGACGTAGATTTTTATTGTTAACCCGGCGTATGAGTACTACTTGGAAATATGATAAATTTATCTATCTAAAAAGAGCTTCCTAAAGGAATAGAACTGGGTGCTATCAATCCTCCACAAAAACCATTGTACGCATGAGTAGAAAGAAGTAGATGAGGGATGGAGTGAATTAGAGACAGTTTCTCACAGGGCTTCTTTCACTCACTTGAGTTTTGTTTCGGAGAGGCTCCTACACCCACTCATTCCTTTGAGCAGAAGTCAGATTTCCAGAGTACCAGGACATCTTATTCGTAGTCTCTGAAGGATGAGAACCAACTATGTAGCATCTACATCGAGAGTTTAAGAATTGTATACGTCATTAGTCCGATCTTGAAAGGTCAGCCACGAGCCCGAACCTACGGGCAATGCCAATGTTGGCGCACCGCACCTTCCTCTAGGAAGTAAAAGAATGTCCGTAAGGCCCAGGCGACTGTTTACTAAAAACACAGGTCTCCGCAAAGTCGTAAGACCATGTATGGGGGTTGACGCCTGCCCAGTACCGGAAGGTCAAGGAAGTTGGTGACCTGATGACAGGGGAGCCGGTGACCGAAGCCCCGGTGAATGGCAGTCATAACTATAACAGTCCTAAGGTAGCGAAATTCCTTGTCGGGTAAGTTCGGACCCACACGAAAGTGATAACTTTCAAATTCAGAGAAACCCTGGAATTAAAAATGGGCAATCCTGAGCCAAATCCTGTTTTATGAAAACAAACAAAGGTTCAAAAAGACAAAATAAAAAAAAGGGCCAGAAATGCCCGACTTATCAATTTATCTGGTAAACTACTGGGAGCTCATGTAGCTCATGCTGGATTAATCATATTCTGGGTCGGAGCAATGAACCTATTTGAAGTGGCTCATTTCGTACCGGAGAAACCAATGTATAAACAAGGATTAATTTTACTTCCCCACCTAGCCATAAAGCTGTTCCTCCGTAATATCATCATGACTCTCGAAATCATGTTTCCATACTTTGTATCTGGAGTACTTCACTTAATTTCCTCTGCTGTATTGGGCTTTGGCGGTATTTATCATGCACTTCTGGGACCTGAAACTCTTGAAGAATCTTTTCCATTTTTCGGTTATGTATGGAAAGATAGAAATAAAATGACCACAATTTTGGGTATTCACTTAATTTTGCTAGGTATAGGTGCTTTTCTTCTAGTATTCAAGGCTCTTTATTTTGGGGGCGTATACGATACCTGGGCTCCGGGAGGGGGAGATGTAAGAAAAATTACCAACTTGACTCTTAGCCCAAGTGTTATATTTGGTTATTTACTAAAATCGCCCTTTGGAGGCGAAGGGTGGATTGTTAGTGTGGACGATTTGGAAGATATAATTGGAGGACATGTATGGTTAGGTTCCATTTGTATATTTGGTGGAATCTGGCATATCTTAACCAAACCTTTTGCATGGGCTCGCCGTGCACTTGTATGGTCGGGAGAGGCTTACTTGTCTTATAGTTTAGGTGTCTTATAGTTTACGGTGCTTTATCCGTTTTTGGTTTCATTGCTTGTTGCTTGTCTGTTTCAATAATACCGCTTAATCCTAGTGAGTTTACGGGCCTACTGGACCGGAAAGCTTCTCAACTCAAAGCTTTTACTTTCTAGTTAGAGATCACGTCTTGGGGCTAACGGTGGGATCCCGCCCAAGGACCTTACCGGGTTTAGGTTAAATAATTTAATTTGCGTCGCCTACTGGAGAATTTTATTTTTGGAGGAGAACTAATGCGTTTTTGGGATCTAACGTGCTCCTTGTTAGAACCTCTCAGAGGTCCAAATGGTTTGGACTTGAGTAGGTTTGAAAAAGACTCCTTGGCTAAGAAACGCCGTTCCGCGGAATATATGACCATGCGCCTTTAGGGTTCGTTGAATTCTGTAGGTGCGTAGCTACCGCCGAATCAATGCAGTAAATTATGTCTCTCTAGAAAGTTGGGTTTGGTTAGCTACCTCTCATTTTGTTCTAGGATTCTTCCTATTCGTGGGTCATTTATGGCACGCGGGAAGAGCTCGCGCAGCCGCAGCGGGATTTGAAAAAGGAATTGATCGTGATTTTGAGCCTGTTCTCTCCATGACTCCTCTTAACTGAGATAACTGAGACAGGAGATCCAATGCTTAAGGTAGGAATCAATTTGATTACACTATATATATTGAAGGAATCAGGTGATATTTAAAAAGTATTCTGTTTTCCTTTCGTTTCAACTCATTTTCTATCTAAAATATTTTTTTTCTGGCTCGGCTATTCCACCCAGCCGAGCCATTACCTTTTATTAATATTAAGATTCTTAATTAAGAAGCCAGGAAAAAGCAATAAAGAAAGAAATCTATTCATCGAGCAAAAGGAGAGAGAGGGATTCGAACCCTCGATAGTTCTTTGTTTCGAACTATACCGGTTTTCAAGACCGGAGCTATCAACCACTCAGCCATCTCTCCGAAAGCTAATTTCTATTTTATTTTTATTCCACCGAATCGAACATGGCCATATGAGTTGATACCATCACTATGTATAGAAAGATATCGTGTGTGAACCTATAGGTCAATCTATTTATCTGTATATATAGATAGATGAAATGCATAATCTAGCATGCCTATTTGTGAACGTGAAATAAAAAAATCACCCTCGACCCCATGTCCGAATAAAAGCGGTTGGTTAAAGGGTTGGAAATAAGTCATATAGAATCAATCGATTCATGGTAAAATCCCTCTACCTTGCATTTTATTAATTTTTTTTGGTCAATATCATAGAGGGATCAAATGGTATAGTTCTTTTGTTGGTAGCTTGGAGGATGGAGGATTAGAAAACATGATTATTGCTTTCAATGGCTGTTTTTGCATTAATTGCTACTTCATCAATCTTTATGATAGTGTACCGTTGTTTTTTCTCTCCCTGATGGTTGTCAAGTAACAAAAATGTTGTATTTTTCTGGTACAATCATTATGGATTGGATTAGTTTTTCTGGTAGGTATCCTTAATTCTCTCATCTCTTGAACCTATTTGGTTCCAGATACAAAATAAAATGACGCCCCTCCCCGAATTCCTTTCGGGTTTGCGAAAACACATAACAATTTCATATAAGTCTAAGTTCCAAAAATGCAAAAATCAATAAAGAAAACAAAAAATTTAAGGGAGGGGTCGAAAATTAAATGGAGAAATTATAGTCTAATGTGATAAAAAATATATTATGAATGAATTATTATAAATTATATAAATGAATTATCTCTCACGCACATTCTAATTAGAATTTTCTATTTTCTAATTCGAAATTTTTCTAATTAGAAATTGAATTTTATTAATTCTATTTATTACTATTTATATTCTTATTTATTTATTACTATTTATTATATTCCTAATTTAATAAATTGAATTTATTAATTCTATTTATTACTATTTATATTCTATTTATTTATTACTATTTATTATATTCTAATTTATTATATTATAGAATTATATAATATATAATTCATATATAATTCATATACATATAATTAATATAATTAAATTAATAGAAAATTGAATAGAAAAAAATGGAATAGAAAATATATTTAATAATATATTTAATAATTTAATATTAAATTTTAATATTAAATATATTTAATAATATATTTTAATAATATATTTATTTAATATAAAATAGAAAATGAATATAATTAATAATAAATAAATATAATAAATAATATAAATAATAGAATTAATAGAATATAAATAATAGAATTAATAGAATATAAATAATAGAATTAATAGAATTAGATTCTATAATATTAATAACAAATAATATAAATTAATTGCTAATAACTTGTAATTTGATTAATTGATAAGCATTTGAATTGTTATATAATTTCGATTGTTAATTGGTTTAGTAGTGGAATTTGATAAAATCGCCCTGAACTGAAGAAAGTATCTGTCCTAGCTCTGACCAAATATTCTTTCGTATCAAGAATCAAGAACGAAAATGCGGATATAGTCGAATGGTAAAATTTCTCTTTGCCAAGGAGAAGACGCGGGTTCGATTCCCGCTATCCGCCCAGGGCAATGTATTTAAGATAAGAGGATAAAAGATTCGTTATAGTTGACTGTAAATAGTTGACTGGAATTGGAATATAATACACCCCCCTAAAAGAAAAAATGACTAGTTAATAGGGTCAAGTCTAATTTTTTTTGTCAAAAAAATGTAATGTTGCGGGAACGGGATTTGAACCCATGACCTCAAGGTTATGAGCCTTGCGAGCTACCAAACTGCTCTATCCCGCGATGAAAAGAAACCAAACTAATGGACAAACAAAGATTGAATGCGCCCCTCTTCCATATATGTACAAATAGAATAGCCTATTTATACAGAATGGTAAAGGGGCCCCTCTATGATCATCGATCATAGAAATAAATAGAAAAAGTAAGGGATATTTTAATCCTTACCAACTTGATCTTGTTGCCCAATACCTTCTTCCACGGAGATACCTTAAGAAAAATCTTATCTCCCACTGCATACTCTATATCTCTCCTCTTCAAGTCTGCATAAGACTTCTGATGATCTGAAGCTGCTTTCAATATATCTCTAATAATTCTAACTTTATCCTCTGTATCCCGAATCAAATCCGAACCTTCAATCTTGCCCTCACAAAACTCTAACCAACATAGTGGAGTGCTACATCTCCTACCATGTAGAGCTTTAAAAGGAGCCACCCAAATGCTCGACTGATAACTGTTATTGTAGGCGAATTCCACAAGTCAAATGTACTTCTCCCAACTACCCTCAAACTCAATGACACAAGTTCTCAACATATCCTCCAAAATTTGAATAACCCACTCTGACTGACCATCTATTTGAGGATGAAAAGCTGTGCTAAAATTGAACTTGGTACCCAGGGCCTCATGTGGCTTCTTCCAAAACCTAGAAGTAAATCTCGGATCTCTACCTGAAATGATGGAATAGGGAACCCCATGCAATTTCACTATCTCATCTATATAAAGCTCTGCATATTGCTCCATGGTGAAGTAGGTCCTAAAGGAAGAAAGTGTGCTAACTTAGTTAATTTGTTCACTATGACCCATATAGCGTCTTATCCAGCGAAATAAATGATTTTTTCGTGGATACAGCAAAAAAAATAATCAACCAAATTTACCTGATGTAGAGGCAATCAAGAAAGCCACATAAGTGAAGATATAACCTACAGAAAAGTGGGCTAATCCCCCCAATCTTGCTTAGTAGACCAAACAAGATGTCCAAATAAGAACATCCACACCCAGATCGATAAGCTATTCATACCAAAAGGGTTATATCCATTGATAAGTTGTGAAGAGTTTAACCATAGATAATCTCTTAACCATCCCATCAAATAAGTGGAAGATTCATTAAACTGTGAAACATTACCTTGCCATAATGTGATGCAATGCGGACGCGGACGAAGTAGATTCACTCTAGGGTTGGGGTCTCAACAGAAAATCGTCAAATAAAATGCGTCCCAAGCCGAAATATCACAAGTACCATCGCGTCCGGGACCATCGCAAGGAAAACTATAACCAAAATCCTTTTTATCTGGCATTAACTTCGAACCACGTGCTCTTTTTCAGGGAGAGGTAATGCTTGTTGGGTATTTTGGTTTGACACTGCTCTTGAAAGGGTGAAAGGTTTTTTATATACAAACTCATGAGAATTAAGAATAGTGAATTACTATTTTCATTAACAGCATTTAACCAGCCAGGCAACCATATGCTTCGACCCGCATTGAATGCTGGGCCATTCGTTGAAGATAAAAGCACATCGAACCCGTATGAAGTTTTACCATGAGCAGATTGGATCCATTGGGCAAATATGGGTTCGATCAAGATTTGTTTCTCCGGAGTCCCAAAAGCAAGCATGACATCATTATGGACATAAAGTCCCAAAGTATGAAATCCCAGAAAGAGGCTGGCCCAACTTAAATGGGATATGATAGCTTCTTTATGGTCTAGCATTCTTGCCAATACATTATCCTCATTCTGTTCCGGATTGTAATCTCTAATAATCCTCTAAATAAAAATATTAGCTCCATGAGCAAAAGCTCCTGTCCCATGATGAATCTCTGCGATGTATTGGTGATGAGTATATAACGCCGGCTTGAGTAGTAAAGTCTTGCGCTATGAATGCATAAGCAGGTAATGAGTACATGTGTTGAAGGCTACTAAGGAGTAATAAACCCCTAAAGAAAGACTAGGAGACAAGGCTAATTGAAAAATGAAGCGTAATTGTTGATTGGTGGTCCATAAAGCCTATGTCCACTCCCGCAAAGTCGCCCCCCGGGAGGAAATATGTGCTTTAATTCTAAAAGATCTTTGATACTGTGCCCAATTCCGAAGTTAGTTCGATACATATGACCGGCAATGAGAAAAATAAATGCAATAGCTAAATGATGATGAGCAATATCGGTCAGCCACAAACTTTGTGTTTGTGGATGGAATCCCCCAAGAAGAGTTAGAATAGCAGTTCCCGCTCCTTGAGTGGTACCAAATAAATGATTACTCGAATCGGGGTTTTGGGCATAAAGATTCCACTGACCCGTAAGAAGGGGTCCCAACCCCTGTGGATAGGGTAATACATCTAAGAAATTATTCCATCGAACGTACTCTCCCCTGGATGCTGGAATAGCGACATGAACTAAATGTCCTGTCCAAGCCAAAGAACTTACCCCGAAAAGTCCTGACAAATGATGATTGAGACGAGATTCCGCTCGGCGTTTTTTGAACACGAAACGCCTCGGTTTCCAATTTATTTCGGTTGTAGGTGTAACCAACCCGCTATTAAGGATAGAGCAGAAAGAAATAATAGAAAAAGGGCTCCAGTATAAAGATCTTCATTAGTACGTAACCCGATTGTATACCACCACTGATAAACACCAGAGTAAGCGATATTCACTGGACCAGGAGCGCCCCCTCTAGTAAAAGCTTCCACCGCCGGTTGACCAAAATGAGGATCCCAAATTGCATGAGCAATCGGCCTTACATGTAAAGGATCCTGTACCCATGCCTCAAAATTTCCCTGCCAAGCTACATGAAACAGATTTCCGGAAGTCCACAGAAAAATTATTGCTAATTGCCCGAAGTGAGAAGCAAAAATATTCTGATAAAGACGTTCCTCAGTAATATCATCATGACTCTCGAAGTCATGCGCGGTAGCAATACCAAACCAAATACGACGAAAATACGACGGTAGTGGGGTCCTGAAGCTAAAGCCTTGGCTAAACCTTTGGAAATCTTAATGCCATAGATGCCTTTCAAATCCTCCTAGCCCATTATCCTAACTGGCAATAATTCTTGCATAAGAAGAACGCCCATGTTGTGGCAATTCCACCCAGAAGGTAATGGGTTAGCTCCTACAGCACGTCTTGTATAATGCTCAAGGCTCTAGGCTGAGTAGCAGGAAGCAACAACTTTAATTTATTATGAGCCCAAACGATGGATTCAATAAGTTCTTGCCAATAACCACGTCCGCTGAATAGAAACATTAAACTAAAAGCCCATACAAAATGAGCACCTAAGAAAAGAAGGCCATATGCAGATAATGAAGAACCATAAGACTGAATTACCTGGGATGCTTGTGCCCATAAGAAATCGCGTAGCCACCCATTAATAGTAATAGAACTCTGCGCAAAATTTCCTCCTGTGATATGAGTTACCACCCCTTGATCACTTATAGTACCCCAAACATCTGACTGCATTTTCCAACTGAAATGGAATATTACTACCGAAATTGAATTGTACATCCAGAATAGTCCTAAGAAGGAATCCCAAGTACTTGACACGTTCCTCCTCTTCCAGGCCCATCACAAGGGAAACGAAAACCAAGATTTGCTTTATCTGGTATTAACCGCGAGCTACGAGCAAATAAAA
Organism: Jatropha curcas; assembly: GCF_014843425.1. Next base: position 11,696,342 of record NW_023590789.1, on the reverse strand, counting down.
CACCTTTCAACAGTATCAATACCGTCACATGAATTGTAAATGCATGAATATGATGTACCAAAAAGTCGGCCGTTCCTAATGGAATAGGTAGCAAAGCTACTTTGCCACCCACTGCTACTAACTCACCGCCCCCCCAAGTCAAACTGGTGCTCGCTGTTTCACCAGGGGCTGTTACACCAGGTGCTAAAGCATGGGTATTTTGTATCCATTGAGCAAAGACTGGTTGTAATTGTATAAACATATCTTGAGGGCGCCCTAAAGCACTCATGGTATCATTATGAATATATAAACCAAGACTATGAAAACCTAAAAAAATACATACCCAGTTGAGATGTGATATGATTGCATCGCGATGCCTAAGAACATGATCCAATAGATCGTTGAGAGTAGTTGGATCATAGTCTCTTACCATAAAAATGGTTGCATGTGCAGCAGCAGCAACTATGAGAAATCAACAAATCCACATGTGATGTGTGAACAATGACAATTGCGTACCATAGTCAGTAGCTAAATATGGATAAGGGGACATGGAATACATATAGTGAGCTAGAACAATGGTTAAAGAACCTAACATAACTAGGTTAAGAGATAATTGAGCATGCCATGATGTTGTTAGGATCTCATATAGGCCCTTATGGCCCTAACCTGCAAATGGACCTTTATGAGCCTCTAAAATATCTTTTATACCATGACTAATGCCCCAGTTAGTCTTATACATTTGACCCGCTATCATGAAAAGAATTCCAATAGCTAAATGATGGTATCCAATATCGCTCAGCCATAAACCCCCAGTCACTAGATCTAATCCTTCACGAAAAGTAAGAAATTTCGAATATTTTGACCAATTCAATGTGAAAAATGGGGTTGCTCCCTCAGCAAAACTAGGATAAAGTTGAGCCAAAAGATCTCGATTCAAGATAAATTCATGAGGAAGGGAGATTTCCTTAGGATACACCCCAGCGTTTAGAAATTGGTTGTTGCACCCTTGATTAGCCGCAAGTATACGGATCACAACGTAGTAATAAAAAGATCGAACCCATGAGGAACAGGTTATGTCCACTTACTACTTATTCTTAACACTTATGTTTACAGTAATAAAACATGAAATGATTAAAATATGATCCTATTTAAACTTTAATTAAATATACTACTTAATTCTATTGATAAAGATATAGTAGAATACTTAGAAGAATTGAGCATGCAATAGATTTTCTTTTTCTGTAGCAAAACGTGTAATATGAAATAAATGATTCTCTAAACACATGTGGTAACATATAAATCAATATGAAATAAATGATTTTCTTTTTATTCTTTTCTTCTTAAAAACAAGCATTTTCCAATCCTTTGTTCAAATTCATTCCTAAAACAACTTTAAACCAAAAACAACACAAGAAAACCTAAAATGTACAAAAACAAACACGCAACCATGCAAATCATGCGATTATAACTTAACAAATTTTCCCGCTTTGCGAGGCTATCATTGGTTAATTGGTAAAGATACATGTACTTGATGTCCCACTCAAGAAAGAGACCCGAGTCCTAATAGTCCCGCTAAATGGTAATTCAATATAGATTCTACATCTTGGAACCAAGCTAATTTTGGAGCAGCTTTGTGATAATGGAACCAACTAGCAAAAAGCATTAAAGTTATAAAGACCAATGCACCAATTGCAGTACAATACAGTTGTAATTCATTAGTTATTCCAGATGCTCTCCAAAGCTGAAAAGAATCGAAGGTTATTCCCCCCCCCCCCCAGGAATCAAGGTTATTCCCCCACCCCCCCCCACATCACCATTCAATATTTGATTGGACCCACTATCAGTCCAAACACTCTTGGACGCTAGGTCCACATGTGAGTAGTCACTTTAGCCATGCTTCAAATTGGAAAAATGAAGCCACCGTGAATACATTGCCACTCAGCCAAAAAAAGTGATGGAGAGTTGGTCGGTTGGTCGAAATGAGCACTAAATACTTTTCAAGAAATCTCCTCCAAATCACTGGTATGGCTATCGAAATCGTGAGCATCAGCATGTAGGTTCCAGATCCAAGTGGTAGTATCAGGTCCCTTAGCTATTATTCTTGAGAAATGATCGGGGCTGGCCCATTCCTCGAAGGAAGTTTTGAAGGGATCCCTACTGGTTCTGGCGAACGAATAATCATTGAGTTCTCCTCTTTCCGAACAACACATATAAAGAGACCTTCCAACAGTCAAGTCAAGTATTAGTGAACCTATGAGAGATGCTTATAATTAGTTTCTTTCTCTTCTATCTCCCATTTATCTAGTTTCATTAGTTATTCACTAGAGCAAATATGATCTAGAAGTCTATCCAGGGCAAGTGTTCGGACTATTATGACATTGGCATGAGGCGCTTAACAGACCTTTCTAGGCTTTGAATTAACGCAAAAACAATTTTTTGTGCAACCTTGCAACCTTGTGTATTCCTATCTTAATTAAAATTAAGTTTCTAGTAGAGACTACTTTATGTTTTACTTATGTGTTACTTTACATAGAACATATTACTATTACTCTATTCCAAATCAGGTGAGAGGTCATTCATCATTACTAAGAGACATGTCGGGATCTATTCTATATTTAGTACTATTACTCTATTCCAAATCAGGTGAGAGGTCATTCATCATTACTAAGAGACATGTCGGGATCTATTCTATATTTAGGCATTCAAAGGTATCTTTTATTCGTTTTAATATTTAATATCAGAAAAGAAAAAAAAATAGAAAGTATACATTCTCTACTAGTTATATCTGTGTATCGTTTATTCCTATGAAATACCAACGAAAAGGGACGATTTTAGAATTCGAAGGGGTATAATGAAATTCACCAAATTCTTTGATTAGTTCTTCCCAAAGAAAGGATCTGCCGATAGGGATATCAAATAATTAATTATAAAAAATTTGTTATAAAAAATATAACAAATAGTAAAAAAATAGTAAAAAAAAGAAAATACTAAATAATATACCAAATAATAAATTATACTACTAAATAAATAAATTATACTAAATAATAAATAGGATAAATAATTAAATAATAAATACAAATAATAAATACAAAGAGAGCGCTCTTCTCATATTCGAAACGCCTTGTGATCTTCAACCAATTTTGCGCTTCAATATAATTTCCGGGAGTAAGCGCTATAGCTTGTTTCCAATACTCCGCGGCTTGATCGAACCAAGCCTCCACAATTTCAGAATCTCCCTGCTAAATGGCCTGTTCCCCTCAGTCAGAATAGGCGAGCAAATTCCTTCCATTAGAACTGTACTTGAGAGTTTCCTACCTCATCCGGCTTAGCAGTCAATTCTTTTAATGTCCCATTTTTTATTTTTTCCCGAGTTAACCAAAAAAGGTTAATTAGATGAGTTTCAAACTTGAATTTTGATTAATGATCAGTTTTATCTTTTCTCTCACCTTCAAAAGAATAAAGTGTATGCGTTCTACTATTGTTAGAATTTTTGAAAGGTAACTATCCCAGTTTTCTATTTTTCTTTTTCTATTTTTATATATAAATATATATAGAATCTTTTAAAAAGCCCTTCCCTTAAAAGAAAGACTTACTCTCTTTGGGATCTAATACTACACCACTGCTCAATACTTTATGAGATCAACTTTGTTACATAAGTTTATTCCTAACTTTTGTCTCATATTATGACATAAGTAAGCAGTTCTTATTGTATCAACCAAAAATCTTGCTAATTGATCTTTACGATGCTTCCTCTATCAATTAGATCCTTTATCCATAGAATAAAGTATCTAGACATTTTTTTCTTCATATTTTGACTTCTATGAAGTTGTTTTCTTTACTAAATCTAATAAAAATCGTTGTTTTGGACGATGCATATATAGAAAGCCTATTCCATTTTTCTTTTCTATTCTTTTTTCTTTCTATAGTGGAGATAGTCGCACGTAATGATAGATCACGGCCATATTATTTAAAGCTTGTGGTAAAAAGGGTTTCGTGCTACTACCCGAAAATAATATTCCAAAGCTTTTGTGTGTTCTCCATTACTTATGTGAATAAGGCCATAACCTAATCAGTTATGTGAAGCATCACTATACACATCATACGGTCTACTCGAAATTGGCTGTGTCAACACTAGAGCCCCAGTAAGCATCGGTTTAAGCTTCTCACAACTACTTTGACATTTATCAGTCCACTCAAATCTGACATCTTTTCGAAGAAGTCTAGTCAAAGGGGCCGTAATGAGAGAAAATCCCTCGACAAATCTTTTATAATAACCAGGCAATCCTAAGAAACTTCAAATTTTTGTAACATTCTTAGGTGGCTTCCATTCAAGTACTGCCTCAATCTTCTTCGGATCAACTCTAATACCCCCAGCAGAAATGATATGATCCAGGAAAGCAATTTCAGATAACCAAAATTCACACTTACTCAACTTAGCATACAACTGCCTCTCTCTCAATATCTGAGTACAATCCTCAAATGGTGATCATGGTCCTCTCTAGTCTGAGAATACACTAAGATGTCATTGATGAACACAACCACAAATTGATCGAAGTAAGGATGAAAGATCCAATTCATCAAATCCATGAAGACTGCAGGAGCATTAGTCAGACCAAATGGCATCACCAAAAACTCGTAGTGACCATAACGTGTCCTGAAAGCAGTCTTAGGTACATCTGATTCCTTAACCCCCAACTAATAATAACTCAATCTAAGATCTATCTTTGGGCACACGCTAGCTCTTCTCAATCGATCAAACGGATCATCTATCCAAGGCAATAGATACTGGTTCTTCACAGTAACTTTGTTAAGTTGTCCGTAGTCAATACATAGTCTCAGGGATCCATCCTTCTTCTTTACAAACAACACTGGAGCACCCCACGGAGATACACTAGGACGAATGAAACCCTTTTGAAGCAACTCCTGAATCTAAATCTTCAACTCTCTCAACTCAATAGGTGCCATCCGATATGGAGTAATGGATATCGGAGCGGTACCGGGCAAAATCTCAATACTAAACTCAACCTCTCTCGGGAGGTAAACTAGGCAACTCCTCAGGTAATACATCCAGAAAATCACATATTGTGGGTATATCATGCACATTACGAGATTTCGACTCTGGATCAAGTACACAAGCTAAGAATGCCTCACAATCATGCTTGATCAATGTTCTAGCAGTAGAAGCAGAAATAACATTAGAGAGGTAATCCGACCTCTCACCCACAACTACGATCTCCTCACCAAACGAAGTCTAGAGTGTAATCCTCTTAAGTCTACAATCAACTATAACTCCATGTCTAGATAACCAATCCATACCCCAAATCACATCAAACTCCTGGAAAGGCAACTTTATCAAGTCTCCCAGAAACATATAGCCATGAATTACTAATGGAAAATCCTTATACACCCGATTAACTACCACACTATAACCCAAGGGATTAGTGACCTCGATACTATGCTCTAACATGTCAGCATGCATATTACCCAACTACCCATATGTATGCACAAATATGAATGCGTAGAGCCAAGATCAATCAAAGCATGTACAAGGGTGTCAAAGATACAGAATATATCGACTATGACGTCTAGTGCATCTTTCTCCTCTCTAGTCCGAATGGTATATGCTCTGGCAGGTGCTCTGGACTCAGGCCTGTCCACTGTCTCAAAAGCCGGTCTCTGACTCCTAGTGCCTATTGTATCACAATGACCTCTACCTTTGCCTCTTAGAACAAAGGGAGCTGACCTCCCAGTCTATTGAGCTGAACCAATCGGAGCCATATGACAATCTCGGATTATATGCTCTATGGACCCACATCGAAAGCATGCTCTAGGAAACCTCCTACAAACCCCCAACATGCCTCCTACCACACTGAGTACATGCTGGTATGTCAGTCCACGTAGTACCTCCACCACTAGCAATAGATGTAGTTTGTGGAGCTGATCTAGCATATGTACCCTGCCCATGCCACTGACCCGATCTAAACCCAGACTAATGTGCACCTCTGTGTCTCTTACTGCCTGACTAAACCCCAAAAGTCTGACCAAATACTACTCCCTAAAACCTCTTATGCTGACCCTGCTGACCTCGCTGTCTGCTGGCCTGCTGCTCAGTCCTAACCTCCTCAAGCTCTAGAGCAGCCTCCATTAGGGAAGCTAATGAAATGTGGGGATGAGCAACCAAATGTATCCTATACTCATCATTCAAGCCTTTCCTGAAGCGCTTGCACCAATCCAACTCAGAAGGAATCAAATCAGAGACATACATACTCAAGTAGATAAACTCTCGCTCATACTCTGATACAGTCATCCTGCCTTAAGCTCTAGAAACTCAGCCTTACGTTGATCAATAATGCTCTCCAATATAGTTCTGTCTAAACTCAGAAAAGAAGAAATCCCAGGTCCTCTCCTCAGTATTGACTGCCCGAGACACAGTCTCCCACCACTGATAAGCCTCTTCCTTCAACAAGGAAGTGGCATACACTAAACTGTCCTGAGGGGAAAACTGCATTTGCTCTAATATCCTCTCCAAAGACTGAAGCCAATACTCCGCCGTGAAAGCCATATCATCTTTCTTATCCATAAACTCAAAAGCATCATACTTCCTCAATTTCTCTATAGGAGGACGAACTAGAATAGGAGCTAGAACGTCCAAAGCCTGGGGAACAACTCCCGCTACCTACCTCAAAGTAGCAACTAACTACTGAACAAGTATATCCTGATTAGGCGCCACAGGACCTGTAGTAGCCTGCCTCACCCTCAAGGCGCGCGCTGCATCCAAACCTTAAACACCACCAGCGGCACCACCAGCAGGAATACTACCACCAAGAGGGGCATAGCTATCCACCTTCTCATCAGAAGGGTGCTGAGACATCACTAGACTCCTACAAAGACCAAAAGGTTCGCATTAGAGAGAAGTTCCAAACCAGACCAATATCGCATGTATTTAACTTAAACTACTTATACTCTCACTTCAAAGCAGATAAATTCCTATATTATATAGTCCTAGAATCGCCTAGACCTATGCTCTGATACCACTAAATGTAACTATATTAGTCCTAGAATCCGGCTAGACCTAATGCTCTTGATACCACTAAATGTAACACCCACCCCCCAGTCCGAGAACAAAACCGAATGGGAGCCACATTGTGCGGAGGCACCATCCAACCTAACATATAAATCATATTATTGCAGGGGGGGGGGGGGCGGGGGGGGGGGGGGGGGGGCGGGGGGGGGGGGGGGGGGGGGGCTCGGGGGGGGGGGGGCACATTTGGTGCCGGAGGCACCATCCTAACTAACATATAAATCATATTATCAGGTTATGAATTAGAAGTGATTTAGTATTCACAAGTTTAGCAAGTAAATTTTAAAAAAAAATGATTTGGAAAAATCCTACAGAAAAGCTGCAAGAGTTTCCCCTAAAAACTGAGCTCGCCAAACATGTAAATACAAAACACTCCCAAATTCAAATTCCAAACCCCCATCAATCTCCAATAATCAATACAACACAACAACACTTCTATAACTTCTTAACCATGTTATTCCTAATTAGCATCATAATAATCATCAAACTAAATTCATTCATTTATATAACAAGTCCTAATAATCCAACAATGCCAACTAACTTAGAAAATATTTAATATTCAATCATTAAATAAGTCACATACTTAACTCCAAATATATACACCAAAATAATATATAATAACATGCTTAAGTTATAATTCGAATAACATAATCTCAAAATAGATAATAATTATACATGACATAATTCTTAATTACATAAAACTAATCCTACCACTACCAAAATAATATCTTCTGCTCTGATGCTACTCCTCTGGTTTTCGAGCAGCCAACCACGATCTTTAACCTACGCGTGATAAAAATCAACGCGCTGAGTATAAAACTCAGTGGTGCTCATAAAACACATACTTACCAATGTGTGATGACAACATACTTAAACAAAAAATTTTTAAAGGAGTTTCATTTTATAAAAAAAAAATACTTGGATAACAAAGCATGATTTCACATTCATGGCATATTTCATATTTTACTTACATCATTAGCAACTATAATTATCATTATATCACATCTCACATTCATTACTCTTGATGTTTATTTCACCCTTAAAGATGCTTTTCATATAAATTAATAACATAGTCACACATATTCCAAAAACAAAGATCAAAATATATATAACATCATCTTATTAATTAATTTAATTTTGAAACCATTTTTTTTTAAGAGGCTCTCATACACTTAGGAGAAGATGGAGTGGATAAGATTTCATAACTTATTCATAATGGCCTTATGTGCCAACATAATCATAGGGGCTTCAAGAGCCTATCATAATATATGGAGCGAGTTCGCTCTAACATAAGACATCCACGTGCCTAGCATATGATCCATGCTGAGCATGCTCTTCTTATGTAATTAATCAATCAAATCACACATCAAGTTCACACCAAGTACACTTGAGCACAAAAACATATTAATTCATAACACTTCTTATAAAACTTTTTTTTCTTTAGTCTTCTTGAAATTATAATGTAAGCTTAGTTTAAAATTTAAGTAATTCATGAAAATTCCATACTTTAGCACAATTACTTAACGTAGAAAATTTTTATCACAAAAGTCACTTATAACATTTTAAAACATATATCAATCAAAAGATTCCATTTAAAGCATCCTTTATATACATGAGCATATCCATAGGTCAAACATGCACACTTTGATGCAAAATCCCAATATTTTCATAATTCAAGACATAGGAAATTTCTCATTCCTCAATGTTTAACTTAGCATTTCATCCAATTCACACACATATTTGATTTACCATAAGAACAAAGCATATTATCATTTTAAGGCATATCATATTCCTAAAAAGGTGACTTTTCCTATGTTATGGCATAAGTGGAGAAAGTATCATGCTTGGTCTACTTGGGCAAATTAACTTCCTATCTAGCATAATACCATGTATTTATTCTTATTAACATACATACAGTTGACCAATTCAACTAATTAATCTCTATCATGCAAAAATCCTTAAACTTGTCATACATTTGTCATAGAAAACTCATGAAAGACTAAAGATTTGACATAGGAATTTATACCACATGTCAAATACCTATCTAGCATCATATAAAGAACATAAGCTAGCAAAAAGAATAAGAAAAACTTAAGGCTCTTAACCTTAGTAGGTTCAGCCACTCTTAGGAATAGGAGGAGGAAATGTTTTCCTCTTCAATCAAACATTTGGATATTTAATTTTAAGTTCCATTAAAATGCTTGATTGACATGTTTTCCAAAATTGCATCAAAATTATTTTGCATCTCATTTTTTAATTAATTGTGTTATGAAGTCGTTGTGAATCATTAGGGAACTAGGAGGCTGGTTTAACCGGGCGATATGGGTACCTAACACCTCTAACTCCCGGACCCCGTCTCTAGTTTAAAACTGAGTTAGTTGTTTCCAAAGAATCGACTAATTCAAGAATTTTTTCTAATAAGGGTGGCGACTCCAAAAATAAAATTCTTACCAAAGTAAGAGAACTTTTTTCGAGGATTAACGAGTGGGTTAAATGAAGAAAACCGAGTTATTAAATAAATTAGCTAAGCCTGTTCGATCCGATTCTTTCTATACCTTTATAGAAAAATCAAAAAACGCATATCCTCACTTAGATTGCAATTAAAACTAATCTATTTTCCCAATAACAAAATAAAAAACAAGAAATAGGTGGTGATAGTCATGTTTATTCATCACCCATGATGAACATTAAAGTCTTGAACCTAAATCTTGTATTAACTTTTAAATAATGCTTTTTAATTTACTATATTTTACTTTTATGCACTTTAAATTCCTGTCATTTACATTTTTAAGCATTTTATGTTTATGTATCTTATTTATTATTGTGCTGACCCCCTAACTTTAGATTTGATCATTTAACCATTCTAACATTCACATTACCATTATATTAATTGTAAGATTGAATGTTGTTGTGATTAATGTTCTGTGAATGTTAGTATTTTTACTTGTGTTTTGCTTCTTTTAGTATTTATTGCTTTCATGTTATTTGGGCATTATGTAAAGGAACTTGATAGGTCCTATTAATTGCTTGATTGTATTATTTATGGGTTGGAAAATTTTAATGGGTTATAGGATAGATTGTAAATTAGGTGATGGGTTGTACTCTTTTCTTCTCCCTCCCTTTCTTTACTTGATTAACATGCCATGTTTGGACATCAATGTGCTTGCTTGCCATGTTTTCATAAAAATGAATAAAAACATGTTTTAGATCTCAATTAAAGTTAGTCATATTATCAAAATTGTGAATGAATGGACAACGAAGGAGGTTGGTTTCTAACCGGGCAGTTCGGGTATCTAATACCTTCTCGTGACCATATCTAACTCCCTTACTTAGTCTCTTCTTAAAACCAAATTAATTATTTCTAAAAAAAAATAATTAATTTGTGATATTTTCCAAAAAGAGGGTGTCGACTCCAAATTAGGCTCTTACTAAAGAGTGTTAAATATATGAACTGTATTTTGGATACATATGTGAAATAAGTTAATGGGCTTGAATCCATAATTATAAATAGAATGTGAGATTTAAATAAGTTAGGCTTACTACGGGCTTCGGGGGCCTTAAGTCCACCCAGGTCCTAGTGCCGGTCTAGCCCACGGAAATGGGTCGTGACAAAGAGTCATTTTCTCTCTAAAAAAATCCATTTTTCAGATAAGGTTGCCTACATGAGGACATTAAAACAGTTTTAATAAAAAGAAAAACAATTTTCATAAATTAAAATAAACCAAGCCTGTCTTTAGTTTCTTTAGTCATTGAAAAAAGAAAATCGTCCTCATCTATTTCAGTCACAAGCAGATTTTCCTTACTTGTCAAACACTCTCATGGCTCAATAACTATTTTACTAGTGTATGTTGATGATATCGTATTGGCAAGCAATAATCTTGATGAAATTAACTTTTTTTCAGGCCAAACTTGATCAGACTTTCAAGATCAAAGACTTAGGTGCTTTGAAGTATGTTTTAGGCCTTGAAGTAGCAAGATCCCATTGTGGTATCACCATTACTCAAAGGAAATACACCTTGAACATTTTGACATGGGTCAGTACCCGAGTCACGGGATCAATCACAACACCTCTGGGAATCCAGTCGCTGACATTTTTCAACTGCCATTGTGCTTGACAGAGAAGGTGAAGCCTAAATGGTTCTCTTTCACCTATTTATAAGCTTTTGGCCCCTTGGGCCCAATTTGAGCTTGAGCCCATTTATAGCGACCAACTCTTATACTTAGCCGGCAACCCACCTCGGCCACCATCTAAGTAGGGGTATCACTGCTAGTCACAGGTAAGATTCTAGGCCAACAGGTAAAATTTTTTCTCATTATGAGTGCCACGGTGCAATTTTCAATAAATTTACACAAATTCACAAAAATTCATGCAAAGTCAAGCAATTTCATAATAATTCATGCAAAGTAATGCAATTTCACAAAAATTCACGCGAAGTCATGCATTTCATATTTTAGTGCAAAGTCACTTATTTTTGGGCATAATCACGAAATTTATTACTAACCTTAACTGGCCAAACGCCTTCATTTCTGTTAGAGGAAGTTACTTTTTTGCAAATTCGTCTAAAGTGATGCAATTCAATCAAACTGTTCAAAGAATGCACCCACCTAAAATGCTACATTTCATATCAAGCCATCCCAGGTGGCGCACCCACTATCCGGATCGTCGAAACTAGCGTTTCCCTTCAATTTAAGTCATTCAAAGAAGGCACTTGTCCAAAGTGACAGCAAGTCAAAGTGACGCATTTTAGCAAAGCCGCCAAAATGGCGCAGTCATCCGCAGAAGTCGTCGACCATCATAATGGCGCAACTCCTCCACTCTACATGTCCAAAGTGACACCCGCCCAAACTGGCACATTTCAGATTAAGTCATCCCAGCTAGTGCACCACCACTGTCCAGATTGTCGAAACTAGCGTTTTCCTTCAGTTCAAGCTATTCAAAGAACCTACCCATCGAAAGTGATTCATTTTAGATTAAATCGTCCTTTGGTGGCACACCTCCTGATTGAATCGCCGAAAATGGCATTTCCCTTCAGTTTAAGATGTTCAAAGAACGCACTCATCCAAAGTTACGCATTTCAGCAAAACCGCCAAAATGACGCAGTCACACACAAAAGACATCAAGCATCATGATGCAATTCACCTGCCAAACACCGCCAAAATGGCATTCTACATCAACAAAGCCACCCCGATGGCACACTTTCTACATTCAAGCTGTTCAAAGAATGCAAATCCGTCTAAAAGGACACTCGCCTTGTCTCGACAAGACACAGCAATTCAACAACCATCAGGTAAGTGTGTTTTACTTTCGCATCTACTTTGCACTTTGACGACACCTTGCTCAAAAAGCAAGATATCATCAAAGTAGGGGCAAACTATAGATGCTCAATTTTTCCCCCAAAAAACTCAATTATGATAACCTTTTTGCATAAAATCAAATCGGGACATCTGATCGCTCTAATTCTTAGACTGATGGTCCATGACTAAGATAATTGAGTTGTTTGATCGTTTTTACTTTTTCGAGTTTCCAGGGATTTCACAGTGAAATCGGGCCCAAGAGCGCCTCGAGTTTGCCGGAATGTTCCCCGATGCGCCGTCTCGTTTTACATACCACCTGGGTCAATTTGGTAAAAATCGGTCCAACCCAATTTTAGGGCGCACCAGTGGCACCTACCACCTAAGCCTTAAAAAAGGGCCACCTTTTCCCCATTTGCCTATAAATAGGGCATTAGAAAATGTGATAGGGAAACTAAACTATTTTCAAAACTCAAACTTTGAATCTAGGAAAAACTTGTGTTTTCACTTGGGTCAAGGTCTTTATCCAATCATTTGGAGAAAAACACCCATAACCTAGTGATTAAAAGACCCAGAAACACTCAGATTAGACTTTTTTTGCTTTTGGTGTCTTGAAAACACCACCTTTTTACAGGTTGGGAGACCAATTCGTGATCAACTAGAAAGCTTCTGACTACGTCAGAAGTGGCACACGCCACTAAGTAGTGGGTCTACGCCACTAAGTATGGTGCATGCCACTCCTTTCCCAGTCAAAAAGCCTTAAAATCCTATTCTGAGTCTTCTGATCAAGGCAAGGTCTACACGCCATTACATGTGGCGCACGCCACTTCTAGTGGTGCACAGACCTTCATTTCAGAAGTCTAGAAAATAAAAATCAATAAAATGGTTCCAATTTGAAGTTCCTTGGAGTCAAGCAGAGAGTTATCTCGCTTTGAATCGCGAAAACGACTCATTATGGACTAGATAATCAACAAGAGAGATGGTAGTGATGGGTGTATTTGTTCATCCACCATGATGAACATCAAGACTTTGAACTCTAATCTTGTTTAAATCTTTAGATAAATGCTTTTAATTTACTATCTTTTATTTCCAAGTGATTTAAATTCCAGTATTTTACTTTTTATGCACTTTACTTTAATGTTCTTTAATTTTTCTTAAATCTAACCCATTTAACCTTAGCTTAGAACATCTTAACATTAACATTCATCATTTTTATCATTGTGAATGAATGTGGTTGCTATCTAATTTTCATCAATGAGTATATTTTGTGTTTGTGATTATTTCTTTAATTTTGTTCATTGCTTTTATTTATTAAGCTTAATGTAAAGGACCTTAATGGGTCATATTATTGTATATTTGTAATAGTTAGTGGGTTGAATAATTGCTTGGGGAATTAATTGGGTAGATTGTATATTTAGGATATTAGTTGTAATTCTTTTTTCCTTCTCCCTTTCTTTGGACGATTTAATTTATGTTGTATGTATGAGATAATGTGCATGTTTGCCATGATTTCCAAAATGCATAAAATGTTTTACATCTCGATTTTAGTTAATCATGTTATTAATTATTGTGAATAAGTGGACAACGAAGGAGGTCGATTCTTAACCGGGCAATTCCAAGTGTCTAACACCTTGTTTATATCGTACCAAACTCCCTTATCCAATCTCTGAATTAAAACCGAATTAGAAGATTCTAAAGAACCAATTAATTCGTGATAGTTTCCTAAAGAGGGTGGCGACTCCAAATCAAGACTCTTATCAAAGTAAGAGCCGTTTTTTTAATCCCTTTCTAAAAGGATCACCTTCTTTGAGGATTAATGAATGGGTTTAATAAGAGAAAACCGGTTTGACAAAATAAAATGAACCAAGCTCGTTTCATTCCTTTGCGAAAAAAACCCATCATCTTCAATCGGCACTCAAGGAAGCCAATCGGTCGCTCCACCAAGTGCAGTGACCAAACTACCGACGATTAGCTCTTACGCGGCCTAAGAAGTTTTCTGCTCAACCCCACGCGCCAGCAAGCAATTTCTAACAACTGAGTTTTGTTCTGTGCCATTGACTCAGTGTCAACAATCTACTCCAATGGTTACTTTTTTTATGCAATGACGTTCTGGTGAGGTTTTTCTCAGTTTTCTCATTATGACCATTGTTTGGTGCCTTCACTTTTGTGTTTTATTGAGTATTTAATTTTAATAATCATGGCTGTTGAATCTAAAGCTAGCTGTTATTACTGAGGTGGTTCCAGCAACAACCAAAATCACAAAACATAAGCTTAATGGTAATTATTTAGATTAGAGTAAGAAAATTAGGATTTATTTGAGAAGTGTCGACAAAGAAGATCATCTAACTAATGATTCACCAATTGGTGACACTAGGCAAAGTTGATAAAGGGAAGATGCTTAGTTATTTCTAGAGATTCGAAATTCTATTAACAATGAAATGATTAGTTAAATTAATCATTGTGAATTTATTGAGTTGATAGAGTACCTTGAATTTTGCACTCAAGAAAAGGGAATTGGTCTTTGCGTGTATGAATTCTGCAAAAGATTTTATCAAGCCAGTCAGTAAGATAATCCCCTTAACCTATTTCATGAGAAAATTTACGAGAAATTTAATGTCCTATTACCCTTCAACACTGATGTCAAATATCAGCAAATCCAGAGAGAGCAAATGGTTTTCATGAGCTTTCTTACAGGACTTTCTCCAGCTTTTGAGATTGCCAAATACTAAATTCTTTCAAACACTGATATTACCTCCCTTCAAGATACTTTCCCTAGAATACTACGTATTGAAGGATCTCATACCTCTTTACCTCTCTCATGTATACCTCTTTACCTGAGTTTACCTCTCCCTCTTTCTTTTCACTAATAGGCTCGTGGCCATAGACCCACTATTTACATCGCGCACTGCCTAAAGGCATTCTGATAGACATAGATCCAACAAGAGCAAACAATACCAAAACCTTATATCCAATTGTGGTTTAACACGTCTGGTATCACAATCACATTTTTTTTTTTTTTATACCAAAAGATTTATCTGGTTGAAAGGAGAAACCAAATGAAAAGAGCCACTCTAATGACTTTACTAGTTTACTTCAGTATAAGGTAATAATTGTCAAAACGGAAGCCAAACACTTGCCATAAACAGTGAATTTGGCAACCATTTTTCTATTGATAATAATAATATATAATAACATTGAACGATATTAGTTCCAAAGCTGACAAATGTACTAAGCATTCTTAACAATGGGTGTACCTTTATATTTTCAATTAGCTAATCTCGTAATATAAACTAACCATGTACTAAAAAGCAATAAAGAACGAAGCTATCATCCCAATTAATACAAATATTATGAAAAGAATGTTTGCAGTGGTATTTTGCTGGGAACAAAAAACAGTATCGTAACAAAATTTTTCTTGCGACTATGTTAAAGGTCTCATTCTACCCCAGTAAATTATGAAAAATCTTCCAAGGACAAAAATTTAAATGATCCCTAATGATTCTCAACTACTCAACAACACATTGCTAGTGATCCCCAACTCCTCTCTGACGGGGATAAAATTCTAAGTTACAAGAGAGAATCTTCAACGAGAATTCTGTGGAGGGCAACTCCAGTTCGAATTATCAAGCTGTTTTCACTTTGCGAGAGGGAGGCCGTCGGAATAAGCTTATGAGATCATCAAGACCCTGTTGAACCACATAGGCAACTATCAGTTCTATGACAATTTATGAAGAAAAGAAGCCATGTTCAAAAAATAAGATCAGCATTGACAGTACAAGAAGAGTACATACCCTAGTTGTAATGACAAGAAAGCTGAAAAGCAATATTAAATACGATCCCAGCACAAGAAGCAAGAGCAAGTCAAATGTTACGCTAGCAACCTGCAACACCACATTTCAGCTGATTACCATTAATGCCAAATAAGATGGGACGGAAAAAATTCTTGCATATATTCAACAGTAGAAGCTGAGAAAATGCATATAGGAGCTTTTCTGTTTTTCCTTTTAGATTTCACTATCACAAAAAATGTCATAGGGTCAGCATCATCGAGTATTATGAGTAAATTGTGAAGAGGAAAACATAAAGCCAACACCTAAATTAATATTCGCATGCAGCTTGGAAATTATAACAAAAACGGTTTACAGAAGGTGCTGCCAAATTCAAAATCTACTCTTAACTAATATATTGAGCCGTCATTTTCTACAGAATGTTAGGGCTAATAAGAATAATGTCCTTTCATAAACACCACTGTCATCGAGACATGTAAGAGCCAAATGAAAATGCCACATACAAACACCATTGTGATCCAGAGAAAGGATAGAAGAGACAGTAGAACCTGATATATGTTTAGCTTGGCTTTAGTTGAATCATAGAATGTGAAGATCCCATCAAGCACTTCATGTTGTACAGTTACTTCAGGAGCATGATCTTCTAGTTCCTGGAAAATGGTTAATAAGTTGATGCATCAAGTTAAGTTAGAAAAATATGTTGAAAAGAACAGTTAGTTTCTTTTTTCTGCTATCCCAATATTCTATGGCTTAGTATTCTTCCTATCTTCCAAACATTCGACAAATATACCTGGCCTAATACACACGAATCCTAAATAGATGAACTCCACTACTAATCAAATTTATCAAAACCACAGCCTAATACATTAAATCACCCTGAACTTTGCATCTTGTTGCAATTTCACCCTACTTTAACTTTTATGTCAATTTTACCTCGATTATGACCTTTCGTTGCAATATCACCCTAAATAAAATTTAAAGTTTAAATTTAGCATATAAAATTATTTTTCCGGGCCAACTCTTTCCATGGTTAACTTTTCTTAAGGCTCCCTAAAACAATGCATGAAACGATGTCTTTGTTCTCAGACGATGTCTTTGTTCTCAGTCATATCTTCAGAAAATCTAGGGCTCTCTTAATTTTATTTCAAGAAATTTTATATTCTTCTTTTTCCTTTAAAGGACAATAAAAGAAGTGACAACTAAACAACCTCTTGTACTGTCGCTAACACAGCCATGGAAAAGTTTTTGAGGACAAGAGCACTAATTTCAAATTTCGCTGCTCACTTCGTAATAACCATTCAGAGAATTAATTAGCCACTTTTGATGGATTAGGATAATTGGGTCACCAAGATTGGGAATTTCCTTAAGGGTTGTCTTCGATTCTTTGGGAATTTTGAAGCACAGTTGTGAACTTGAATTCACTTCTGATTTTCAATAGTAACCATAGGTGAAAACATATAAAAAAGGAATAGTAAGAGTGGGCCTGTTTGAGAATAGCAGTCTTTGACTGGAACAAGGTTCAGAGTTTAGAATTGTTAGATAGCAAATTTTAGTAGAAAGGAAGAGTTTTTTTTATTGAAAGAATCACCATTAGAGAATTTAAATTAGTGTTTTTCTTACTTAGTTTAATCTTTGCAGAGAGAGACTGAGATGAATGTGAACAAGGAGAGGAAGATGACAGGTGTTTTTTCCCCGCTTCTAATATGGAGTCGTTTTGGTAGATAGGTTGATAAACTAAGCTTGGGTTAAGTTAACCCAAGCTGTTAAGTGGGTCCTGCATAAAATAATATTTTATGCTAAATTTAAACATTAATTGAGTTTTAGGATGCTATTGCAACTAAAGGTCGCAATTAGTGTAGAATTGACACAGGTCAAAATAGGGTGAAAATTGCAACAAGAGATAAAGTTCAGAGTGATTTAATGCATTAGGCCTCAAAACCACCATATGCCATAGCATCCAATTGATAGCAACCACAAGAAGTTGAGCAAACTCCACATCATAAACACACGAGAACCAAGTGCTCCAAACAACACCAACAGCCCCTTCCCCAAAAATAAATGAAAGATGCTAAAGAACTCAGCAAAAACAGAAATCAGTCTACAGTATGTCATTATCAAAATTACCATTAAATCCAAAGACACTTCCTTAGAGTCAAAAAGAAAAACAAAAAATGCAATCTCCTTTTGTCAGGCATTTGCAAGCATAATTGCTTAGTGCAAAGTAAAAAGAAAAAATCAGTTGCATTAAAAAATCTCAATTGCATTCTTTGAACAGAAAAACAAGTTGGCTGTAACTGAATGAAATTCAATTTAGTTTTCATCCGCAGTGGAAATACTTGGGAACAAAGAGGAATATTTTTAACGAAAACCAAGAGAAAACCAACAATAATTACCATATGTTTAGTGAAATAACAGAAACCAAGAAGACCATAAAGATGTGGTGAAAAAAATAATTTCAAAATTGGTCACCTTTCTCAATGCCATCACAAGGGGGTCATTCTTTGAAAGGAACGGTGCCACTCGAGGTGTTCGTGACAAAAGATCTAACCATGACCGTACATAAGCAGGATTAACAGCCAAACTACTATCGTCTGCGAAGATTTTGATTTTCTCCCCTTGATAATTGTAGACATGTCTCTGAATGCAATAGAAGGAAAAGGTCACATTAGGGATCTTAAAACTAAAAGATGAACTGAAAATATATTTCATTTAGACTTTCTTCAGAAGTTGCCAGAAAAGAATTTTTTACCAATCTGAATATTTAGGAAATGAACAATACATTCAAGTATATAATAGGACAAATAAGTTTTTATGTACACATTAACGTAAACAAAGAGGAACCAAATTGGTCCTTGAGACCTTGCTTCTAGTTTGATATGGCCTCATTGGGATGGACGTCAATAAATGTGTGTGCATTCGTCGATCAAGTACAACATCAGAATAAGTATCTATTCTAGTGAAGTAAACTCATTCAGTGGTATGTTAACCTTACCGCAATACTCTCAGCAACTAACTTGATACTTCTGATAATTGCAGTTTCATTTACAAAATTTCTGTGCAGAAAACCAATATCTCAGAAAAACATGGAAAGTAAGAGGATCTATGAAAAAGATTCAAGTTAAAAGCAGAACCTGCTATCGGAAAGACCTCCAGTGCTTTCTAACATTTCTGGTGCTACAGAGAGTTCAGAAATGGTGGCAGCAGTGACCCTCAGTCTTGAAAACTGTTCATGCTCCCAAGCTACCTACAGCATGTCAACAGCTATATCACCTTGTCTAAATGAGAGCAGTAAATGCACGGCATTTCCATATCAAGTAAAAAATGATTATTCTAACAGATCATGCTTCTTGTTGAGGCACATGCAACATGCCCATGCTGAGTGATCAAGATTCTAATAGAGTGCAATGTCATCAGTAAAACAGAAAGCATACACCAAGTACATTAACATCAGTAACCTTGCAACAGGATCAAAGCATCAGTCAAGAACAAAAAAGGTGGTCTCTAACACCGCACTAGCTCTATATGAGCTCAGAAATTTAGGGTAATGGATTCATAGACAAAGTGGAAAATATGAGTGCTGCGACCTCTTATCTACCTCTACCATTTGATGAGTCAAAAACCCTATATTCAAACAAAATCACATCTCAGTTTTAACTACTTTTCCAAAGTCAAAAACTTCACGCATCCACATTAATAAAGATGACTCTTCTTAAACAGTAACTTGAAAATTAGAAATACTTGGGAGGGGGAGAGGGAGGATTAGGATTGATACACAAAAATAAAATCATCAGGGTAGATTAACTTACTCTAGGATTTGAAATATTGATTTTCTTGTGCTTCAGACCAACTTCAACACCTAACTCTTTTGCTACACTAGAGAAACCCTGGAAAAATCTCCATGTCAAATCATAAAAAACAATAGCTCTCAGCTCTGAAAATGGAAAAGCTCTATTCATTTAAAATTTCCATCAACTTACTTCAAAAATTTGTTTGATATAAGCATTTTCAGGAGGCTTAGACACATGAATCCACAATTCATTATCCCATGAGCCAATACTATTTAAGCAAATTGCATAGTCAATGCTCTCACGTAACCGTTGATCAAAGCTCCTTAGCCACTACAGAAGATTAGACATTGATATGATTGAATTATTATAAATAAAAGTGGACAAAGAATTTAAAGTAATAGGAAAGGTAATGAATGTAAAACGCCTATAAAAGATAATTAAAGTTGAATCTAACAATGGATGATAAGCACCTTTTGAGTTCCATTGTAATTATAAGGTCCACCAGATGTTAGCCCAAAAAGTAAATTATACCTTCCTCTTGTCCTTGGATTTGAATAGAGAAGAGAAAATAACCTAGCTATTTCAAGAAGAGCTACCACGCCACTTCCATTGCTATCACTTCCAACTGATAATGCCTACAAAAATAACTTTTGATGATTACAGCATATAGAAGTATTTATTTAAGGAAAATAAATAAATCACATACAGGAGCAGTCCCAAATGTGTCATATGATGCAACAACAGCAATGGTTGGAAGTTGATTTGGATCTCCATCTGCTTTCAAACCTGGCAACCATCCCTGCAACAGTTAAAAGGATTGATCAGATAAGATTCAGAACAAATAAGCTTAGTAGTTCAATAGTTTCGAAAAAGTTGTCCAGATAAGATACAGAATGAATGAGGAAACAGTAGCTAACTTAAAAGGAACTTTGTTCATAAACAAGCACCATTAGCACGATCAACAAGCCTACAATTCTCAGCAATTGAGACTACCTGTACAATGAATGCAAACAGTGGCTGACTTCCAGTCAATAAATTTGTTTTCTATTATAGCAGTAGATGCTACATTGGATTTGAATCAGATTTAGGATCAATTCAAATTGATTGAATGACTCCACTACGTTTGTTGCTGGCAAACAAGGAAGTCTACTGTTTATTGTTATATAGTGTATGCTAAAATTTCAATTCAGCATTTACCCTCTGTTATAATATATATGTACACTTCTTCATTTTCTAGACTAATAGTACATAATGTCCAAGTTTCAGTACTTCCAATTTGTTAATAAAAACATGGGAAAATACATAATATTTTGCTTTAATCAAACAACAGCCTTATGGATATTGTAAGAGAGGCTTTCAAGTTGCTTACACCTAATGCTTCAGAAATTCATAGGTGGATAGGACTGAGTAGAATTTGGTAAAACTGATCAAACCGAACCAAAAAACCTTAAAACCAAACTGATTTAACCCAAAAAGTAAGTCTAAACCAAAAAACTAAAGATTTGGTTTGGTTTGATCCTATAAACAATTTCGTTTGGTTTGATTTGGTTTGGCTTTCCTTCTACAAAAGGTCAGTCTGCACTGGTTCGAACTAAACCAACCAAATGTTCACCCCATGGGTGTAATCAGTCAAAGCCAATAGAATAATTTCATTAGCACAAAATATTTACATGAACTTTGATGATGTAAGAAAGTTCTCCTTTTAGCCTATAGCCAAATGGTAGACAAAGTGTAAGTAAGAATTTCTCTTCACAGGCCTATAGATATAATATGGCAGAAAGAGAGTGGGTTCCATAACTATCTTACTAATTTTTCTTGCCCGAGAGCTGCTAAAGCCCACTGAGTTATTTCAAAATAATATTGATTAAAATATAGAAGTTGAAGACAACAGATTTTCATCCGAAAGTGTTCGTTAATGCATGTATGATGCTATTTTTAGTGGTAGCATGGGTTGGCAGTGGCAGGGATCAGGTTATTATTCATGCTGGGGAAAGCTAGAAGCAAGTGTTTGAAACTTTTGACTGCCTACAGAACGGCTCTAGTGGCCAACCTCGCTGGCACTACAAAATTACCTAAACTAGGATATGGGATAAAAAAAAAAAAAAGTCAAGGTAAGATGAAAAAAATGGGACACAACAAATACCAAGGGAATGATATATTCTTGAAAGCAAAATCTAGGTCCTTTGTTAAAGTTTTGCAACGAAATCATATGAATATAAGTTCCCAATATTTTCCATTGCAGTAACACTTCATGAGAAGGAGATCAATAAGATCCTATGACTATTATTTTCCCATGACAAAGACAAATGAAAAATTGAATATAATACTGTGTTCAACTATTCAAAGATATATCAATTATAAACAATCATTTGCAAGATATTTTATTTCATTATAACTGGTTATCACATATGAGAGAAAAAGTTGAAAAGGGACCTGAATGTTTGTGATGGTGGGAATTGCAATTTTCTTAGGTTCTGGTGCTGACACAACAAACTTGTATCTGCAACATTTTCAAGCAAAGACCGCCATCAGAAATCTTGACAGCAATAAACATACTCCAAAGCTTTATTGTTCCTAACAGAACAAAATACTAACACATATATGGCGACAAATGCATATACATGTATAAGTACACTGCATTTGGCAAGGCCATCCATTAGTAGATATCCATACAGATCTAATACCAATACAGGAAGCAAAATTTTTTAGTTTCTAAACAACTATTAAAACATTATGACTGACAAATCAGAAGCAATAAATAAATTCTAAGCTCCAGACAAAGTAGGCAAGAGCAAGAGTAAATGCCATTAATTCTAAACATGGCTCATAAAATATATGCATTAATTAAACCAAAGGCTCTATGGAACTGTAAGATCAGAAATTTCTAAGCAATCTGAATCCTACCTTGATGCAAACTGCTAGTCAAGATCAGTCTATGTCCCCTCAACCTGTGTTTCCATTTCCATATTTTACTAAAGGCTTAATTCTCCTCAAAACCATGTGAATCTCATTATGTGTTTTTCCATTTTCCTTTCTTTTTTTATATGTTCTTCATTAATCCTGTCCTACAAAAGAAACTGAAAGGAGAGCAGAGGCAGCTAATTGTAACTCCAGTCCCAGCAACAGGTTGTGAAAACAACAAAGACAACATATAGGGATTCAAATTTGCAAGTTTGACTGTATAATGCTAGGAACAGACAAGATGCAGAATATTCAAAAAGCACCCAAGTCATCCTATCACAAAAATCTGTTATGTTCTATGTTAATTTGCACATCAACTAAAACTCTCACATCCCGTTGATGAGGTGATCAACTAACCCGCCAGTAGTAGCAGTAGCAGGTTGGCCGGTTGCATCACTCCTCTTGACATCAGCCAACACAGCATCAATGTCATCATCTTCAAAAGCAAAATATACAGGATACTGTAACCAAAAAGGATTAGAAAACATACATAACAAAATAAGGTCACTAAATAGGGAAAAAGGAGAAAAGAAAAGGCATCGGGGGTAAGTAGATATAATTTTCAAAGATAACATATATTTAAAACTGTATAATTATCTGGGTTCGAAACATCCTCTGAGCAGCACATGGGTGAAAATTTAGAAAATTGGGGAAATTATTTGAAATGGTTGAATGTACAATAACTGCTTCACATGCTAGTCTGAATTGGGAGCACCACAAGGAACTCACACAAGATTGCAGTCTTATACCATTACAATATTACTTAAAAGCATCAGTAGAGGGTTGGGTGCTTATTTTTAAGTGGGATGAATCTAATTACCAGGCATAATATAGGTGATGATGATATAATTCATTAATGATATGGTATTGATATCTGGAATACAACTTAATTTTAATTTAGAACCATAAATCTTAGACCAAGGGATATTCAAAATCCTATGTACAATTACGAGTGAGTGCATTCACACACGAGGGAAAGAATGACTCCAAAGACTCCTTTCTCAAGCAAATTAAGGGAACAAGAAATGATTTGTGCTTCCTTTCACAGCCCAACAAGTAATCTAGCTTGAGATAGTGAGAAGACACCTTGTAATGTGATACAAGAAAAAGATTAGCTAAAACCTGCCTAATCTGTCATGTCCATTTAAAGTTTCTAATAACTCATAAGACCGATCCATTCTCTATTTTCCAGTTTCTAGTGAGCCATGAGGATCCCTACACTTGATAGGTTTAATAGCACTTATGACACACACTTTACAGACATTGTTAATGCACTTCAAAAGCAAACATCGCAGGCCACTCATCTTGCATCTTGAGTTTCTTTTTCAGCATATACTTTTATTTCAATCAATGGCCAAGCATAAATTCATCCCAAATTTTGCAATTTTAACCATGTGGGGCACTAGACTTTGTGAATGACCTATTGTGCACTTGAACTTGTACATTTTGATAGGGTTTCTGGCTTTTATATGTAAATATTAATTTAATGTGCAATTAGCATAACTTTTAGAACAATAATTTTTACATTTTTCAACTAATTAATTAGGTGTTTAATTGATCTAATTTTACAAGTTAAATTGTTCAATAAAATGATTTTGCAAGCTGAAGCATTTAATAGGTGTAATGTTATAAGTTAAGGTATTTGATGAATCAAAGCAAAAGTTAAAGAGTGCCACAAGGTTAAATTAACAAAATTCAAGGTGAAATTATGTATTAAGCCCTCAATCAATTGTTTAGTAGTCATTCTGAAATTCTTGGCCATAAACATTATTGCACACTTATTTGTTGGACTATAATATACACACACACATACATATAGGCATTGAATGACATTTTTCAGCATGTTCTTCATATGATTCAACAATAGTACACGGGAAAGAGGCAACCATCCAACTAAAAAACATGAAAGGTCTATCACATTCTATTAGGTAGGTAAATTTGGTGCAAGGAAGGAAACATCTGAAATTTTGATAAAAATTGGCTGCCTAGCCATGATGGCGAGAATCAACTGGGGAAGACTTAGGAGTTAGCAGGGTAAATGGAATAGAAATAATTTTGTTACTCTATCACAAATCGGATTACAAATGAGAATTTCAGCAGGAGAAACAAGACAGAACACCTTGAGGGGAAAGATTTAAGAGAATAAAACAATAAAGGAAGTGAGTTGCAAGTGTTAGCTGGAACCTACAAAGATTAGTAAAGTTTTGAACTCCAACTTTGTTGAGCATTAAGTGAACATGACAGGGACATCCAACACTCTACATGGTTGTCTATGGTCTTATAATCTACTTCAAGCCATAATAATAATAAGCATACACTAAAATCAATCAGCTAGCGATCTAACTAGGAAAAAGAAAATTAAACCAACAATATGCGGCAAATAGAAAAGGATCTCGTCTACTATTTCACTCACAGGTATGTTGGCATGTAAAAGTAATCGTTCAAGCTCCACCAATACGATCTTCATAAGCTGCTTGTCGTCATGTATTTGATGGTTATTCCCCGTGTCACCTCTATTTTCAAAATTAAACATTTGGGGAAGCAAAAACAACAACCCACCGAGAGGCTTTCTTTGAGTAATGTACTCTGTCATTTGACAATTAACAAAAGAAAATCTCAACCACGAAAGCCCATATACTCAATCAATCAATATGACAAAAGTCCAGTACATACACTTCCACTTAATTTGGAAAGACTAGGAACCTACTAGATTAAGAAGCAACTTAACTTAAGTAACAATTAGCAACTAACAGGAAACAGGTACCTTTAACAAAAGTGATATTTAGTTCCCGAACAGGAATCATGACAACGGTACGCGAAAGATCGGCACCAGGAGCGAAATGCAAAGAGCCAGCGTGGTGGTTAAGGTTGGCGAGGCGAGATCCGAAGGGGACACCGGAGATGTCATACTGAATAAGACGGTAAACGTCGACGACGGTGGCGGCGTCACAGAGCTCGACGCAGGCGACAAGTATGAGAACCAGAGCGATCATGGAATACACAGACTCGAGCATTTGGCGCTCGTGTGGTTTCTTCGGAGACATGGAATTGTATTGGATTTGGATCGGAACTGTTTAGGGTTTCAAATGATTTGATTTGATCTGACAAAATATCAATATAATAGAATAGAATAGTAAATAGTGAGCTTCACAGAGCATGGAGTTTGGTTGCAGCGAAACACTTTTTACTAACGTTGTTTACTTTGCTCTTACCAACTACTTGAGTGGTTCGAGCATTCTGGGGATTAATTAAGCAAATATATCTCGGATATTTCAAATTTCACACAAATATTTTCGAGATAACTACTAAAATTTTAATATTTAACTTATATCTATAATAATATACACTTTAAGGTATGGCCTCATTCAACAATAATTTTAATGTATCATTTAATGTTTTGACCAAATTAAAATATCATCCCTAATATTTATAGATTGGGAGGCTTGATAAAAAAGATTAATCTTTTAAAGTTTAGTGCAATAATAATAAAATAATTGACATTACTTTTTCTGTTCTAAAATATAATACAGAAATTAAAAAAGCAATTAATTCTTCTAAATTATAATAAAATTAAGGATAAATATCATTTATTATTTTTTTAAAATATTCAAAACAATTTATATTTCGATATAAAATAACTACTAAAAAATAATTTATATTTGGGATAATAGTACAGTTTAACAACTAATGAAACAATTAGTTTGATGCAACACAGTTTGTCTATCAATGATTTTATTAATTGGAACACTTCCAATTAAACTATATTTTCAACAGTTGTAAGATAGTTGGACCAACTATGGGAAAGCCTTCATTAAAACCAATGTAAAGCTTCACCATTTACTTTCTTGAAGAGAAGAATGTTAGGCTCAGTTTGACTTCATCTAAAGCCGCCCTACTGTTATTGCCATCAAGTTTTGGTTCTTTGATCTCACAGTTGCATAACAAAATATTCTCTCTCCTGAATAAATTTTTGCTTCACATGCCAACAAACCTGCCGCCCTTATTGTATGAAAATATCTCAAGGTTGCAGGACAAGGATAAAAGAAAAGAAAATCCCAAGAAAATATAATTATATCCGTCGTTACTTCGCACTTTATATACTATTTTTGTTCCATAATACTTATAATATTTAAAATTTTACATCATTTAAGAAAATTATTAAATTTATCTAAGTTATAAGAAATTGAGTAAATTGATTATGTTACCTTTAATTTAATACTAATTCTCTAAGAAAATCATTAAATTGAATTAATAATTATTGGTCATATAAAAAAAGGGTAAACAAAGAAAATAAATATTTATCATTCTTTGAAACTATAAAATGTGACAAGTATTTTGAAATAAACTATTTTGTCAAATGTGACAAGTATTATAGAACGGAGGTAATGTATATATATATATATATATATACTTAAAAACTAGATAATTTTGTTTAAAAAAATACAAATGAGAAATAATGTTTTAGTATAAGTAAGGAATTAAATTAATAATACAAAGAGCTAAGAATAAAAGCAATAGAAAAAAATAATAATAACCCTTGCTTATAAGTATTATCATCTATATATATATATATACATACACTGGTGTTCAATTACATGTAATACAACATACTTGTTAGAATGATTATTTATAATTTATTTTTTATATACTTTTTATTAATTTTTACAAAAATAATATAATGTTTTAGTATAGAGTAAAGGAATTAAATTAATAATACAAGAAGAGCTTAAGAAATAAAAGCCAATTAGAAAAAAACTAATTAATAAAACCTTGCTTATAAGTATTATCATCTATAATAATATAGGTATATTACATAATAATCTTTGTTGTGGTTCCAATTACATGTAATAAACATACTTTTTAGAAATGATTATTTATAATGTTAATTTTTTTATATACTTTTTTATTAAATTTTTACAAAGATAATAAAAAATTCATAATTAATTTTTACAAAAATAATATAAAAATTCAATATTTTTAGTTATAATTATTACATGTATAAAAATAGGTGCAAACCACTATCATACATATTTAGTATTTGATGAAACATTATGATAATTTTTTTACAATAGAATTTTTGACAAAATGGAATTATTACGAAGTCAAAAATAAATAACCATTTGATCCAAGATCTCACCATATATAAAAATAAATACATATATATATTATTGGTAATCAAATTCGAAATTTTTTTTTGTAATAGTATATCAAAATAAAAAAAATCAAAAGTTAAAATTATTACATCAGCCATTTAATAATAACTAGTCAAATTTTCGAGCTTCGCACGCAAGTATTATATATTTTTTAAATAAATATTATCACTGAATTATGTTATTATTTTTAAAAGCTATTGATTTGTGAATAAAAAATAATTACAAATATTCTAAATAAATTTTTGATTAATAACAATATTTAATCCTTATTTATTTGAATATTCTAAGATAAAATAATAAGCTATTGATTTGTGAATAAAAATAATTACAAATATTCTAAATAAATTTTTGATTAATAACAATATTTAATCCTTATTTATTTGAATATTCCAAGATCAAATTATGTTTTTATACCATCTTATCTCTTATTTATTCTATTTGGATAGATTATATGTAACACCCTCTGGCTAGTCCCATGAGACCCGACGACGGATGCCACATTCGGTGCCGGATACACCGTCTTAACTTAACATACAAATCATAAAATTAGATTATTGTCACGACCCGTTTCCGTGGGCCGGACCGGCACTAGGGCCCAGGTAAGCTTAAGGCCCCCGAGGCCCGTAGTAAGCCTAACAACTAGGCCCAGGTAAGCTTAAAGCCCCGACGGCCCTAGTAAGCCTAACTTCGGATTTTCAATCTTCTCCAAAATTTTCACAGTCAAAACAGTAGAGCCTTCCTATACAAACATATGGCCCAATCTGATTAACAACATAATATATTAACCTGGGGCCTAAATTCACAATAAATTATAATCAGGCATTATGGGCTTAACTGGTTTCACAGTGAGGGGCTAGTTGCATAATTATAGATTTATAGTGTAATGCTAACAAAGTAGATCCAATATTCATACTATAACTGCGGAGTCCAAAAATAATCTGATAACAGAATAATTTATACATCCAAAATTAAATAACATGAATATAAAGTTTACATTTGTAACTCTGCAGAGAAGATTGCAGAGCTTCAGCCGAATCAGCTGCTTCCTAGTACCTGGAAGGTTTGTTGGGGAGGGGTGAGTTTTGCAACTCAGTGAATAATAATAAATAATACACACCACATACAGTCAAGCAAAATGCACCATAATATACTGAATGAACACACAACAGTCAATCATATGACATTACATCAGCACCCACAAACAATATCACCTTCAAATAATCACATCACGTGGAAATTAGTTCAAATAATCAACATCACGTGGGAAATTAGTCAGTGGAGTCACCGAACCCCACCGATGAGTCCGTCCTCACATCGAATCATCCTCTCACATGTGCACCAGGGGAGCCGATCCCCATACTGGCCGACCGGGTCCTAGATCCTCACTTGACCAAGCCCTCTCATTTTGTTTAATCATTCTCCTCCATTTTTTTTTTTTTTTTTTTTTTTTTTTTTTCAAATACCAAGGAGGCAACCCGGTGGTCTCCAATCCAATCTAGATCAATCAAGCGCTCAACAACAGGAGGCCACCACCTGGCGCCTGCATAATCAAATCCTAGATTTTCAGGTGCGTCAACAACAAGCGGGCCATCCTGTGGTTTTCAGAATCAAACAGGAATTACTCAGGTGCACAAGGGGCCGCGATGGCTCCATTTACCCCGCAACAGAAACAGAAATTTAGATCCATATACAGAATCAGAATATAAATAACAGAAATCAGAATCAGGATCCGTATAACAGAAACAGTCTCACAAACCCATGGTGACCCACTTTCATCCTAATTCCAAGCACAAACAAAGCACAGTAATCAAAACAATTCTTCAACGTATTACACCAAATTTCCATCCAAACACCAATTTTATATATAGAGTATAATTAATAATGATCGTAGACTTAAAATAATATATGAATAAAATACTTGTAATAATTGTAAAATATGTAAAATAAAACATAATGAATATGTAAATGAAAATATAATGTTTATAAATAAATGTTATGCAAATGCAATGTTGATGTGCATTATTCATTATTACTCACAGTGATGGAGAGCGAGGTTCTATCTTTGATTCTGTCCTGGAGGAGCACTAGATGGACCCGGGCGATCTAAGAAATTACAAGAATGACACAAAAGAATAATTCTATCAGACAAAATATTCCTTTACCACTCTAAAAATTTTATTTTATATTCTAACTTCTCTACGTAATTTAATCTTCAGATTTAATTTCTTTTCTATAATAATTTATTTTTCTACCGAACACTATTTTATTTATTTTCTTCTAACTTGTATTTTATTTCCTACTGAAATTTATTTTATTTTTCTATCGAAATTTCTTTTATATTTCTACCGAAATTTCGGCAGCATCTCCCCTAAAATTGGACTATCCACCTGCTAAAATATCAACAATATCAAATATTTCCAAACCACACAGCCCATCCATCGGGCAATCAATCAATCAAATTTTTCCATCCTCCATCAATCTCAACATCACTATAATCAAACACAGCTTCCCATCCTCCTAATCTACAAACATCACCGACACAAGTCCAATTTAACGATACATTACAATAACATATATCTAAGCTACCTTAAAACTTAAAAATCAACAATAATTATAAAGATTTACACTCTCGACATTTACCCAAAATGAATTAACTACAAATAATAAAGATTAAATTATTCATATCTAACGATTTCTAACATTAACTTTAGCTAGATTAATTAATACAAAATAATAAATAAATTGTCAATTATCTAAGATATTAATAATACTAGATCAAACTAATTTAATTTAATCTAATATTTCATTATCTAAATAACATTTAACATTAACAACAATTAAGTAACTTAATTAACTACTAATAACATTAACTAAATAACATTAACTAAATTAACGTTAATAATTAATTATTGCTAGAGTTCGAAAATTCTTACGCGTGTCGGGCGTTAAAAAGCAGTAACTGCCGGTGGTGCGAAACTCGACTAGGGCAGTGGCGGAGAGAGGTGGAGACGACCGATCGGCGTGCTGGAAAGAACCGGCAGAGCTCTGTGACGACTGCGGAGGCCCGATCGTAAGTGGCAGCGACGGCTTGACAAGGCTTGCTGCGTGCTGTGTAGCGGCCGCGACGAGAGGAACAGCAACGGCGATCTGGCCGAGGAGACGGAGGAGCTGCACTTGCGTTGCCGAGCTGCAGTAGGGGCCGGTGGCCGAGTGGCAAGTGGCGCGCGGCCCTGCTCTGCGTTGACCCGTCTGGTCCTCGCCAAAGAACGCGAGCACAATGGAAAGGAAATAGAAAGAAAAAGGAAGAAAGAAAAAGAAAAGAAGGAGAAGAAGAAGAAGAAGGAGAAGAAAAGAAAGAAGAAGAGGAGGAGTGGCGTGGCGGCCTGTGGTGACAGTGGCGATGGAGTGGGAGGTGCCGCTGGTTGAGGGGGGAGTGAGCTTTAAGCGTTGGAGATAAAAGAAAAAGAGAATTTCTAGATGGTTGTGGTCGAACGGTTTGATTCGGCCCAAATCAATTCGAGATTTTTTAAACTGGTTTCAAATTTTTTTCAATCGGTTTTTTTGAGTTTCGGTTTTTCTCATAGTAGTTGCACTAAAATAATTTAATTTTATTTGTCCAGGCCTGTCGGTTCATTAAAATTAATTGGAAAAATTTTGAAAATATAAAAATTCTTCGGGGTTAGTTCAGTCTCCCCCCTTAAAAAAATTCGTCCTCGAATTTTGAAAAGTAAACAGAAACCTAGGATGCAACAATGTTTATCGACAAAGCGGTGGCTGTACTTCTCACATAATCTGTTTGAGCAGAGTAGAAGAAGTGAAATTCAAGGAAGAAATGAGATAAATATGTTTTAGTTCGTTTAGTTCCAGGACCAGGATGTAGGAAATTAAGTTTTAGTGTAGAATTAAGGAAGACAAAAACCAATGGACGAGGAAATTCAATAGTAGGATAAGGGAAAGGGTAGGATATTATGAGATGAGTGATTAAGGAAGCCACGAACCAACGTTACCTACCTTATTAACCATAGTTAATTTAAACTTGAGTTGTACTATATCTATAAGTCGTGGATCAAGTCCAAGTTCAAAATATTCATTTAACCTGTAAAAGTACAGATTCGAGCCAACTAGTAGTACCACCCTTCTACACGTAGAATTTTAATCAACTTTAACCGTAGCTTGCTTAAAATAAGGGGTAATTGAGTGCTCATTAGCCTAAATCCAATTGTAGTCCTTAACATTTGATGTATCGTCATTTTATCTTCTCAACTAGCTATCATGAGGCAAAGATCATGCGCTCCCAATAAGAAACTCATGACATCTATATCCAAGTGATTTAACGCTTCTTATAATTATAGAATCCGCATATTCAGAAGGTCAAAGTTTCACTACTATCCTCAATTTGGACTCCCTTATTTTGAAAAAATTTGTCTAAAAACCTACAGAAAGCTGCTCGAGCTCCATCCCATTGTTCAGCATCAACCGATCCATCCATATATTTGCCTCATAAATTCAATTTTGACGTTGTGTCATAATTCAAGTAAACCGAATGATTGCTGCCCTAATAATGCTCAAGAAAAGTTTTTCGATATCTTACCAAAATTCTGCTAGTTAAGTACTATTTGATAATTTACCGAATAAAGAGAACAAAATTCTTGCCAAACCTACTGACAGAGCTTTATTTGCAAAACAAAATTCATGACATTCTCTAGCTAAGTAAGAGATCAAAAAATGTTAAACACCCATAATTCCAAACTCCTGATTAAAGACTAATGTCCTTGTGTCTTATGTTTAATTCCTTAATCTCATGAATGCCGTATGGAATATTCAGCATAATAAGTATCATGTGGAGTTATTCCTTTTCTCCAAGGTGCAAATCATCTCCAGATTTAGTGAACAATTTATAGACTTTATGACGAATCTAAGAATAATCCCTCAACCTGTAAATTATGTTTTCTCTCTACAATTTCTTTACCCTAAACAAGGTTAACGACACTTATTGAATCCTTCAACATCAGAGTTACAATTTAACGAATGAGTTCTCGGGAATGGACCTAAACTATTTAAATCTCCCCTTATTATACAAATTAAGAATAAGTCGGCAAACTGTCCATTTTATAACACAATTCCCGATATTTCATTCAATCATATAATTTTCTCTCAATTGCAGAATTATGGGAATAACTTTACATTGACTCCCACATTTATGCATTAATAATTTTCGCTTAAACGGTACCCGACGTCAATCCGATA
>NW_023590789.1:11617541-11662553 GCF_014843425.1 Jatropha curcas | reverse complement strand
TTTAAAATTCTTAAATTCGAATTTTGCCAACAGATACAAACTGGCAGGAATTGGAGAGAAATTCCACTTAACTTAACTTATGAAATTGTTATTAGAAATAAATTTTGTAAGAATATTTGTTATAGAATAGCAAAAAAAAGTGATTCAAATTTCCACCATTATTATGATTATTACCTTTCAATTATGATTGGATACCAATAAAATAAATGATTGGATTTAATCTTTTCCGGTTGAGATTAAAGAAACAATAATCAGAAGAAAACAATATAAAATCTTGCATTTTTTTAGCACTTTAGCTTTTTCGTGGATTTCATTGTATTGTTTAGTCAAAAAAAAAAAAGAATTTGCATAAAACATAAAATAGATATTTTTTTCATTTATTTTAAAAATCGGTTCATATAATACGATTGAGTACATTAAGAAGGCTTATTAAACATTACGCAGATATTAACCATAGCTATCCATATATTACATTCTTTCTTTACGGGAGTTCTTTTGGACAGTGCATGTATACTCTCACCAAAAATTTTTCTATTTCCAATTTTTTCATTGAATAGAAATTTTCCTATAGGAATCATAGACAGATAAGATATCCAGATTAGATATCGTTATCTGTGGAAAAATTTCATGTTCTAGGGTTTTTACATTAACTCATTAATCGTTGTTATAATTGAATGAGAAGAATTTTTTGTTATTTTGAAAAGAATCAATTACTTGATTTGGTTACGTATCCCAATTTTGATTTTTCTATATAATTATAGCATTAGGGAAAAATTAAAACCTATTTAAATTTTATTGTTGTATTACTTTTTTATTTTAATTATAAATCTTGAAGAATTTATTTCTTATACCATTAGAAAAAGACAAGTGAAGAAGAATCGTCCATAAATTTGCAGTCAATAGTTAATGGTTCCAATTTATTTGTCCTGAATTTTTACTTTTGTAACTGAGAATCCACATTTTCTTTTTCAATAGAAAAGAAAGGGAAAGTTTTTAGATATTGTGTGTCTTGAGATACTATAACCAATTGAAGGTATGGATCCGATCTAAAAATGAAAAAGAAAAGGGAGATACTCTCCTTTTTTTGTTTGTAACCTTTTGGCGACATGGCCGAGCGGTAAGGCGGGGGACTGCAAATCCCTTATTCCCCAGTTCAAATCCGGGTGTCGCCTGATCAACAAAAAACTCGAAATCCTAACGTCTCCTAACGTCTAGGATTCAAGGAAAAACTAAAGTAGTGGAAGGGAATCAGTAAATCTTGATATGGGAGCCCCCCTTACTAATGGAGTGGCTACTAGAGGAGTCTTGAATTAGATTGGATAACGGGAGTGTCTAATTAACTAATGAATGGTTGTAGAAGGGTTGGAAGATACTTTGTATACAGACGGATGAAAGTCTCTGAGTGTTCAGGCATCCAATTAATATTAGATTGGATAGATAATTGGCTTTTACTTAATGAGGGACACCAAAAGAAAGAATAAGTCTTATTATTGATACATGTGAGTAACATTCTTTTGATACTTCCAAAAGTGTTACTGCGCATTTTGCTTGTGCTTAATGGTTCTCGATTTGACTCGAAATCATATAAGAGCTTGTTATAAGCGGATTTATCGAAGTGATTCATCAACGGTGGCGTGTCACAATTCCCTTTTCTTTTTGACTCTGCGCCAGTAATTCCACTATTATTAGTGAACAATAATGGAAAAATTGAATTCCTTCATATTTGTTTCATATTCATAGAGATAGGGGACATAATACACATGGATATAGTAAGTCTTGCTTGGGCTGCTTTAATGGTAGTCTTTACATTTTCCCTTTCACTCGTAGTATGGGGAAGAAGTGGGCTCTAGGGGTACTCCTAATTGGGGTTGAGGAATCAAACCGTATCAATTGTTTTCTAGATCGTTTTGCAAAGCCTTTTTTTATTTTAACTATTTTATTAGTCTTCATTTCGAAATTCTTGGATTCTAGTGGAGTAATGTATTCTATGAATAACACCTTTTCAATCAAAATCAAATAAACATTTCAATAATCCCCATGTTCGTATTTCGAAAGTAAAAGGGATCCGGATGATAGGCAATAAAAAAAAAGAATTCTTCCTAAATTTTCTATTTTGATGAACCAGCTCTTACCAGAGTTATGAACGGACAATGAGGGACAAGGAACCCCCCTTTGTTTTCTGTATTTGCTTGTTTTTATTTCCCTCCCTCTTTACTGTTCAAAGAGAAAAAAAAGTCTTTTTTTTATTTAATTTTAATAAGATCTTGCCTTAGTGTAGTCACATATTAGACACTTACCCCCTGTTTTATTTGAATTTCATTTATGAAATGCTTTATTGACTCATTTCATATCATGGATCAAAGAAGTTAAATTCAAAATCGGCAGGGTATACCCTTTTTTCGAAACGAAATACGAAGAAAAGTTACCATAGAACTCTTTGGATCATCTGTCAGTTGCTCAACGAATTACTTCTTTGGAATGTTCAAAAAAAAGATTACTTGGTTTTCTTTTTTTTTATTAATTTAATTAATATATGCCTATTCCATTCCATTTTTCCTTCATTTCTGATTATTTTAATAGGAATCTCGGTATCCACCAAAAAAATCAAATCCATGAAATGAAAGAATTATAAAATCGTAAGACTTGCCTTTCAATTATTTCAGATTAATTGAAATCAACACAAATAAAATAGATCAAGCGAAGAAATAAAATTGAGATACTATGTACAGTACATATATTTAATTGATATCGACATGTATGAAGATACATATTGTGGATTCATCTATATTAAGCTTGTATCTTTCTACATTACAATAATAGATATAGATAGTATGGTAGAAAGATTCATATTTTTTTTCTACCATACTATCGAGTTTTATAGGATGGTAGAAAGATTCATATTTTTTTTCTACCATACTATCGAGTTTTATAGGATACTGCTGATTCTAGTCCATTCATTTTATTTAAGACGTGAGATTTGAATCCTTTTTTTCTTAACTCCTTGATAAAAAGTCAAGTTTCATTCAAATTAATCACTTTGACTGACAGTTTTTACGTATATTATAAGTAAAAAAGCGGTAGGAACTAGAATGAACAGCGCTGTAGCAATAAATGCGAGAATATTTACTTCCATAATTTCATTGTTTTTTTTACTTCGCAATAACTCGGGATTTAATCCCATAGAGATGATAAATTTGTCGCTTGTAAATTCAATGCAATGACTTACATTTCAATGACATCGAATCGGATCAATATCATGAATAACAATATCTAGGCTATCAAATCGATTCACCGTCGAGAATTGAATAGTATAACATAGGAAGATCTTTTATCCACACCGAATACAAAAAGTGATGCCTGGTCCAATCAAAAGAATTCCTTTATTTATATATATTCTTTTCCACCCTTTCTTTTCGATAATCTACCGCCTTCCTTGTACAATCATCTGATGATGTATCATCTGACTGCTTTTCCACTTTCACCGTTTACAAATAGTTTCCAAATAAACCCCAACAAAAAAGAGAAAGGAAAAAATAAATAAAAAAAAAGATAAAGATATCGTTGGGAATGAAATTCTGTCATTTGTATCCCCTTTGACAGAAAACGGAGGGATCTATTGATGTATTTTAAAAATTTTATCCGTCGGGACTGACGGGGCTCGAACCCGCAGCTAAAACTAGGAATGAAAACAGTGCAAGTAGCAATAAATGCAAATGCAAGAATATTTACTTCCATAATCTCAACGTTTCTTTTTTTTTCTTTGCAATAACTCAGGATTTAATCCCATAGGGATAATAAGTCTTTCGCCTCTAAATTCAACGGGATGAATTCCATCTCGATGATATCGAGTCTGATCAATATTACAAATAACAATATCTGAGCTATCAAATCGATTCATCGTCGAGAATTGAATAGTTTAACATAGAAAGATTGCGATCGTAAAATTATAAATATCGATCACTAATTTTCATCGTGTTTTCCTTTTGGAAGCTTGTCGCAAATCGGTCGCAGAAAGTGTCGGTCGCAATTATGAAAAGCAGTCGTAAATCGATCACAAATTTTGAAAGTGATTGGTTGTTGATCTGTCGCAAATTTAAATTTAACGGTTATAATTTGGTTGCAGTTTGGTCGCTAGTCGGTCGCAAAATATAATTATAGGCAAAAAAAAAATTTAATAATATTAAAAACCATAATTTTTTCCACCTATCAAAAATCGACATATATTCCCAATATGAGTAAATATTGTATAAAAAAAATCGAATTCTATTCCATTTTTTTTGTTTAGGTTTGGTTTTTTCTTCAGCAAAAATTCCTAAAAAAAAAAAAATTATCCCAGTCCTTCTATAATGGAGTGGATTCCTTATTTTTATTTGATTCTTTTATTTATATATAAAATATTTTATAAAATATTTCTTTCATTAATATAATATTCTCTTTATTTCATTAATTTCTTTATTTTCATTTTATTAATAAAATATTTCTTTTTAATATTATATTATAATTTTTTATAAATATTTATATAATATTAATGAAATATTTATTTTATTTCTATTCTTTTTTTTTTTTTTTTTAGTTTTGGTTTTTAATTTAATATTTTATTTATTTTATTATTTAATTTATTTATTATTTATTAAAAAATTTAAAGGATTCTATCAAAAAAATCAATTTATTTTTGTATCGTCCAAATTACAAATTCCATTTGGTGTATGAACTCACCGGAAAAGATATGGTACTCGATTCGGTTTTATTATATATACGGTCAGGAAGAAATCGAAAAATCCCCCCAAACTCATAGAGTTATCTTTTGGAATCTTAAAATATTGGACACTACATTAATTGTACTAATCCACATTATGGCTCCATCAATCAGTACTAGTAAAAAAAAAAAAAAATAATGATTAACTATAATAATGATAAATTACCTTCTACATTATTGCTTAAAAATAAATAAAATATTATTATTATGAAAAATATTTGATTTTTTTTTTGAAAATTTAATTCGTTAATAATAATATTAAGAATTACAAAAATTCTCATATAAAACTTTATTAGTAGCTAATAGCCCTTTTTGCATTTCGCAGAAAAGGGAGAGATGCATTGATGTATTTTTTTATTAGATTATTAGATTATGATCCATCGAGACTGACGGGCTCGAATCGGCAACTTCCGCCTTGATAGAACGGTGCTCTGATCAATTGAGCTATAATCCGAGGGAAATGCAATAAAGTGTACATCGTACATCCATTAGAATATTTAAACTTATTTCTTGTCTTTGAATAGAAGATATAAGCATTTCTTGTGGATTTGTCAGTCTAAGCAGGAGACAATATACTTTGATATTATTGATTATTTTTTTTATTTAAAGAATCATTCCATCTTAAATGAAAACATAAATACTGTTTTAGGAAGAAATCAAACTCTAACTTCCATATGACTTTTGTTTCGATTGCTCGTTCGAGAACTATGGTCTTTGGATCTGGAACTGGAACATTTCCTTGTATCTGAGAAAAACTTCCAAATTAATAGGTTGTGAATCTTCAAGTACTGTCTTATTCAATATTTTTTCAATTACTCTTCTACCGCAAATGCAATATAGGCATTTGTGACATTCCGACCCGGCAAAGCGATCCTAAGAGGGCGGGTAGAGCGAAGCTCCTGACTAGCTTCTAGGATGGCAGGCTAGCTAGGGGATCAGCGAATTATTGGGCCGAGCTGGATTTGAACCACATATTTGCCAACGAATTTACAGTCCGTCTAACCATAACCGCTCGGCATCGACCCCAGGAAAGAATCAATTCCAGGACTTATTAATAATCTGATCAACTTCCTTTTCTTAATTAACCTACCCCCAGGGAATCGAATCCCCGCTGCCTCCTTGAAGAGAGATGTCCTGAACCACGTTAAGACGATGGGGCACATTTTGCCCGACCGCCAGCATACTATGCTCATAGTATGAGGAGGTTTTTTGATTGTCAATATCACCGAAAGTGGTATGACATAGATTCGAGAATCTTTCCGTCTTCATGCATTCCATAGAATTTTGTTGATTCTTATATTCATAAAACATTCATTTCTAATCGCCTATAAAAATTAAAAATAAAAAAAAAAAAATCCATTCTAAATTATAAAAATAAATATATATAAAATTATTTATAAAATAAATTATATAATTCTAATCTATATAATATATGTATAAATTAGGAATTAGATAATCATTTTTATATATAATTAGAAATTTATATATAGAATAATTATTTCGAAATAGAAAAAAAAAATAAGAAATAATACAAGATTTTCAGGAAATGATTGATCCACCGAAAAGCCAGAAAAATGGTTAGGGTTTAAACTTTCATTTTCTTTTCGCTTTTCGTGTTCATAATCACTCAATTTGTTAGATAAATAGGCATATTCTTCTCTCACACTAAAAACCAGTAATTAACAAATAACAAATGATAAATCTGGAATCCGAAAGAAGAGGGGATAGGCCTCACAAATAAAAAGAAACTAGATTATATTAATAATACAAAGTATAAGATCAGTGATTGGTTTAACATAAACATAAAAAAGGGAGAGTTCCTTGCTTCATTTTTTCCACTTTCATTCATTGATTCACTCATTATTACGACGAGACAGGCATGTTTCTATCTCACACTAAGCCGGTAAATTAACAAAAAGTAAATCGGGAATTTTTGGAAGAGGCAGCAAGAAGTTATCGAAAATTATGTGTGTGTGTTTTTTTTTCTAAAAACTAAAAATTGGGTTCGGTGGACAAAGCAAATCCCTTCATCACATGTTTCGATAAAATAGATTGGATCTATGTCGAATTGCTAAGGTACCTGTATTAATCAAATAAATGAATTTCGTTCTGTTCTGATAAGCCAATTATGATTGGCCTTGAAACAATTCATTGCATTGATATTTATCAAACCCAATACCAATAAAACCATTTTACCCTCTACACGTTAAGTAAATTAGAATTCTCATTCCTGAGAGCTACTAGCCACTATGAGTCTACTGCATATACTTATATATATATAAATAGATCTTATCCGTCTACTAATTCATTCAGTAATTGAATCGAACCGCCCTTTTAACTCAGTGGTAGAGTAACGCCATGGTAAGGCGTAAGTCATCGGTTCAAATCCGATAAGGGGCTTTTGACTTTTTTTTTCATAAAACTCCTATGAAATGGTAGTATTCATATTGAATACTAGGGATGTTGTTTTTATTGGTAATAAAAACCCAACTGTATATGTATAATAATTGAATTAGAAATTGAATTAGAAATTGTATAATTTAACTCTAATAAGTTATTATTCTAATGAGTTAGAGTAGAGTAATTCTAAAAGAAAGTTGAAATTATAATGAATAATGATAAGCCGTCTCTTGAAGCGACAAATATATATTTCTATTTTGTTTTGATTTTGAATTAGATTATTCCAATCAAATCCATTGTAAAGAATTGTAAAGATTAGAAATCAACAAAAGAAAAAGTAAGTGGATCTAACCCATTGAATCGTGACTATATCCACTATTCTGATATTAAAATTCGATAGAGATGAAATTGGAACAGTCGATTTCTTTTTATTTCATATTTATTTGGACTCCACAAGAATCCGTCGATATTTCCGATTCAATCTTCTTGTTCCTAGGAATAAATTAATATTCTATTCCTTTCGAGATAAAGAGAAACATTTATTTCAAGTTACAACCTAAGAGCCTTTTTCAACATCTTATCTTTCTTTGATTCCAGAACACAACAAGATCCATTTCTATCTATATATTCTATCTATTCTATAATAGATAGAAACCTAAATCAAATCATGTCTTCACATATCAAATATTTCCATATCGATACATATGACACTTTTGTTCTGCCAATGTGATGGAGAGTGAGTGCGAAAAAGAAACTTTCATTTTGAGTCTCCTATTATTTAATTTAATATTATTAAATATTGTATTAGATTGAAAAATAGGAACTTCGAATCTTTTTCTGATATACATAAAGTAAATAGAAAAAGATTCGAAGTGGATTTCTCGACCCGTGAAATGAAAAAATAGCCTCTGGAGTTTTTTTGTTTTATATTCATCTGAAGGAAATATGAGAAAGAAAACAATAAATAAAAGAAATAAAATGAAGGAAATATATCAGACTATAGTAATTTAATACACATAGAAATTAGAAAAATACATAAAAATATTGATTTTTATCAATTTCACGAACAAGATCCAAGAATAAGATTAGTTGATGGAGGGGGAGGGGTAGATCTGGGGATCAACCAGTAGCGAGAGAAGGGATCGCTTCTTCCTTGAATTGAAGAGTTCGTTCAAAAAATTCATCTATCTGATTGATGAGCCATAAGACAATTCATGGTTCAGACGACTAGTAAAAATAGAAAAGAATAAACGAATTGAGTTCATGGATTTACCTAAGTCAGGTTATGGACCAATACAAGAAAATATTTTTTTATATTCGAAACCAATTAATTATTAATTATAAGGGGCAGTGCACGAGAAATCAAATCATACATAAAAAATCGAATCCCCCAGCGCCCCCATAACATAAGGTGCTCGGAAATGGTTGAAGTAGTTGAATAGGAGGATTGCTATGACTATAGCCCTTGGTAAATTTACCAAAGATGAAAATGATTTATTTGATATTATGGATGACTGGTTACGTAGGGACCGTTTCGTTTTTGTAGGTTGGTCCGGCCTATTGCTCTTTCCTTGTGCCTATTTCGCTCTAGGGGGTTGGTTTACAGGTACAACCTTTGTAACTTCGTGGTATACTCATGGATTGGCCAGCTCCTATTTGGAAGGCTGCAATTTCTTAACCGCCGCAGTTTCTACCCCTGCTAATAGTTTAGCACATTCTTTGTTGTTACTATGGGGTCCTGAAGCACAAGGAGATTTTACTCGTTGGTGTCAATTAGGTGGTCTGTGGACATTTGTTGCTCTCCACGGCGCTTTCGGACTAATAGGTTTTATGTTACGTCAATTTGAACTTGCGCGATCTGTTCAATTGCGACCTTATAACGCAATCGCATTCTCTGGTCCAATTGCTGTTCTACCCTTGAAGTTTATGGTTCAATTTTTTAATACTAGTTCTCATACTGAGGTTTTGCATTTGACTGCTATCCAAAGGTTAGGCCTTTCTTTCTACGAACTGTTGATGCATGTAAGCAATTAGAAGGGGCTTATCAAGTTGTGTCTATCATAGCTGATAAGTTGATCACTGTTAAAGACCCATACAAGTTTAGGCTTCTGGTTCTCAGGAGGGGGAGTACAGGTGCTGCTGTGTTTGGCATCAGGAAATAGAGTCTTCTTTTTCCTATTTGTCCATATTCCTGATTTATCCTCTGGGTCAGTCTGGTTGGTTTTTTGCGCCAGTTTTGGTGTAGCAGCTATATTTCGATTCATCCTCTTTTTCCAAGGGTTTAATAACTGCTGAACCCATTTCATATCATGGGGGTTGCCAGCGTATTAGGTGCTGCTCTGTAATGCGCTATTCATGGTGGTACTGTAGAAAATACTTTATTATATTCCACCCAGCGGGTGATTGGGGAGTAGACATAAGGGTCTTGTTCGGTAATTCTGTACCGATTTTGCAGATAAAAGTCTTGTGCAATCAAAAGGACTCGAGTTTGATTCAAAGTTCGGAGTTTTGGTGGATGTTACTCATGGGTTTCAATAAAGATTGTCTATTACTTTTTAAGATGTATTCAACTTCAAGTAGGAAAATAAGGGTTGTTGCATTGAAGGTTCTAGGTGTGGGTAATAGTGATGATGATGTGGTGAAATTGATGAGCTGTGTTATTGCCAGTGTTCTATTAGTGTCTATAGTTTCAACTTGATCCTTGAGGACAAGGATCTCAAAGGGAGGATATTAGTTAGGACCCGATTGTACCTAGAAAGGGCCTAATTGTAATAAAGACTTGTTTGATTGCATTTAGCTAGTTAGGAATTGTTTCTGTGCAAAGTCTTTTACCAAATGCTTCAACAATATGATTATGCTTCAGCCTCAAAATGGTAGATGACTACTTATGACTAGCATCAAAAAAAAAAAAAAAAAAAAAAAAAAGAGCTTCACTGTAGCTCATGGGTGGATTAATCGTTTCTGGCCGGAGCAATGACCTATTATGAAGTTTGGCTCATTTCGTTACCGGAGAACCAATGTATGAACAAGGATTAATTTCTACTTCCCCACCTAGCTACTTCTAGGTGGGGTAGGTCCTGGTGGGAGTTTATAGACTTCCATACTTTGTATCTGGAGTACTTCACTTAATTTCCTCTGCTGTATTGGGCTTTGGCGGTATTTATCATGCACTTCTGGGACCTGAGACTCTTGAAGAATCTTTTCCATTCTTTGGTTATGTGTGGAAAGATAGAAATAAAATGACTACAATTTTGGGTATTCACCTAATTTTGTTAGGTATAGGTGCTTTTCTTCTAGTACTCAAAGCTCTTTATTTTGGCGGTATATATGATACCTGGGCTCCTGGGGGAGGAGATGTAAGAAAAATTACCAATTTGACCCTTAGCCCCGGTGTTATATTTGGTTATTTACTAAAATCCCCTTTTGGGGGAGAGGGTTGGATTGTTAGTGTGGATGATTTAGAAGATATAATTGGGGGACATGTATGGTTGGGTTTCATTTGTGTATTTGGCGGAATTTGGCATATCTTAACCAAACCCTTCGCATGGGCTCGCCGTGCATTTGTATGGTCTGG
The DNA here is from genome assembly GCF_014843425.1 of Jatropha curcas. The sequence goes on along the minus strand of NW_023590789.1, from coordinate 11,651,823 downwards.
AGAAGCTTACTTGTCTTATAGTTTAGGCGCTTTATCTGTCTTTGGTTTTATCGCTTGTTGTTTTGTCTGGTTCAATAATACAGCTTATCCCATTAATCAATTTTAATTGTTCAAGTAGGGGAAACAACTCTAAAATCACTAATAAGCTTTCCCAAATAACTATTTTAATCTGGTCTAATTACCTATCTTCCAATAGCACAATCAAACATGAATTAAATCATTAAGTTTTATGATTTGTTTTGTGAATTCATAATCTAAAGTCATTAACTTATGAAAACCCCCCATGAGTCAAACCATATAGCTTCTGCATCAAGTTATTATTCTCATGTAATTAACCTCTAAGAGGTCCGATGGTTTGGACTTGAGTTACGGGTTCGAAAAAAAGACCATACACCTTTGGGCAAGAACGCCTTCTCGCGGAATATAGACCATGCCGCCGTTTTAGGTTCGTGATTTCTGTAGGTGGCGTACGCTACCGAGATCAATTGCAGTCAATTATGTCTCTCTAGAAGTTGGTTAAGCTTGGTTAGCTACCTCTCATTTTGTTCTAGGATTCTTCCTATTCGTGGGTCATTTATGGCACGCGGGAAGAGCTCGCGCAGCCGCAGCGGGATTTGAAAAAGGAATTGATCGTGATTTTGAGCCTGTTCTCTCCATGACTCCTCTTAACTGAGATAACTGAGACAGGAGATCCAATGCTTAAGGTAGGAATCAATTTGATTACACTATATATATTGAAGGAATCAGGTGATATTTAAAAAGTATTCTGTTTTCCTTTCGTTTCAACTCATTTTCTATCTAAAATATTTTTTTTCTGGCTCGGCTATTCCACCCAGCCGAGCCATTACCTTTTATTAATATTAAGATTCTTAATTAAGAAGCCAGGAAAAAGCAATAAAGAAAGAAATCTATTCATCGAGCAAAAGGAGAGAGAGGGATTCGAACCCTCGATAGTTCTTTGTTTCGAACTATACCGGTTTTCAAGACCGGAGCTATCAACCACTCAGCCATCTCTCCGAAAGCTAATTTCTATTTTATTTTTATTCCACCGAATCGAACATGGCCATATGAGTTGATACCATCACTATGTATAGAAAGATATCGTGTGTGAACCTATAGGTCAATCTATTTATCTGTATATATAGATAGATGAAATGCATAATCTAGCATGCCTATTTGTGAACGTGAAATAAAAAAATCACCCTCGACCCCATGTCCGAATAAAAGCGGTTGGTTAAAGGGTTGGAAATAAGTCATATAGAATCAATCGATTCATGGTAAAATCCCTCTACCTTGCATTTTATTAATTTTTTTTGGTCAATATCATAGAGGGATCAAATGGTATAGTTCTTTTGTTGGTAGCTTGGAGGATTTGTATCTAATCTTGTCATCGTTTGCGGTCCCTGATAGAGGGATCAAATGGTATAATAGTTCTTTTGTGGCTAGCTTCGGAGGATTTTTAGAAAAACATGATTATTGCTTCCAATTGGCTGATTTTTGCATTAAATTGCCTACTTCATCAATCTTACTGATTAGTGTATACCACGTTGTTTTTTTCTCCTGATGTTTGGTCAAGTCAACAAAAAATGTATTGTATTTTCTATGGTACATTCAGTTATGATTGGATTAGTTTTTCTGGTAGGTATCCTTAATTTCTCTCAATCTCTTGAACCTATTTGATTCCAGATACAAAAATAAAATGACCCCTTCCCCCGAATTCTTTCGGGTTGCCGAAACACATAAAAAATTCCAATATAAGTCTAAGTTCCAAAAAAAATGCAACAATAAAATAAAGAAAACAAAAAAAATTAGGGAGGGGTCGAATAATTAAATGGAAAATTAAGTCTAATGTAGATTAAAAAAAATATTATAAATGAATTATTATTTAAATTATATAAAAAATGAATTAATTCATCAAATGAATTTATGAGAAGTTTCTATTTTCTTAATTCGAAATTTTTATCAAAACTATCTAGAAATATGAAAACTTTATTAAATTCTATTTATTACTTATTTATATTCTATTTAATTATTACTATTTATTATACTCATCTAACTTTATTATATTATAGAATTATTAATATATTAATTATAAAATTCAAAAATTGAATTTATTAATTCTATTTATTACTATTTATATTCTATTTATTTATTACTATTTATTATATTCTAATTTATTATATTATAGAATTATATAATATATAATTCATATATAATTCATATACATATAATTAATATAATTAAATTAATAGAAAATTGAATAGAAAAAAATGGAATAGAAAATATATTTAATAATATATTTAATAATTTAATATTAAATTTTAATATTAAATATATTTAATAATATATTTTAATAATATATTTATTTAATATAAAATAGAAAATGAATATAATTAATAATAAATAAATATAATAAATAATATAAATAATAGAATTAATAGAATATAAATAATAGAATTAATAGAATATAAATAATAGAATTAATAGAATTAGATTCTAATAAAATTAGATTCTAATAAAATTAGATTATATAATTAGAATTAGATATAATAATTAGATTATATGATTATATAGAATTCGAAAGAGAATAGACTTCGAAATTCGAAATAATAATATATATATATTAATTGGTTTAGTAGTGGAATTTGATAAAATCGCCCTGAACTGAAGAAAGTATCTGTCCTAGCTCTGACCAAATATTCTTTCGTATCAAGAATCAAGAACGAAAATGCGGATATAGTCGAATGGTAAAATTTCTCTTTGCCAAGGAGAAGACGCGGGTTCGATTCCCGCTATCCGCCCAGGGCAATGTATTTAAGATAAGAGGATAAAAGATTCGTTATAGTTGACTGTAAATAGTTGACTGGAATTGGAATATAATACACCCCCCTAAAAGAAAAAATGACTAGTTAATAGGGTCAAGTCTAATTTTTTTTGTCAAAAAAATGTAATGTTGCGGGAACGGGATTTGAACCCATGACCTCAAGGTTATGAGCCTTGCGAGCTACCAAACTGCTCTATCCCGCGATGAAAAGAAACCAAACTAATGGACAAACAAAGATTGAATGCGCCCCTCTTCCATATATGTACAAATAGAATAGCCTATTTATACAGAATGGTAAAGGGGCCCCTCTATGATCATCGATCATAGAAATAAATAGAAAAAGTAAGGGATATTTTAATCCTTACCAACTTGATCTTGTTGCCCCCGGCAACAAACATGCGTGAACCATTTCACGAAGTATGTGTCCGGATAGTCCAAAGTCTCGATAGTTAGCTCTCCTGTTACCCCGTAACAAACATGCATGAACCATTTCACGAAGTATGTGTCCAGATAGCCAAAGGTCTCGATAGTTGCCTCGGTCTTCCAGCGAAAAAACAACGTCGATGAAGACGTGCGCGTGGCACCTATTTCGCCGGTAGGGATTGTAACTTTCCATGAATTTCCCATTTATTCACTCAAACGATAGAACTTCGGCTTATTTCTTTTTTTGAGATCGACGAATCAAATGATATTTTTGTTTCCAAATTTTTGCCTCTTCTTCTCCCGTCTGATCAAAACTTTTCCTTGCCATAATATTTCACTTCCTATTAGTATGCGGATTTACAAGTCGATCCTCAGATGTTAGAAATTATAAAAAATCGGCCTTATCCAAAGCGAAAAAAATGATATTTTCGCGGGATACAGGCACAAAACAGATTTAACCAAATTTACCTGATGGTAGAAAGGGCATCAAGAAAGGCCGCATAAGTGAAGATATAAACCTACAGAAAAAGTGGCAATCCAACCAATCTTGCGCTTGCTACAATGGAAAGAACTACTGGTTTATCTCTCCATCGAATCAAAATTAAGGCCAAAGGCGTTACGTTCATGAGCCCCACGCTAAAAGTTTCAATTCAATTTCCTGCCAATATCCCACGCCAAGAAATAAAAACATAAATCAGTAGCCCCTCAAACAAGATGTCCAAATAAGAACATCCACGCCCAGACCGATAAGTATTCATACCGAAAGGTGTGTATATGCTCATTGATAGTTGTGAAGAGTTCTAACCATAGATAATTTCTCCTTAAACCCATCCCATCAAATCAAGTGGACAGATTTCATTAAACTGTTTGAAACATTACCCCTGCCATAATGTGATGTGCTTCACGAATGCCAATAAAAAGTTAACCCATCCAATTGGTATTTAAACATCCAAAGGAAAACCGCCCAAATAAAAATTGCGTCCCAAGCCGAAAATAATCACAAGTACCACCGCGTCCCGGACCATTCGCAAAGGCAAAACTATAACCCCAAAATCCTTTTTATCTGCATTAACTTTCGAACCACGCTGACCATCCTACAAGCACCTTTTTACCTAAGATTAATGTGGTTGTATGTAAACCTAGAGCTCATCAGCATGATGAACCAAGAAGTATCTCAGGCCCTATTGTTTAAAGAATAATGAATTTACTATTTTCATTATAAGAATAGTGAATTACTATTTTCATTAACAGCATTTAACCAGCCAGGCAACCATATGCTTCGACCCGCATTGAATGCTGGGCCATTCGTTGAAGATAAAAGCACATCGAACCCGTATGAAGTTTTACCATGAGCAGATTGGATCCATTGGGCAAATATGGGTTCGATCAAGATTTGTTTCTCCGGAGTCCCAAAAGCAAGCATGACATCATTATGGACATAAAGTCCCAAAGTATGAAATCCCAGAAAGAGGCTGGCCCAACTTAAATGGGATATGATAGCTTCTTTATGGTCTAGCATTCTTGCCAATACATTATCCTCATTCTGTTCCGGATTGTAATCTCTAATAATCTCTAATAAAAAATATAGCTCCATGAGCAAAAGCTTCTATCATGATGAATCCTGCGATGTATTGGTGATGAGTATAGAATGTGGCTTGAGTAGTAAAGTCTTGCACTATGAATGCATAAACATGTAATGAGTACATGTGTTGAGCTACTAAGGAAGTAATAACCCCTAAAGAAGCTAGAACAAGGCCTAATTGAAAATGAAGCGAATTGTTGATTGTGTCATAAAGACCCTTATGTCCACTCCCCAATCGGCCCCTAGGAGGAATATGTGCTTCTAAAAGATCTTTTATACTGTGCCCAAGCTCGAAGTTAGTTCTACACATATGACCAGCAATGAGAAAAATAAATCCAATAGCCAAATGATGGTGTGCAATATTAGTCAACCATAAACTTTGTGTTTGTGGATGCAATAGAATGGCAGTTCCTGATCCTTGGGAGATACCAAATAAATGACTAGCTGAATCGGGATGATCTAGAAGGAGCAAATAGTAATTAAAATAGATAAATTCCAGTCTAATTAGCAAATTTTCAGTAACCATCTAAAAAATAGTGCTAATATAAATAATATAATAGTCGGTCTCAAGTGTATCACTAGCAACAAACTACTACCATCACTATTGTTTAATGTGAAACTCTTGTCTTCATCGCTACTCAAATCCATATTATTCTTCCACTTAATTTGAAGAAAACAAGCAACAAAGAGAATTTATTTAACCTATTAATAAAAAAGTGGAAAAAGGGAGAAACAAAAAAGGGTCACGAAGTAATAAAAAGAGTAAGTGGGTTTTTATAGAAAGAAAGAGTAAGAAAGTGAAAAGAAGAGAAACCCAAATAATCAATGAAAATGTAATATTATATCCATTCAAAAGACTATATTTGTGTCAATGAAAAATTAAACTTAGCTTTTTCAAAAAACAAAAATCCAAATAGCCAAATTGGATTGCAAAGAAAAGGAATCATAGTAAGAACTAAACTACATTAACGTAAGGCAAACAAGAAATCCGTGATAGCAAAAAATTTGACTGTCAAGAGCAAATATTTTATCAACTACTCTAAGAGAGGGAGAGATAGATTGACCAAGAGAGGATGGGAGGGCATAATATAAAGGTGTTCATTATTCAGAGTAAACCGTTAAATCAAACTAGAGCAAATAAAATTAAGCAATTTGAGAAATTTATTAATTTGACTTTATATGAAATGTAATCTACAAAACTATAAAATAACTCTCTTTAGTCTTTAGCTTAATTTACTTTGAGAAATTTACTATTCTCTCAACACTATTTACTTAATTAATTTTATCAAATATCGGCACTATTTACTAAATTGGGTATAATTTGATATTATGGTGCTATTGTAACTAAAGTTGAAGTTCAAGGTATTAGGAGAAAAAAGTTGGATTTAGTGTACAATTAAAACTATTTACAAAGTTTGAGATTTTTTTTTAATGATTTAGCCTCGTATACACAAATTAGCTTTGTGGTCTAAAGGGAACCTGAAATTTTAAAGAGGAGCTAAATGATGTACACAAGCTTGTTGAAAGTTTAAAGTTTGGCTGAAGAGATAGATTACAAAATTATAAGTATTCTAGATGCAATTATAAGTATGAGGAAATAACTGCAGGAATGCACAAAACTGTTATTGGGTTTATAGAGAAATTAAATGCAAAAAATGTCCGATGCGTAAATTTATCCGTGTTTTATGTAAGAAATTTTTTGGTATCTTCAACTTTTACTTTGAACTATTAACACTTTAATTTGTAAAATTTTACCAATTAAATACTTCAATTTGTAAAAATTATTCTATTGAATACTCAAACTTCTAAAATTATATCAGTTAAAAATTGATTAGATAGTTGAAAACTGTGAAAATTATTATTCCAAAAATTATACTAACCACTAATGTTCTGAGAACCAGATCGGTCATTGAACCAGCGAAGACAGGGGTTCACTGAACCGGAGGGTTCAACTGGATTTTTATTTATGATATTTTAAAATATAATTAAAAATATAAAATTTGCAAATATGTAATAATTTTTACAAAAAAAAAAAGATAAAACAATTAAATTGAAAATAAATAAAAGCTCTTTTATGTTCACTAACAAACAAAACATGTCCTTTAAATAAAAAAATTACGTCATACTACCTCTAAGCAGAACAATCAAATTGTTTCGAACATGCTAACCACACATTAAGTAAATATCTTGAACATGCATGTCAAAACACGAAAAAAATGTTATTGGTAATATAGAGAGGGATACAATTTTAACAAAATTTCAGAGACATAATAGGTCACTTGCGAAATTTGAGGTGCCATGATGATTTTTTCCGTAAAAAACGTAGATCTATTTATTCATTTGGATTGGAAACAAAAGAAGTTTGTTAGAATTAGAGAAGATCTATTAGGATTGTTTCAAAGCATTGAAATATATTTGATGAATGAGAAAGTTATGTTGCATTAACAATATATCAAAGATATGCTAGCCTAGGTGTATACCATGGTGATTTTACTTCTGTTAAATATTTGAGAGCATGCTCCAATTATAAATACTTTTACTCTGAAATATCCAAATGTTAGCCTCTTTTCAAATGACTCTTCATTTTGTGAAAATGTAAGAATAATCATATACGAGTTTAAAATAATAAATATTAAAAGGGTACCATTACTGTCAGAACGTTGCTTGTTGATGCTAGAACAATGCATCTATTAAAACAATACACTGACTATTTTGCCCCTGATATTAACCAAACCAAAAATACTTCAATAAAAATCAAGAAAATTAAATCTAAAAACGTAATGAAAAAATTGAATTTCCCATAAATCAACCTAACATGGCTAACAGATTTCCATTATTCAAGCACAAACCTGAGTACATTCAAAAAACTATTCACAGTTTTCATGTATTCAGAGAAAAAAAAAAAGACTCTAATCGTCAGAAATTTCTTAGACCGGCTTACTGCTTTTCTTTTGCGAATTGGGAGCCCTGAGCTCAACCACCAATTGCAATTTCATGTTAAGCCCCAATTTCTCTAATAGGGATGGCATGCAACGGGTTAGGTACCACATAAAATGCACTGCCCCATATCCGAACCCAATTATAAATTAAATACCCAAATCCAGATTCAAATCTATTTAGAAATTCACCTTTCCTACCTAAATTTGTCTGTCCCGAACCCCAGATTCAAATCCATTTAGAAATTCACCTTTCCTACCTAAATTTGTCTGTCCCGAACCCCAGATTCAAATCCATTTAGAAATTCACCTTTCCTACCTAAATTTGTCTGTCCCGAACCCCAGATTCAAATCCATTTAGAAATTCACCTTTCCTACCTAAATTAAACCAAAAACAACACAAGAAAACCTAAAATGTACAAAAACAAACACGCAACCATGCAAATCATGCGATTATAACTTAACAAATTTTCCCGCTTTGCGAGGCTATCATTGGTTAATTGGTAAAGATACATGTACTTGATGTCCCACTCAAGAAAGAGACCCGAGTCCTAATAGTCCCGCTAAATGGTAATTCAATATAGATTCTACATCTTGGAACCAAGCTAATTTTGGAGCAGCTTTGTGATAATGGAACCAACTAGCAAAAAGCATTAAAGTTATAAAGACCAATGCACCAATTGCAGTACAATACAGTTGTAATTCATTAGTTATTCCAGATGCTCTCCAAAGCTGAAAAGAATCGAAGGTTATTCCCCCCCCCCCCCTTCTGGCGAACGAATAATCATTGAGTTCTCCTCTTTCCGAACAACACATATAAAGAGACCTTCCAACAGTCAAGTCAAGTATTAGTGAACCTATGAGAGATGCTTATAATTAGTTTCTTTCTCTTCTATCTCCCATTTATCTAGTTTCATTAGTTATTCACTAGAGCAAATATGATCTAGAAGTCTATCCAGGGCAAGTGTTCGGACTATTATGACATTGGCATGAGGCGCTTAACAGACCTTTCTAGGCTTTGAATTAACGCAAAAACAATTTTTTGTGCAACCTTGCAACCTTGTGTATTCCTATCTTAATTAAAATTAAGTTTCTAGTAGAGACTACTTTATGTTTTACTTATGTGTTACTTTACATAGAACATATTACTATTACTCTATTCCAAATCAGGTGAGAGGTCATTCATCATTACTAAGAGACATGTCGGGATCTATTCTATATTTAGGCATTCAATACTCTATTCCAAATCAGGTGAGAGGTCATTCATCATTACTAAGAGACATGTCGGGATCTATTCTATATTTAGGCATTCAAAGGTATCTTTTATTCGTTTTAATATTTAATATCAGAAAAGAAAAAAAAATAGAAAGTATACATTCTCTACTAGTTATATCTGTGTATCGTTTATTCCTATGAAATACCAACGAAAAGGGACGATTTTAGAATTCGAAGGGGTATAATGAAATTCACCAAATTCTTTGATTAGTTCTTCCCAAAGAAAGGATCTGCCGATAGGGATATCAAATAATTAATTATAAAAAATTTGTTATAAAAAATATAACAAATAGTAAAAAAATAGTAAAAAAAAGAAAATACTAAATAATATACCAAATAATAAATTATACTACTAAATAAATAAATTATACTAAATAATAAATAGGATAAATAATTAAATAATAAATACAAATAATAAATACAAAGAGAGCGCTCTTCTCATATTCGAAACGCCTTGTGATCTTCAACCAATTTTGCGCTTCAATATAATTTCCGGGAGTAAGCGCTATAGCTTGTTTCCAATACTCCGCGGCTTGATCGAACCAAGCCTCCACAATTTCAGAATCTCCCTGCTAAATGGCCTGTTCCCCTCAGTCAGAATAGGCGAGCAAATTCCTTCCATTAGAACTGTACTTGAGAGTTTCCTACCTCATCCGGCTTAGCAGTCAATTCTTTTAATGTCCCATTTTTTATTTTTTCCCGAGTTAACCAAAAAAGGTTAATTAGATGAGTTTCAAACTTGAATTTTGATTAATGATCAGTTTTATCTTTTCTCTCACCTTCAAAAGAATAAAGTGTATGCGTTCTACTATTGTTAGAATTTTTGAAAGGTAACTATCCCAGTTTTCTATTTTTCTTTTTCTATTTTTATATATAAATATATATAGAATCTTTTAAAAAGCCCTTCCCTTAAAAGAAAGACTTACTCTCTTTGGGATCTAATACTACACCACTGCTCAATACTTTATGAGATCAACTTTGTTACATAAGTTTATTCCTAACTTTTGTCTCATATTATGACATAAGTAAGCAGTTCTTATTGTATCAACCAAAAATCTTGCTAATTGATCTTTACGATGCTTCCTCTATCAATTAGATCCTTTATCCATAGAATAAAGTATCTAGACATTTTTTTCTTCATATTTTGACTTCTATGAAGTTGTTTTCTTTACTAAATCTAATAAAAATCGTTGTTTTGGACGATGCATATATAGAAAGCCTATTCCATTTTTCTTTTCTATTCTTTTTTCTTTCTATAGTGGAGATAGTCGCACGTAATGATAGATCACGGCCATATTATTTAAAGCTTGTGGTAAAAAGGGTTTCGTGCTACTACCCGAAAATAATATTCCAAAGCTTTTGTGTGTTCTCCATTACTTATGTGAATAAGGCCATAACCTAATCAGTTATGTGAAGCATCACTATACACATCATACGGTCTACTCGAAATTGGCTGTGTCAACACTAGAGCCCCAGTAAGCATCGGTTTAAGCTTCTCACAACTACTTTGACATTTATCAGTCCACTCAAATCTGACATCTTTTCGAAGAAGTCTAGTCAAAGGGGCCGTAATGAGAGAAAATCCCTCGACAAATCTTTTATAATAACCAGGCAATCCTAAGAAACTTCAAATTTTTGTAACATTCTTAGGTGGCTTCCATTCAAGTACTGCCTCAATCTTCTTCGGATCAACTCTAATACCCCCAGCAGAAATGATATGATCCAGGAAAGCAATTTCAGATAACCAAAATTCACACTTACTCAACTTAGCATACAACTGCCTCTCTCTCAATATCTGAGTACAATCCTCAAATGGTGATCATGGTCCTCTCTAGTCTGAGAATACACTAAGATGTCATTGATGAACACAACCACAAATTGATCGAAGTAAGGATGAAAGATCCAATTCATCAAATCCATGAAGACTGCAGGAGCATTAGTCAGACCAAATGGCATCACCAAAAACTCGTAGTGACCATAACGTGTCCTGAAAGCAGTCTTAGGTACATCTGATTCCTTAACCCCCAACTAATAATAACTCAATCTAAGATCTATCTTTGGGCACACGCTAGCTCTTCTCAATCGATCAAACGGATCATCTATCCAAGGCAATAGATACTGGTTCTTCACAGTAACTTTGTTAAGTTGTCCGTAGTCAATACATAGTCTCAGGGATCCATCCTTCTTCTTTACAAACAACACTGGAGCACCCCACGGAGATACACTAGGACGAATGAAACCCTTTTGAAGCAACTCCTGAATCTAAATCTTCAACTCTCTCAACTCAATAGGTGCCATCCGATATGGAGTAATGGATATCGGAGCGGTACCGGGCAAAATCTCAATACTAAACTCAACCTCTCTCGGGAGGTAAACTAGGCAACTCCTCAGGTAATACATCCAGAAAATCACATATTGTGGGTATATCATGCACATTACGAGATTTCGACTCTGGATCAAGTACACAAGCTAAGAATGCCTCACAATCATGCTTGATCAATGTTCTAGCAGTAGAAGCAGAAATAACATTAGAGAGGTAATCCGACCTCTCACCCACAACTACGATCTCCTCACCAAACGAAGTCTAGAGTGTAATCCTCTTAAGTCTACAATCAACTATAACTCCATGTCTAGATAACCAATCCATACCCCAAATCACATCAAACTCCTGGAAAGGCAACTTTATCAAGTCTCCCAGAAACATATAGCCATGAATTACTAATGGAAAATCCTTATACACCCGATTAACTACCACACTATAACCCAAGGGATTAGTGACCTCGATACTATGCTCTAACATGTCAGCATGCATATTACCCAACTACCCATATGTATGCACAAATATGAATGCGTAGAGCCAAGATCAATCAAAGCATGTACAAGGGTGTCAAAGATACAGAATATATCGACTATGACGTCTAGTGCATCTTTCTCCTCTCTAGTCCGAATGGTATATGCTCTGGCAGGTGCTCTGGACTCAGGCCTGTCCACTGTCTCAAAAGCCGGTCTCTGACTCCTAGTGCCTATTGTATCACAATGACCTCTACCTTTGCCTCTTAGAACAAAGGGAGCTGACCTCCCAGTCTATTGAGCTGAACCAATCGGAGCCATATGACAATCTCGGATTATATGCTCTATGGACCCACATCGAAAGCATGCTCTAGGAAACCTCCTACAAACCCCCAACATGCCTCCTACCACACTGAGTACATGCTGGTATGTCAGTCCACGTAGTACCTCCACCACTAGCAATAGATGTAGTTTGTGGAGCTGATCTAGCATATGTACCCTGCCCATGCCACTGACCCGATCTAAACCCAGACTAATGTGCACCTCTGTGTCTCTTACTGCCTGACTAAACCCCAAAAGTCTGACCAAATACTACTCCCTAAAACCTCTTATGCTGACCCTGCTGACCTCGCTGTCTGCTGGCCTGCTGCTCAGTCCTAACCTCCTCAAGCTCTAGAGCAGCCTCCATTAGGGAAGCTAATGAAATGTGGGGATGAGCAACCAAATGTATCCTATACTCATCATTCAAGCCTTTCCTGAAGCGCTTGCACCAATCCAACTCAGAAGGAATCAAATCAGAGACATACATACTCAAGTAGATAAACTCTCGCTCATACTCTGATACAGTCATCCTGCCTTAAGCTCTAGAAACTCAGCCTTACGTTGATCAATAATGCTCTCCAATATAGTTCTGTCTAAACTCAGAAAAGAAGAAATCCCAGGTCCTCTCCTCAGTATTGACTGCCCGAGACACAGTCTCCCACCACTGATAAGCCTCTTCCTTCAACAAGGAAGTGGCATACACTAAACTGTCCTGAGGGGAAAACTGCATTTGCTCTAATATCCTCTCCAAAGACTGAAGCCAATACTCCGCCGTGAAAGCCATATCATCTTTCTTATCCATAAACTCAAAAGCATCATACTTCCTCAATTTCTCTATAGGAGGACGAACTAGAATAGGAGCTAGAACGTCCAAAGCCTGGGGAACAACTCCCGCTACCTACCTCAAAGTAGCAACTAACTACTGAACAAGTATATCCTGATTAGGCGCCACAGGACCTGTAGTAGCCTGCCTCACCCTCAAGGCGCGCGCTGCATCCAAACCTTAAACACCACCAGCGGCACCACCAGCAGGAATACTACCACCAAGAGGGGCATAGCTATCCACCTTCTCATCAGAAGGGTGCTGAGACATCACTAGACTCCTACAAAGACCAAAAGGTTCGCATTAGAGAGAAGTTCCAAACCAGACCAATATCGCATGTATTTAACTTAAACTACTTATACTCTCACTTCAAAGCAGATAAATTCCTATATTATATAGTCCTAGAATCGCCTAGACCTATGCTCTGATACCACTAAATGTAACAACAAACCTAGAGAAAACAGCCAGCTATCGGACACAGTGCAGGAACCGATGACCATCGCCATTACAATTGCGAATCACTGCTCCGTAAACCTCTGAGCTAAGGCTGGACTCAACCATAACCAGAAATACCCTGTACGATGCTATAGGAATTTAGTCAAACTTAAATGGGCAATCTGGCTATTTTAAGCTTATTCTTTTTCTTGTTAGTTATTTTCATTTTTTCTGTAGTTAGTTACATTTTCATTTCTTAGTTACTTAAGAATTCTAAATTAAATAATGAATATGAGAAAACAACAAAAAGAAAAAGAATCGATCGTTCGAGTAATTCCAAAAATTTTGATGAGGAAAAAATGAGAGATAAGAGGAAGTATATCTATTAATAAATTGTGGTATATATACATCTATATTGAATTGCGGAATATAGAAATGATAGAATCCTTTTTTGATTAGACTAACTAAAATTAGGGGGCTCTGATAGAGATGAAAGAAGATAGCACGAACTAACAAATAAAAAAGTAGAAAAAGCCACTTTTATAGGAATCGGTATCTGGATGACTTCAACAAGTTTTCAGCTTAGAATATAAATGATGAATGGGATTATTTAGTAATAGATTCTTTTAAATCTTCAATAACAAAAAGGGGATATGGCGAAAAATTGGGTAGACGCCCTACCCGGACTTAATTGGATTGATGCCTTGGTATGGAACTACTAAGTTGATAACTTTTTCAAATTCAGAGAAACCCTGGAATTAAAAATGGGGGCAATCCTAGCCCAAATCCTGGTTTTCCGAAAACAAACAAAGGCTTCAAAAGACAGAATAAAAAAAAAATGGATAGGTGCAGAGACTCCAATGGAAGCTGTTTCTAAACAATGGCAGTTGGCTTGCGTTTGCATTAGTAAAGTTAAAAGGAAAGGGTGAATCCCTTTCTCGTTTTCAAACACCTCCAGACAACGCGATAAAGTAAAAAAGGTAGCTAAACCCTTATACTTTCCAATATGTATACGTATTGAAGAATTCACTATCTCAAATGATTTATAAATGATTTAATAGGGGGCCCGATCCATATTTTTTTTTTGTTTCATCTTTAATTTTATCTTATGGAAATTTTTAATCTTAATATTTATTATGCAAATGAAAATAACAAAAAATTGTTTTGAAATTGATTTCAAGTGTGAAGAAAGGATTTGAATTCTTAATTGATCAAATCATCGTCCATAGTCTGATAGACTACACTGATTAATCGGGACGAGAATAAAGATAGAGTCCCATTCTACATTGTCAATTATCTACAACAAGTGAATTTCCCTCTATAGTAAGAGGAAAAAATCCGTCGCACTTTAAAAATCGTTCGACGGTTCAAGTCCCTCTATTCCCCAAAAAGGCCCGTTCGGACTTTCTACCTTACTTATTTTATTTTACCTATTTCATCTCTTTTACTGACTTAACGGTTCTCACAAATTTTCAGTTATCTTCTCATTGCCCATTCTGTGATTTCTTTTCTCGACGAAACACTATCCAGATTGTTGAATTTTTTTCACATACACGTCATTTGTCGATTAGATATGATACACATCAAAATAAACATCTTTGAGCAAAACAAGGAATTCCCCGTTGGAAATTGGAATGATTAAACAATTCCAAATTCATTATTTCGAACTGGAAATTTACGAAGTCACTCGTTTTTCTTCTTTCTTTTTTTTTATCTTTTTTTTTTTTTAAGATACAAAGTGCCAGAATATCACAGGGTCTGGATAAAGACTTTAGAATAACTTTTTTCATCTTTTTAAATTGAAAGTGAATAGACCCATGTCGTTAGGTAAAATGAGGAAAGACGTTCACGTCGAAAAAATTGGTCGGGGATTAGTCACAGCAGGTAGAGCAGAGGACTGAAAATTTTGTTTTTTTTTTTATTTCTTATATTTTTATCGTTTTTTTTCCTTCGTGTCACCAGTTCAAAGTGGTCTAGGTTTGTCTGACACATGATACAATTTGTGTATGAGTATTTCTGTTAATTTTAATTAACTTAATATAAAATTGAGATTTACCTTAATTAGAAATATATATTGAATTAATAATAGGATTTGAAAATCTCAATTTGATTATAATCTTGATATAGACCAGCATACATAATTCATGAGGTTATAGTAATAATCGTGGATAATACTATACTTTAACTTTATTCTATATAAATGTCTGGGAGATAAGTAGATATAGCCTTTTTTTTTTTTTTTTTATGATGTTAGATGTGGAGATAAACGAGTTTATGTCTACTAAATAAAAAAGAAAAATGTCATGTCAAAACCAGAAAATTAGATTAGTGTTTCCTCCTCTTTTTTATTTGATTTGTTCATAAATGTGTCTCTCTCTCTTCAACACAAGAAACAAAAAATAATGTTTATTTATTATACTATCATATAATAGTATTGCGCGATATTAAGGTTAAAGTAAATAAGGGTGGATATAGTAATGCTTATTTAAGTATGAAAGTTAATCTAGTCTATAGACAGTTTGGAAGGGTGGAAATATCCACAGTTTCATCTCATAGAACTTTACTGTTATAAAATTGAATCCACGCGTATCTCTTTATTTCTTTCTGTATTTTATTTTTTCTTTCAGTTATTCTACTTTCCTTCATTTCTCCCTCTTGATCGTTGATGTGACTTATATAGAACTCCATATCTTACAAGGGATCTATAGGGACTGTGCGCTCGTATAAAGTGCACTAATTGCAGAATTCGTTTAGTTCAATGCCTATTAGGCTCTGATCTCGTCCCGAAATAAATATCTTCAAAAATTAAAGAATTGTGAGGAATTCAACGGAATCGCCTAATTGTATTCATCTATCTCATTTGTATTATTATTATTTTCCTTCTTTAGTCATATCCCATAATAATTGGTGAATGAAACTATCGAATGATATCTGTTTATGACCGTATACAAGAGAGCTGTACAAAATAGTTCCGTTGGAAATAGCTGGAGTTTGTAACTACTGAACAGATTAGTTTATCTAATTATTTCACATGAGGGCGTCTTGTATTTCATAAAAAATTGGGATGCCAATATAATCTTTACGTAAGGGCCACCCTACCCAACTTTCGGGCATTAAGGATACGTTTTCAGACGCGGATTGATTATCATAAAAAGATTCCCAGCATATTCGTAAGATTCCTCTTTCTTTGAAAACATCCTGCACTGGTTTTCCCCCAAACCCAGAAAACAGACGCGAATTCTAGGATTCTTCCTTGGGGGCCAAATACTTATATACAACTTGCTTCTTCTGGTTTGATCTATACCATAACTCTCATTCTCGTATAGCACTTATGATATAAACACTAGCTACACCTTAGTCCTCGTCCCTCAGGGCTACATACATAGTGCCACATTGGCCGAACGCAGATTACATTTGTAGCCCAAACTCATAGTAAAAAATGCACAAAGCAATGGTAATGCAATTCTTCGGGGCTTTATTATGTTTCAAAAGGTCTCTATCTCAGGTCTCTCGTTACATCAAAAACCTAAGACTCTATGAACTAGCCCCATGTTTGGATCCTAGCCAAGCAGAACAAAACGACCTGCATCTTTGTTTCTCCTCTCCCGCAATTTATTTGTATAATATAAGTTATTTCAAAAGTTATAAGTATTTTCACATTTACGAATGAAATTTATGAAGATTGACTTGCTTTTGTTATTTTGTTACAAAACTGACCATCTTTCTCTAATTTACTAAATCGTGGACGGATACTGACCTTTTTATATTTTGAAAAAATGTTCAGAGGGATCTTTGAAGTAGACGGCGGTTGATAGAGTAATCCTCCGATTCATAATTCCTAGTATGAGTAAGTGCGCTTCAATATTAAAAACTTGTGATTGGTAGTTAAAACACCGGATTTCCCGGTTGAGACCCTTAACTTCGATCTTCATAAACTTTCTCGAAATATTTTTACGAATTTTGTTTATTAGGCAATCTATTAACCGCCTCCGGTTTAGGGTGGACAGCCTGGCAAATAGACATTCTACAGGAATTTAGCTTATTCGGACTCCCCGAACCAGTTACTATAAGAATCCGTGCCGGTACCTGAACATCCCCCCGTAATTGTACATTGATCCACCCATAGCAATAACATATTTGGTTCTCGGCATTATCGTTTCATATAATCTCACTAAAGAGGGAGCCATTTTCATGGTTACTGTGCCGGGCTTGTTAAAATTCAGGTCCGCTGTCTAGGACTAGATCTTGGTTAACTAGTCCATAACGATTCAAATCGAATCAGTGAGTGACCTATTAACCGAAGAAATTTCAATGAAGCCAACAACTAGGTACCATAGAGCACTAGGTGGGCCATAAACTGGAGAGTCTTGACCAATTTGAAAGATTATTTGATGTAGTTGAAATAACTGAAATTTTAGTTGTTTGATCAAGTAAAAGTTTTCACTTATATAAGGAGTGAGAGGTCTTAAGTTCGAATCCTCTCGATCACATGAGTTTTAACCAATTTGGTGAGTTAAGAGCCTATCTCTATTGTGTAGTTTGGCCTCCCCATGAATAATAATAAAAAAAGTGTTCGAAACTTTTCCCGAGTGGAGTCATAATTTTATATAAATTACTATTTAATTCAACTTAGTAAAATCTACAAATCAGAATTTCTATTTTCAAAAAACTAAATTACGGTATGTATATCATAATTTAATGAAAATTTTAATAGAAATATTATTTAGTTAAATGACTATTTAGTTAAAAAAAAAAGAATACTTAATTTTAAATTTGTTTGAAATTATAACATTGCCACATATATCGCGTAATAAGTTTTTCTCCGCGCCCTTTGCTAATCGTGGAATAAAAACTCCGGTAAATTAGAAACATGCTAAAATAGGAATAGCACTTGATATATAGTTAGAACAATCGCCCAGCATATCTATATCATATTCTGTAAATCAGAAAGACATAGGTGCGCTTCCTATGGAATGTGGAAAATATAACGTAGATTAAGTACGAGTCGAATTGGAGATAATTCGCTAAACTCATACACTCATAACGGAATTAGTCAAAACCTAATTCTATACCCGATTCATAACTAGAAAGTTTTTCTGGACCCTTTCTAATCGGGGCTAAAACTCCAGAAATTAGAAATGCCAAAATAGGAATAGCACTTGATATTATTAGAAATGCCCAGAAAATATCATATTCGTAAAGCAGAAACATAGACGAACTCCTATGAATGTGAAAAATAGATCGGATTAGTCGCTTCGACCTGGAATTCATTGTCAAGTCATCCGCAACTGTTTGTTTAGTCAAAACAACAATTCAGTTTGATCGAATCGTCCAGTTTCGTTTGTTTGCGGTGTTTCCATGTTGCGTTTTAAGATTTATTGATTGGAATTAATCCTATTTTATTTACATTCCACTTATTTCGATTTCATTTCGATATAGTACTAATTTGTTATGCATATATAGGGCAAGAATGATATATGTATGTATAACTAAATGTTTAATTACTTACATTAATGAGCTTAATTAAAGATATAATAAGTATTGATATTGTGATTGTGAAATATTAGAAACGGCGGATAGGATATTATTGTGAATTACTTGATGGATGCACTCTGTGAACTGTATTGATAATGTGATTTATAAAGTATGGACATTCCAAATTACAAATGAAATGTTGCCGGATTTTGGGCAAAACACTTTATAAATAGCTAGATTAGTTATATTATTAATAGGAAAAACTACTATAGTTATTGGTATTATAAAACATAAATTATCAAAGAACCATAAGCCTTATTAAAACTAGCAATTAGAATAAATAAATAAACAAATAGTAAAGCTGCTATATTGGTCAAAGTTAATAAATGAATGAGAATTAAATTTCTTGAATTAAAATTCTTAGAATTTTCTTTCTAGATGCTTATAAGGTTGAAGAATGACAAGACAAAAGCTAGAAGGGAGCAGTAATAAAGATAGTCCTGTTAAAAACGATAAAGAATTGTGAGTAGAGTTAGATAATCCACATCGTTCAAGCATTTTGCATTCATGCATACATAAATAATATGATACCTATCTGAAGCACGTACACATGTAGTAATGCCATTTAGGCATATGTGCCATGAACCGCATCGAATGTATATTTTTATACATTGAAATATATAGGATATTGGATATTTTACATTGTGCATATGATGTGAAGTTTTTGTGATTGGACGTGATTTGTTTGTGATGTACTGTGGAGTTGGAATAATCAGTTGTCTACCATAATTCTCTTGGCAGAAAGATAAGAAGATGGCTCCATGTGCTCTGATTTATGGATTCCGATCTAGAGCACTACCAATGATGTGGGTCACCCTAGGGTGAGAGCACGAGTATGGTGAGAATGCCGTCAGTGCGCCGTAAGCGGGTGGAGTGGCGCCCCATGTGCACTCCTTGATTTGATGCACATTAGTGATAAAAGAAAAAAAAGCGAAAAAGAAAGGTAAAATAAAAAAGAAAAGAAAAGGATTATTTGATGGACGGGGTCATTAAGCCCAAACGGGGGGTGGGGTCCCCAAGTGCACTTGACATAAGGATCATGGGATGGATGCAGAAGAAGAAAAAAAAAAAAAATCTTATGTCTGATATTCTGGAGAGCGGCGACATCATCATCATCATCATCTTCTTTCATTAACGCATGATCTGAAAAGCTTCCCTTCCGTCAAACCACTGCTACCTTACCGATGACTTTTTCTGGCTAAAGTCCACCATCCGAAGCTGCTAAATGGCTGAACTTGGCGTCTCCGTCGGGTATTGCTTCATGCTCTTCGTCTTCTGTGTTTTCCACTACTGTTCAGCCGTCTATGAATCTGTTTCTATATTGTGGGAATGGTAAATTTGAGATAGATGTCTGTTGTTTTGAATACTAAAGATTTGGTTTAAATGGAGAAAGATGTTATATTTTCGATGGAAATATGTGCCTGCCAAGTGTTTGTAAAAATGACAGAGTGAAGCCTACCAAGTGTTTGTAAAAATGACAGAGTGAATAAGGAGCTACATTATGAACGTGAACATGTTGCAAGCTGTCTTTCTTGCTTCTAATTATCTGCAGTTTTGATTCTGAAGTTGTTTTGTCTCTCTTCCTAGAGAGTTGTTCCGTCTCTCTTCCTGGAGAGTATTTTGGTTTAGATTTTGTCAATTAAGAATAAGGTTTTTTTTACCCACCTTATTTTTTATTTACTACCTTAATTTTAAGTGTGAGACATCGTGTTAGTCTTTTCGCTCTCTATATTTTTGAACATCTTTGCAATTATGAAAAAAAATTTTTCGTTGTATTATAATCTGATTCTACTTACGATGGATTCATTCAATAAAAAAAAAAACAATAGGATGGTTAAAACCAGAACTTTCAAACAAAGAAAACTTTCTCTGTTTCTATACACGCACTCGCTCCTCTTATTGATTATTCCGGAAATCGTAAACCAACTTCAGTTTATATGTTTACGAACTCACCATTGATAGCCCTTACTTCGTGCGCTTATAAAATATATGCATATTTTGTTGTTATCGCATTTTTACAGAATTTTGGATTATAAAATCGATTTGAACTTTGAAGTCCTCTACATATAATTAACATGGACATAAAAAAAGACAACTACTTTTAGTCCTTTCCTAATGCTATGCATCATTTACTAAAACAGTAATCTCATTATTGTTTATTCTTGCACAACCAACAATTGTTAACCATTTGGCATTAAGGCGTATTCTCAAAATATCGGTATCGACTGATGTGGCAATAAGCGCATAATTTGATAATATGCTAATTTGTTAACTATTAATAGATAAAATTATCTCTTTCACTTTTGAATCCCAAACAATTTCGATTTGGGGTAAGTACACAATTAATGATTTAAAGTCATTTGTTTTCCATTTCTAAGTTCTGAATCCCAAACAATTCGATTAGGGGTAAGTACGCAAAGATTTAAGGTCATTTCTTCAATTTGCTCTCCATTTCTAAGTTCGTAGCCTTCGCAGTAGCTTCGTCGATGTTACCTACCAAATAAAAGGCCTGTTCAGGAAGACCGTCTAATTCTCCGGAAAGGATCAATTTAAATCCTCTAATTGTTTCTGCTAGACCAACATATTTCCCCGGGGAACCGGTAAATACTTCCGCTACGAAAAAGGGTTGTGATAAGAAACGCTCAATTTTTCGCGCTCTTGCTACGGTTAAGCGATCCTCTTCGGACAATTCGTCCAACCCAAGGATAGCTATAATGTCCCTGAAGTTCTTTGTAACGTTGTAAAGTTTGCTTACTCTTTGCGCAGTTTTCATAATGCTTCTCCTCACCAACGATCTGAGTTGGAGCAATAGTTGATGTTGAATCTAAAGGATCTAACTGACTGGATAGATACCTTTAGCAGCTTAATCCTCTGCATTATTTACAGTGAGTCGCATCTAAATGTGCAAATGTCGTGGAGGAGCAGGGTCAGTCAAATCGGTCCGCAGTACATAAACTGTCTTGAAAGAAGTTATGGGAACCCCTCTTTGCGTTGGAAGTAATTCTTTCTGTAAAGAACCCATTTCGGTACTAAGGGATAGGTTAGATAACCCACAGCAGAAAGGCCATTCTACCCAATAAGGCGGATACTTCGGATCCTTGCTTTGAACGAAACGGAAGATATTTGGTCGATAAATAGAAAGTACGGTTCTTGTTCGATTAACAATCTCGGAAATAATTCCGCATTTAGTATAGGTTTCAGGTCAAACCAACTCTCATACGATGCTCCGGCGGTTCTTCATCTGACCATAGACTAAGACCCACTTTGATTTCTGCAATATTTTCTGATTAATTCACTCCAGATCTTTCACATGTTAAAGATTCATTTCCTTCACGAGTTCGTGCGCCTACTCCGCCAAATACGATACGCCTCCATGAGCTTTTCGCGATGTTGTGATATAATTCCATAATAAGTTACTGTTTTTTACCGCCACTCCAGCTCTCCGAATAGTCCCGATTTTTTCCTCCACGGCGATAAGGGGCTAAAAGATTCTACTACTTAATTCCTGTTTCAAAAATTAGATTAAGTCTTTGTATCTAATTGTATAAAAAGCAGGTGCAGATTCTATGAATAGGTGATGTTTGCGCGAGTTATCTAACTCAGGACTAAAATCATCAACAGGTCTCCAAGCACGTTGAAAATTCGTCCTAGAGTCGCCCCACCAAACTGCGAACACTTAGAGGAGCTCCGTGTGTCAATCACTTCCATTCCTCGCGTTATAGACCATCTGTAGCCAACTCATAGGCTTACAGCCCGCAACTCGATTTATTTCGCTAATAATTTGTTGTACTTCACAAGTCACATTAATTCTTTGCCCGACAGAATCTCGAACCTTAACTTACCAGAGCGTTGTAAAATCTATTAGCATCTTGCCCCGGGAAAAAAGCTACATCTTAGTACTGGCCCAATGATTGAGCGATTACGCCCCAGGTCTTTTTTTCAAGCGCGGAACTCCCGGACCAGAAGTAGTAGGATTGATTCTCATAATAATAAAAAAATAAAAATATGCGAAAATTTTTTTTTTTCAAATTTTCTTAGTCCAAAATAAATTTCGACGGCAAGTTTGGATCGATTATTCAGTAAAAAATGGGAGTTAGTACTTCGATTTCGTTGATTGATACCATCTAACAAACCCAATTCAATTGTTATACTTAATTTTCAAACTTCAATGAGTGAATTTTCAAGTTCAAAAAATCTAACTCATTTTTAAAAGATAAATATCAAGTGGTATGAAATTAAGAATAAAAGAATAAGAAATTAAAAAAAAGCTTTGGAAGCCTTTCATTTGTTTATTCATTATAGATAATTTACTATTCATATTTTCTATGGAATTCGAAACTGAACGTCTATTTATGATTTATATATTTCTATCTCATGCTATTGGGCCTTATTTTTTTTTTCTATTTTTTTTATATTTCTATTCAGCATATCGATTTACGCCTCGTCTATCGCTATTATTATTATTTTTCATAGATTGAATTTTTCTTGCAGATTGTCACATTTCGGCTTACATATACAACATATATCATTTGTCAAGAAGGGAAAATTCTATTATTTAGATTATTCGATTCAAAAAAAGTTAAGGATTTAGAAGACTTGAAAACAAGGATTGGTTGCGCCAAAAATTATTATATGAAAGAGTATACATATAATGATGTATTTTGGTGAATCAAAATTACCATGGTCTAATAACAAAATTTCTGATTAGTCCGATTAATATTGGTTGCATAACTTTGTGAAAGCATTCCTGTGAAAGGTGTTCATTAACTCCTAATTTCATGTCGAGTAGACCTTGTTGTTGTGAGGAATTTCTATAAATTCATGAGTTGTAGGAGGGACTTATGTCACCACAAAACAGAGACTAAAGCAGCTGTAGTGGTGGATTCAAGGCTGGTGTTAAAGATTATAAATTGACTTTATTATTACTCCTGAGTATCAAACCCAAAGATACTGATATCTTTGGGCAGGCATTTTCCGAGTAAACTCTCAACCTGAGGTTCCCGCCTGAGGAAAGCAGGAGCTGCGGTAAGCTGCTGAATCTTCTACTGGTACGATGGACAACTGTTGTGGTGACCGATGGGCTTACCAGTCTTGATCGTTATAAAGGACGATGCCTACGACATTCGCAGCCCTGTTGCTTGGAGAAGGAAAATCAATAATACTTGCTTATGTAGCTTACCCCTTAGGACCTTTTTTGAGAACGGTTCTGTTTTTACTAACATGTTACTTCCATTGTGTGTTAATGGTATTTGGGTTCAAAGCCCTTACGCGCCTACGTCTGGAGGATTGCGAATCCCTACTGCTTATACTAAAACTTTCCAAGGGCCGCTCATGTGTATCCAAGTTGAGAAGAATTAAATTGAACAAGTATGGTCGCCCCTATTGGGTTGTACTATTAAACCTATAATTGGGGCTATCCGCTAAGAATTATGGTAGAGCGGTTTATGAAATTCTCGCCCGGGGGGGAGGTTTGGGGGACTTGATTTTTACCAAGATGAGATGAGAACTGTGAATTCCAACCATTTATGCGTTGGAGAGACCGTTTCTTATTGTGCCGAAGGCCAATTTATTAAAGCACAGGCATGAAAAACAGCGTGAAATCAAAGGGACATTATTTGAAATGCATACTGCAGGTACATGTGCAAGAAATGATCAAAAGGGCTGTAGTTGCCAGAGGAATTAGGTCCTAGTTTCCGTATCGTTAATGCGATGACTACCTAACAGGGGGATTTCACCGCCAAATACTTCCTTGGGCCATTTATTTGCCCGTGATAATGGTTACCTTCTTCACATTCACCCCCGCAATGCATGCCAGTTATTGATAGACAGAGAATCATGGTATGCCATTTTCGTGTACTAGCTAAGGCGTTACGTTTGTCTTGGTGGAGATCATATTCACGCTGGTTACGTTAGTAGGTAAACCTTGAAGGAAAGAGACATCCACTTTGCGGCTTTGTTGAGTGTGAGCTGGCGTGATTGATTTATTGAAAAAAGATTCGAAGCCCGCGGTTATTTATTTCACTCAAGAATTGGGGTCTCTCTACGGGTGTTTTGCCTGTAGCTTCAGGAGGGATTTTATTTTTTTTTTTTTTTTTTTTCCCAACCCAGTTGGCATATGCCTGCTCTGGACCGAGGATCTTT
Source organism: Jatropha curcas (assembly GCF_014843425.1). Next base: position 11,626,738 of record NW_023590789.1, on the reverse strand, counting down.
GGAAGATGATTCCGTACTACAATTCGGTTGGAGGAACTTTAAGGGCACCCTTGGGAAATTGCACCTGGTGCCGTAGCTCTAATCCGAAAGTAGCTCTAGAAGCATGTGTACAAGCTCGTAATGAAGACGTAGATCTTGCTCGTGAGGGTAATGAAATTATCCGTGAGGCTAGCAAAATGGAGCGTCCTGAACTAGCTGCTGCTTGTGAAAGTATGGAAGGAGATTAAATTTGAATTCCAAGCGATGGATACTTTGAATTTCCACTAATTGGACGTTCGTTCTCTAAATTGAATGGCAATTAAACTCGGCCCCAATCTTTTACGAAAAAAAGGATTGAGCCGATACAAAGATCCTAATACAAGGACCCTATTGTTATATTATGTATATATTTTTTGTATATATTTTTTGATAGATACACTATTTAGATAGAGATACATATTTAACTAAATATACAGATTTTAAAGAACAAAAATATAAGGACTAAATAACTCAAAACCTTTCTATTTGTTATCTTGGATCCACAAATTTAATCCTAAGGATCTATAGGATTGGTGTATTCTTTTTATATTCCCAATTTCGGGTCGTGGTCGAGCCCAATATCACAACTTCTTCTACCCATCCTGTATATTGCCCCTTCGTCCGGTGGAATTAGAGAAATTTATTAATAGAACGAGATTTTTACAAAAAAATGTTTTTTTTCACATTTTTAGGAAAAAAGAAAATACTACCTTTCTCGATATGAATTTGCGTTCCAATATGGACAAATTTCCTTTTCTATTTAGGAATTTAGACTTATTCTTAAATGAAAAAAAATATTGAAAAACGGATTCATCATAACCATATTCATATATAGTGAAGCGATACTCCAGGTTCTTACAAAAAAAGCCGAAAAAAAGAGAATCAGTTTTTTTTAATACCCGCTCCTTATTAGTAATAAATCCAATCCTACTGATTGATCTATATACTTATTTTTGAGAGGAAATGAAACATTTAAATGAGTTTTTCATCGAATGACTTATTCATCTATCATTTTTTGATGTAAATAGCAGCAAGAAATTCTATGGAAAAACGGTGGTTCAATTCCGATCTTATTCCAAGTAGAAATTAGGATACAGGTGTTAGGTTAGAGTAAATCCAATGGATTAGTTTTAGGTCCTCTTGAAAATACCAGTATAAGCCGAAGAGCCCCAATTCAAACGATACAGATAAAAACACCCAATTGTTGGAGTAATAGTGACAGCTCTAGTTACAGTAATGTTGGATCATTTAGTTGGCATTCGGAATTTCAGCGTTGATGAAACTTTTTAGTTAGGATAGTAATAAGGACAGTTATTTTCCATATATTTTGGATATGAAATCAAGTTTTGAGATTGAAAAAATCTCGTATTCATTCTTTTCTGGAATGAACTAGAAAGTTCTTTTTATAGTTAATTGGAATTCGAGTTATCGAATATGGGGAATCTAGCAGTTTGACTTCCACTATGATCATTATATGTCTGATACTAAATATAGTTGGAATAATTTACAAAATCAATAGTTGTATTGAACAATAATCTTCCGCTCTCAACATCTGCTTATTGATTTAAGTGCGTAGTAACAATTACAGTGAGAGTTTACATTTATAGTTACATTTTGGTGAAAGTGGAAATAGTATGTGAAAGTGAGATTCCAGTCTAAGAATAGCACGGAAATGGTAGCTAGCCGATTTTAACATATAAGAGAAAGTTCTAATAATCTCGAATATAACTCAAAAATACAAGCATTTTGGGTTCAATTGCGAAAATTGTTATGGATTAAAACTATAAAAATTTTTTGAAGTCAAGAATGAATATTTTGTGAACAATGTGCGAATATTCATTGAAAATGAGTAGTTCAGATAGAATTGAACTTTCGATTGACCTAGGCACTGTTGGAATCCTATGGATTTTGAAAGACATGGTATCTCTGTGGATCCACTTGAATTTCATTCAGAAGAGGAACCCTTATAAAGAATCGTATTGATTCTTAAATCAAAAAAAGACAGGATAACCGAGGCTGTTCAAACAGCACAGGTTCAACCTTAAACGGTATTCCCGTAGCAATTGGGGTTATGGATTTCAGTTTATGGGGGTAGTATTGGGAAATCCAGTAAGGGAAAAAATCACCCGTTTGATGAGTATGCTTACCAATAAATTTTTACCTCGTAATTTTAGTGGTGTGCTTCCGGAAGGAGCACGCACGTGACAAAGAAGGAAAGTTTGAGCTTGATGCCAATATGGCCTAAAATATCTTCTGCTTTATATCGATTTATCAATCGAATAAAAATTATTTTATGTATCCAATTCCTCTTACATCTCCCTACGACCGGCGCAGTGACAGCTAGTTTTGTATGTTGGGGGATATCATTATTGCTGAACCTAAACGCCTATATTGACATTTGCGGGTAAAAGAAGTAATTGAACAAAAAACATTGAATAAGACAGTACCTGAAGGTTCCACAATCGGCTGAATTTTTATTCGCCATAAGAGTTTAATTCGATCCAATCGTACCACGTAATCCTTTAAAAGGCCGTTTGAATAGTTTACTTCAGCTTCACGATTTCTTTTCCTTTGAATCATAAATCAAGTAGAGCCTTAAGTTAAATAGTTAATTAAAATAGTTAATTAGTTAATTAAATTAGTTAATTAAAAATAAAATTTAGTTAATTAATGTTGAAATTTAAGATTAGTAAAAATTTTTTTATCGAATCAAAGGAAAAATCCGAAGAATGGATTTTTTTTGTAACATAAGAGCGAATTTGCTAGAAAGGAACTATTGCAGAATAATTTTTTTTACCGATATTCTGATTAACTTAATTAAGGAAAAAACCTCTATCACAAGGAAAAAGGCGTGAATCTTTTTTCCCTTGAATCAAAAAAAAGAAAATTTTGACAAGGTAAATAAAAAACGAATTTCATTGCCTCTTTTCTTACTTATGCATAGAAAATAGAGAGTCTTGCTATATATGTTCTCCCCTGGAAATCCCCTTTTTTACTAATTAAAAAAACCTATTGACGGATCGGATTAATAAATTCTTTAACGAATTTTTCGGGAACTCCTTATAAGCAGAAAAAAACTCTTTATTTTTGCTTATTTATTAAATTTTTATTTTTATTAAATTATTAAATATTAAAGTCAAATTATTAAAATGAAAGTTATAAGACCAAAAAAAAAGATAAGAATAACAAATATACGAAATTACATATATATTTCATGTAGAAATTAGAAATAGGTCTCCATTTAGTCTAGTTCTACTCTCTTTGCACTTACTTATAATACTATTTCATTACGATATACTTCTTAGTATAATATTATAGGACATCTAATGATAATAGGATAATATCTTTTCTAATAATCTAATAATAAAAAATATCACATTAATATAATTTAATAATATTAATTAATATACGATTTAAAATTAATATAATTTAAATTATAAGTTATAATAAATAATATAAATAAATTTAATAAATAATATAAAAATAATATAATTTAATAAAATATTAATATAATTTAATTAATATTTAATTCAATAAATATTTAATAATTAAAATATTATATCATTAAATATAATTATAATATTTATATATATTAAATATAATAATAAAAATATTTTATAATTTATAATAATTAAAAATATAAATAAAAATAAATAAACAGTACAAATATTAAACCAATGGTGCCCATTCTATGACAATTTACTTAAACAACCTACCCTCCATTTTTTGTGCCTTTTAGTGGGCTTGTATCTTCCGGCAATTGCAATGGGCTTCTTTATCTCTTTCATGTTTCAAAAAAAAACAGATGTTTAGATCTGATTAAGGCCCGATAAGGGTAGATTTCATTTCATTTTTTTTCATAAGACTTAGACTTATGGATCATAATACAGATATTCTATTTATATAAAATACAGATATCTATTTAGTATTAATATGATTAAACATGCAGGCACTCCTTCAAACAATAAATGAAATGAAAGGGTTCTTATGCAGGCGTAAATATTATATATGAGTAAATGAGCTATTTGAAAATAAATCCGGAAGATTTGCGGCGGAGGCCTGAAAGAAATGCATAAAGCCAAACTCTTTTTATAGTAGGAAGAGTGGTGAGGGGGCTCCCTTTTTAAAAAAATATTAAAAAAAAATAGGGAATTCCATCGAATTCTTTCTAAAGATTTCACATCTGATAGTGCGCAGGTTGATGTGAAAGGTTACTTCAAAAAAAAAGAAAGTCAAATTGGGCTTAGTTTCCCACTTGCAAATAAAAAGCAACTGATCTAGTATGAGTTGGCGATCAGAACGTTATATGGGATAGAACTTATTATCCGGAGGGTCTCGAAAAAAAACAAGTAATAGTTAATTTCTGCTGGGCCCTTATACTTTTTTAGGTTTCATTGGGTTTTTTGTGGAATTCCAGTTAATCTTGGCAAAAAATTTGAAATCTTTCATTTCCCATTCTCAGCAAATTAATTTTTTGTCCACAAGGGAATCGTGATGGTCTTTTTCTATGGGATCGCCGGCTCTATTTATTAGTTTCTTATTTGTGGCGTGCACCCAATTTTGTGGAAGTAGGTTAGTGGTTTATGATCGATTCGATAGAAAAGAAGGCCAGATAGTGTCATGTATTTTTTCGCTAGGGGAATTTCTTGGGAAAAAATCGTCGCATCTACTCCGATTCCTTATGAAGATATTCATCTATTAGGCTAGAAAAGTTAAAGAGGGTATTACGCTCGGCGTGCCCTTTATATTGAAATCGAGGCGGGGGGCCATTCCTGTTGACTCGTACCTGAACTGACGAATTGGACTCCGCGGAGGAAATTGAGCAAGAAAGTAGCCCGAATTGGCCTATTTTTCGGGTGGACTAGAAGTATTTTGACCCATGAGATGCAAAGAGGAATGAAATTTTTCTTTAGCAGGAGTGAAAGACAATCAAGAGTTTCTTCTTTTTTTTTCTATAGCCATAACTTAACTGAAAATTCTCACAATCGTTGATGGAACCAAAGAAGGAGCTATATTAATATCATACGGAAACAATTAGGAAACGAAACTTTTTTATCTGCAAATTTTTTTATGGTGTACGTTAAATTCACTAAAATTCCAAGTAAGCAAAACAAGAAAGAAATCTAAATAAGTAGGACCCATCTCATAGAACGCAAAACAACAGCATTTATGGAATAAAAAATATTAGAATAAAGAAATTCTCTTTTTTATTTTCAATATTTGAAATGATACTGGATAGACATATCTTGGTTTAAATTCTCTCTCCTTTCTTTTGTCAATCGACGTTTCTTTTATCTTTTTTTTGTTCTCTTATTCGTGTACTCTTCTTTTTTATTTTTAGGCCTATTTTTTTTCTATTCTTTCAAAATTCAAGACTAAGCACTGGACTCACAAAAAAAAAAAACAGGAAGTAGATTCATAAGTTCGAAGCCTTGTAATAGAAACTTTTATGCTTGATAGGAAAATATTTAGATCATATAGAATCGATAAATGGAGGTGGGTTCATTAAAAAATCTCACAGAACGAAAAAAATGGAAAAGAAAAGGCATTTTATTCCCCTTCTATTATCTTACATCTATGTTTTTTTGCCCTGGTGGGATCTCTTTTTTTTCTTTTTATTTAATAAAAGTTTTTGAATCTTGGGTTATTAATTGGTGTAATACTAGTACAATCCGAAACTTTTTTAAATGATATCCAAGAAAAAAAGATTCTAGAAAAATTCATAGAATTAGAGAGGAACTCGTTCGCTTGAACGAAAGATAAAGGAATACCCGGAAACACATACTACAAAGGTTTTACGACCGGGAATCCACAAAGAAAACGATCCAATGATCAAGATGCACAATGAAGATTCGATCCCCCCATTACCGAATTTTTACACTTCGCGACAAATATAATCTGTTTCGTTATTCTAAGTGGGTATTGCCTATTCAAGTAATGGAAGTAAACTTATTACTTCTTACATTCGTGCGCGTTCAAGAATTCCTATATAACTTAAGCGAACCACAATAAAAGCTTTTTTCAATTCTTTTATTAACCGATTTATGTCTAAGGATTCCACCTCACCCCACGGTTTGGGAACTATGATTGGCTCTGTTTTACAAAGATTTTGATTTGCTCAGTAATTATTTCAAATTATATCTGGCCTTGTTTCCACTTTCCAGTCATTCTGATTTAGCAATTTTTAAGATATTGATTTTCCGTTATTTAAATCGTGTATCTCCGTACTTGGTAGTGATTTATCATTCCAAATTGAATGACTGAAAAACGATCCGGTGAATCACATTAGAATGTTTGGTTATTTTCTTATTTTGTAACATAAGCAAAACATTTCAAAATCTTCACTACTATCTATATATATATTTTTTTTTTCTATAACAATACATCTTCTATACATCCACATCCAAGGGATTTTCTTCCTATATTTTTTCCTATTTTAGTTAAAAATTTTTCAGAAAAATAGCCAGTATCGTGGATAGGGAACTATTACTAGCGACCCTACCTAATTTTTATTGTAGAAAATTTTCAGCGGATCAATCTTGGGGACCATTGCAAACTAGAAAAGGACCTTCTCTCTGGATAAAGGAAGGAGATTACTCGTTCCACAATTTTTCTGTATCGCCTCATCGGTACTTACTTATAATAATTGGGCACCATTCTCAAACGCCATATCCCATTTTGCACAGCAGGGTTATGAAAAAATCCACGGGCGAAGGCAACTGGCCGGTATGTATGTGCCAATTGTCATTTAGCTAAAATAAACCCGTGCGATATTGAGTTCCACAGGCCGGTACTTCCTGATACTGTATTGAATGCTAGCCCAGATTTGTTCGAATCCTTATGATATCACAACTGTAAACAAGTCTGCTAATGGTAAAAAAAGGAGCTCTGAACGTGCGGGCCGGCTGTTCTTATTATTACCTGAGGGCGTTTTGAATTCAGCCCCTCCCGATCGTATTTCGCGCAGAGATTCAAAGAAAAGTGATCTCGGGTAAATCTGTCTTTTCAGAGTTATCGCCCCCTACTAAAAAAAAATACTTCTCTTGTCAATAGGCCCTGTTCCTGGTCAGATAATATAGTGAAATTTACCTCCTATTCTGTCTCGCGGACCCCGCCACTAGAAAAGATGTCGTTTTTAAAATTATCCCATATATGTTAGCTGGAAACAGGGAAGGGTTCAGATTTATTCCCCACGGGAGCAGAGTAAACAAATTACGTTTTATAATTGCTAAGCAGCAGTATAGTAAGCAAAATCATTACGGAAAAGAAAAAGGGGGGTAACGACAACTAACCATAACGGGCTGATGCGTCAAGATGGACCTCCAACGATGATTCGATATCCACCTACCTCTAGGCTCAAGAACTTCCTTGTTCAGAAGGCGCAATTCCATCAAAACTGGAATCAACCATTAACGAGTAATATCCTAATGTGGGATGGATTTGGTTCAGGGAGATCAGAAAATAGTGCCTTCAAGAAACCCATTACGTGTCCAAGGGCCTTTTTTTCTTCTTGGCATCCGTTATTTGGCACAAATCTTTTTGGTTCTTAAAAAGAAACAGTTTGAGAAGGTTCAAATTGTCCGAAATGAATTTTTAGATCTGTAAATTTATCAACATCAAGTTTTAAAAAAGAAAAAAGAACCCAATTTGTTGGTTAATTTATATCTATGTATGCATAAAAAAATGTGAAAAGCTCTTTGCTTTTTTCTCATATTTTTTTTATTACCAGATATTTGGAATTCTTCTACCGCATAAACTCTGGGCCCATAATATGTGATATTTGGTAAGAAGGACCTATTTGACTTTTACTCCCCTTTTTTTTGTGTTTTTTTTAATCTAAATAACTATAATTGGGCAATCAGCAGTTTGATTATCTTACTATTTGTCAGATTAACTCGGTCAGTAGAGTGGATCAATAGCTATTTCTATTTTAAAATAGGAATCCAATTTGACTAGATACTAAGCATAAATAAGTAAGCCGGAAGAAAGCACAGAAAGGGCTAAATTAAATGAGAACGAAAACTATAGGTATTATTTATTCGTCTTCCTAGTCTTTCGACACAAAGAAAAGCGAATTTCCCACATCCCTTTCTTGTGCGTCAAACAACAATAATAATAATCATTCTTGCATCACCACCAGATCCTCAAGATCACTATTCTTTCACGTTTACTATTCTTTTCTAGGTGTGTTATCATGTAACTTCCTTTTACTTTTTATACGTATAAATTAGATTTCGTGAGGTTCGGTTATAACAAAAAAAAGTAAAAGCAAGTGGACAAACAAAAAAAGAAAGCGGAAATTTTTTAAGCCAGAATAGAACTTTGCGTGTGCAGATGATAACCTTCTATAAAAAATTCACCTTTACTGAGATACTGTATACTAAAATCAATAGGTAAGGTTCTATTAGTATACAAAAATTAGAAAAAATGGACGACCCTACATATAGAAATGAGTAGTACTATTATGCCATATAGGCAAAAGGAAATCGTCAGAATTCACTCTTATAAACTTTGAAAGTATTCCGATAGATACTATCGAGAAGCAAATGTTCTAAATAAATAAATGGAGCTTACCTATTTTCCAAAAAACACCACAGTGATAGTATAATCGAATTTTTCTTTGGAAATAAAATATTAAATATCCAAAAAAAAGGCAATCTATTTTGTCACTTTATACGAATAAAGTATTCGATTATTAAGAGCCCAACGGGGACCCCCTAGAATCAGACAGAGAAAAGGCCAGCGGTCCGTTGAGTTCTTACGTCTTTCATGTTCTACAATCCAGCTACGGGCACCCCTCGTTACTCCTACAGCGCGATGAACCCAATCCGGAATATGAAACCATAAAAGAAAATGCCCTATTTAAACCGATCACAAAGAATACCGGCCTTTAACAGCCTTACCTATTGATCCAAAGAGGAATTCTTCCAGTTCAGTATCGGCCATTTTATCCCCAACTTCCCATCCACATTTAAAATCAAAAAGTGGCGTCATGCCCTTAGAGTACATTAAGACACGTCATTAGATAATTTAATGAGATGATTATCCTTCCGACGGGATAAGAGAATTTCCTATTCTACTTTCCATCACTCCTATGTTTCCTAACTATTTTCTTCTATTAATTTTTCTTCTGATTAATTGAAAAGGAAAAAAAAATAATTTATCCTCTCCCTTCCTCC
>NW_023590789.1:11598448-11617041 GCF_014843425.1 Jatropha curcas | reverse complement strand
CCCGATGTGGGATTGAGCAAAACCTTTTTTTTTTTTTTCAACAAAGGCGGCTAACATTTTGTAGGCACAACAAGGTAACTGGAGCGACATGATAGTTAATAAATTTTTAAATTTTAAATGCAACACTTTTGATTGGCTAGCATTACCACCCTTCCAGACGAACCGCCATCAACGCTCTGAGATGGACTTGCCTAGGCATGGCCACCGGTTTGGTTATAACCGGAATCGAACTGGAACCGAACCGTACTGTAGACGAATCGGAATCGGACCAAAACCGGCGGTTCATAATTTTGAACTGAAATCGGCAGTTAACCGGCGGTTCCAGTCCGGTTCGAACCGGATGCACAAAAAATTGTAGCTTAAAATTTTTATAAAAAAATTTATATCACTTGATTTGATTTATGGTGATGATTTATGGTGAAAAGAAGTAAAATGGTACATAAGTTATAAAAAGTTATGAAAAAAAATACACATTTTTAACTTAATTTGTATAAAAAATGGTACATGAATAGTTGATTTATATAAAAAAATACTTTCAAGTGTACAAAAAAAGAGTGTAACGGATAGTTTTTAATATGATATGTGTTTTTTATTTATTTTTTGGTAAATAAATTTTATTCATTTTTAATCATTTATTTATTTATTTACTGTAATTTACTAAATTATTTTTACTAAATTAAATCCAAAAAAATATAACTGTTATTTTTCTATTATAAGGGACAATTTGGAAAAACTTAAATAAATTGGAGGGCAAACATGTATAAATATGATGAGTTGCATGATTTTTTATTTCACAATCATTACTATCCTAATTTCTTTTCTTATTCCTCATCAAAATTTCTCTCAAAAATTTCCATTAGTTCATTATTTTTTCTATTGCTTTATGTTCGTTAATATTGGAATTATCTATTGTATTTTTTATTTTCTTACATCCCAATTCAAATTCTTTCTCTAATTCTTAAAAATTTTTCCATTCATAAATTTTTACTCATTTGATTTTTTAAAATAATTTTCTTTAGTTATTTGAAAATAATAATTTCCAACTTCCATTTCCATTGAATTTTTACTATTCCATTTTATAGTTTTTTTATACTTAGTAAATTAGCAAAAATTGTAAATTTAATGTAATAATAGTTTCTAAAGTTAGGTTAATAGAAGTTTTTCTTTTAAATTTATAATAATTCATTTACTTAATAAAATTTAAAACATTTTTAAAAATTATTTATTTATTCATGAATTCGCGAATTCAAAATTTTATTATTTTTTAAACAATTTGCGTAATGCCGAAACTGGAATCGGAACCGTAATTTGAACCGTCGGTTCACCGGAAACCGCTATTCGGAATCAAAATTTTATTATTTTTTTTAAAAATTTGCGTAATGCCGAAACTGAATCGGAACCGTAATTTGAACCGTCGGTTCACCGGAACCGTGTTAAACTATGCCGAAACCAGAGGTTTAAGGGTCGGTTCCGGTTTAAAATTTTAAATATTTCGAACCGGCGGTTCACTGAACCGGCCATGCCTAGACTTGCCTATGAGTCTTGTGATATCCACTTGGGCTTGAATTGTGTCCTGCTCGAGAACAGGGAGAATAACTTTGTGGCTTGTCTCTTTAGTTCACTCGGAGTTGGACATAAATACCCAAACATTGGATAGACGATCATTTAATCAGTAATCGATCTTCAATAAATTAGAGATCTGTTAGCAATATAACTAGGTATAATCTATAATTAGCCAAATATACCTGGATATTGGGAGATCTTTTCTCCTATTATCTCACTTGGATAACTCTTGGCGACAACTATATTTTTCCTTCATATAACCCTCACTCCAAAGCTAGTGAATAGTTAATGTCATTCTACCTATTATCATTATACTATAAACAAGTAACGTACAATAATTTATTTATCTTCATATCAATTTTATCATTATCCTTTCAAAAAATATCAATTTTATCACTATCTACTATCATTTAGTATTATGATAATTTGCTTTATTCAAATATGAGTATAACAAGGGGTTTAGGGCTATAAATTATCATAAAAAGTTTGACCAATAAAAAGCTTTTGAAATAAAAATAAATTCAATATATAAATGATCATGGGCTAAATTTTTTAATGTGTGCATCCACGTACGAGATAAAATATATGCTCATGTTATTCTTTGATTCACATTAAAGGCAAGACTAATTAGATCTTATTAAAAAAAAAAAAAAAACTAAATGGATTAGCCGCAGATTGAATTTTATTTTTATTTTTTATACTCTATGTTGGGGTCACATTTACAAATATTGGAGTTACCAAATATTTCCAAACCACAATTAAGATGATAATTAAATAGAAAACAAAAATATAAGAAAAATAAATTGTTGCATAGTGGAGTATTATATATTTTGTGTGTGAAAAATAAAAAAAGAAATGAGGGGCAAAATTAGAAACACAAAAAACGGGGGAAGACTCGGGATAAAAATCCTCCTGGTATTTGGAACAGCCCATAGGAAAGATAAGCAATGGCCCCTGGTTTTCACTCTCCCAAAGAAACCATCTGTATTTCCCTTTCAGCTATAAGCCTAGAAACCTCCAATTGTCTCCTACCATTTACACCCAAACTCTCTCTTCAATCCCCTATCTTCCATCATCATCATCGTCTTCTCAATCGTCAACAGCAAAAACAGAGATGCTTCTTTTCACATCATCACCATCTCTGTCTTCCTCTTTTTATCTCTCCGTCTCTTCATGTATTTGTCCATCCTGAACACAAAAAGGAATACAAATACTTAAATACTGTATTATAGACATATAAATACTTATAGATATAATACCTCTACATATGCCCTCCTCTGTTTTTTGGGCATTTTCTACAACTCCCATCTTTTTATTGATTTAAAATTTTGAGAATTTGAGCCATACCCGGTCCCTTTTAAGCATAGTTATTACATTTGCGAGAATACCCATATATTGTTTTGCGATTTTGGTTGTAATTTTGAGGATTGGTTGGCTGAATGGGGATTGAGACGAGCGTGGCCAAAAAGAAGGAAAAAGAAGAATTTTGTGAACTGGAGAAGGAAAAGAATCCAATTTTGGACCCATCTCCAAAACCAAAAGCCAATACAAATAGCCGTGGAGGCAAAAAGATCCGGCGACGCCAGCAACAAAAGAAAACGGTGATGGTTTCCCCGGTCCAAAAGCTTTATGATACTTGCAAGGAAGTTTTTACCTTTGGTGGCCCTGGAATTGTTCCTCCTCCTGATAAAATCGAAAAGCTAAAAGCAGTTTTGGGTACGTGAAAAATTTCTGTCTGGGTTTTGCTTGGTGGTTTTGTGAGGTTGGTAGAGTGTATTAAATTGTTTTTTTTTTTCTTTAGTATTAACAATGTGATTTCTTCAAATGCATTTCAGTATTAGTTTTTCTGGCAATCGGATTACGCAAGTTGTAATACTATAAAGGAAGGTGATTTTTTAGTTAGTTATTAGTTGGGTATTATATATGTCAACATTAACATTGTTGCTTTTTATAGAGTTAAATTTTACATCTCAAATTTGCCATTAAAAAGTTAAGATTTTTAAGGCTATTAGGCGTTAGTTAATACCTTTACATGTCAATGGTTTCTAATTGCCATTTTTTTTTCTTGCAATGTTTTTAATCTTCCTGTGGAGCCTTTCAATCCTCTAGCACATTATTTGCATTTTGGTAGAGTGAGCTGGCAGCTTCTTTTCTTTTCTTTCTTTCTTTTTATTTTTTTATTTTTATGTTCTTTGTGTTTACTTCTATAATCATGTTTTTCTGTCTGGGAATGTGGCAATGTCGATACCATTGTTTTTCCCCCTTGTCTTATTAAGGTACATTTTTGTATTTTTTTTATGCTTGGTTTTGAGCTCAAGCTATTGAATAAAAAAGGGATCAATTGGTACCATAAGTTCACTATGCTAGTACTTTACAGCTTCATTTTGTACTTGTATCGACATATATTGTTTCCTTGATACTTCTGCCTTTGATTTCTTTTGTGATTCATCACATTTTATTTCAAGAGCAATTTGCCATTGTCTATCTATTTTTCCATATGATGAAATATGTTTGGAATTAGTTATTCGTTTTTTTTTTTTTTTAAGTTGCTTTATTTGGCATTGTCTAGAAAAATTAGCTTAATAGACATTGAAGTACACAAACACAATAAAAAATAAATAAAAATCTCTTCTTGGCCGCAGTTTCAACAATCTTAATATTTATTGTCTTATTCTTGTTTTCTTACTTGCATTGTAATTTTCTGGTACTGACTGGTTCCTTTTCTCTAGATGACATCAAACCGGAGGATGTTGGTTTGAGTCCAGAAATGCCATATTTTCGTACTCCTGCTGCTGGGAGAACCCCTGCAATAAGATACCTGCATCTTCATGAATGTGACAAATTCTCGGTATGTAGGTTTTTGAGGTGATCTATAAACAGAACTGTTTGTCTTGGGAAATTATGTTTTGTTTTGGGTTTTGTAATTTTTTTTATTGTTATTACAGATGGGTATCTTCTGCCTCCGTCCATCTGGAGTTATTCCCCTTCATAATCATCCTGGAATGACTGTTTTTAGCAAGGTACTGTTTGGAGAGATGCACATCAAATCATATGATTGGGTGGTTAATGGCCCTTCCAATGGTTCTGGCGTGGTGACTTATTCTGAAGGTAAGTGTTTCTTTATTTTATACTGATTATGGTATGCTGTTTAAGTTGAACTTTTAACCTAAAATAATTCTAAACAATATCTCAACAAGCATAGACTTTTAAATGAACAGAAGCTGGTACAAATGTCAACATAAATTTCGATCCTCAAAGCCCCCAAATGTTGAATGCTTAATGCATTGGGTCAATTAAAAAAAAAAAATATGAGACTGTAATTTTAAGGACAAAATGAACTAATGCTGAGTTGTCTATATTTCTGCATACTTGGTAGCTATAAGTATAAATTTCTTCATAATTCAGTGTATATCTGGAACTCCAGGAGAAAGCAAGAGAATAGAATTTTTTTTTTGCCCCTGGTAAATTGGAAATTCTTAAAAGAAAATAGAGCTATTAGGGTATAAGTCTGATCTCATGCTTTACAAGGCAGACATTGACCATTGTTATTATTAGCCAAATGGAGATGAGATTTTTAGTACTTGCTTTTCTTCTTGAAAGTGAAATTATCCTCAAGATCTTGGTTTTTATTATCGTTATGCAGCAATGCAGCCTGAGATCCAGCAACCCGATGTGAACCGACCTAACATCCAGCAGCCTGAAATCCAGCAACCTCCAATTCAACTGGCTAAGGTCAAGGTTAACTCTAACTTCACTGCACCTTGCGATACCCGAATCCTTTACCCTAGTGATGGAGGCAACATGCATTGTTTCACAGCAGTTACAGCATGCGCGGTGCTAGACGTGCTCGGTCCCCCATATTCAGATCCTGATGGTCGACACTGCACGTACTATTACGACTTCCCATTTGCCAATTTCTCAGGTATCATATGGCTCAAGGGCATGTTTGGTACCAATGGTGATTTTAGTTTTTGGTTTTGTTTTCTAATTATATAAAAAAAGATCATAGTCGTCAAAACAAATGTTTCATAAGAAGTGCCTTCTCCAGATGGGGCTGGACCGTTAGTGACTGACTAGATCATGGATAACAATTGGAGACCAAAAATAGGAATAAACCCAAAAAAATCTTTGATCATTCATGCTTGAGAACTCATTTATTTTTTGTTTGAAAATGAAGTTGATGGGGTCTCTGTGCCAGACGAGGAAAGAGAAAATTATGCATGGCTTCAAGATAGAGGGAGGCTACCTGAGGAATTTGTTGTCGTTGGAGAATTGTACAGAGGCCCAAAAATTGAGATCTGAACCAAATCGATCTTCTACATTTTCCTCGAGTACATCTCTTACCATTTGCTGCTGCCAGTTCAGTATAGCAGACTACAGTTAGAGCTTTTGTCCTATTTTTTACTATTTTGTTTTTGTCATTTCCTTTTTTCTTTTCCCTGATGGGTTATGAATTCTAATGGGATATGAAGCACTTAGTGCTCTTTTTTCTTTTTCACTCAACAGTTTATGTACATAAAAGGTTAAGAAAAAAGGACAAAAGTGTTTGTAGGTGCACAGGATAGAGAGGCTGACAGTTAAATGAGAAAATGTTAAAGGGGCACTTTTACTTTGGTTTTCGCTATCATCTTTTATCTCTACGCCACTCTCTGCCATTCCCATCCTCAGATTTTCTCTGTTGTTGAGTGACATGTTAATCATATATTTTGTTATGGAGGAAAAGTGAAAGGATGGAAAATGTTGCACATGTGATGAAAGAAAGTGAAGTTTCCCTTGTTTGGTTGGGTGGAAATGATTGAAAAGGAAAGAGATACTCTTGTTCTTTCCCCTATGGCCCACGAGTTTTGATCTTTTCAAATTGAAGGAACTTTAAAAAAAAATCGTTTGATTTGATCGGAATTATGATTTGGATAAACGATATGTGGGGTGAATTCATGAGGGAATTTGATTTTTGGGTTGGCTGATCAAATCAAAGGGATAAATTTAGGGTTCATGTACGTCATGTGTAAAAATTGACTCATGATATTATTTTATTTTTGATACTAAAACAAAAAAATTATTGATATGGGTTTTTAGATCAATTTGATCAGTAACTCTCAACTGTTAAAAAAACTTAAAAATAGTTGTTGAAATTTCCTATTAAATCAATATAAAAATTGATTATCAGATAAATCATATGTGACCAAATTGAGCATTATTCTCAAAAGAAAATTAAGAACGACTTTTCATTTTTCAAAATTGAAGGTCAGAAAGAAAGATTGTTTCATCGTCCTCAAACAGAGTATTCAGTTGGTTTAGTGCAGAATAAATCAAATAAATTAAACTTTTTTAGATAAAATTATTTACTTCCTACCAAATGCTTTCCTTTCTTCCCAATTCCCATCCCTCCAACCAAACAACCAATATAGAAGTAAACATTTTGTCTTCTGCTGTTGCTTTCTTTCTTTTATTTTCCGTTCTTTAAGCAACAACCTATGATAGTAGTAGTACTACCTGAGACAGCTTCAGTGTGCAATTTCTTGCTGGGTACTTTTAGGGGCAGACAAAACACATGCAGGCTACAACCCGTTTTCGGAATGTTTAAGGTAAGAAATTTTGTTAAATAATTAAAGTAATAGCATTGGAAATTTGGAAACTTTAATGCAAATCCTATATTTGATTACTTTGTGTTAGGTATGTTTGACATTGTCTAATGGGAAACAAGGTGGAATACACCTCTGTCTGCTGTGCTTTAATCTGTGTGCTCTTTTTTGTTTTATTTCATGGAAATCTAAAATGTAATGTTTTTTTGGGGTGCTACGAAACGTGTCTCCAGTCTCCTGGGCTGCCCTTAAAGAGAAAAACACCTTTCAGAGCGATTTTTTTTATCTATAAGAATTCAACGACTCGACCTCTTAAAGGATCTAAATCTTTTTCACTCGGAACAACTTCAGTTGATTTTAAGATATGATGTTAATATATGATAAAAGAACATACATTATATCGTAATATTTTTAGTTATATTTTATTCTATTGTATGTTTATGCTTAATATTATAAAATCAAAGAATTTTCAAAATTTCTTGGGATTTTCATAAACTTCACGTTAGAAATAGAAACATTACAAAATAATTTCTTGATTGAACGGGACGACGACGACTATGCAATTCGTTAGGAACAATATAGTTATGGAAATTTAAATTAACTATCTTTAAAAAACAAAAAAGAATGTCTTTGTGTTCAAGCGGTTAATTGAATTCTCAAGGCTATTTGGTTCTTTTCCTTGTTACTCTTTCTCCTCTTCTTTCTCAAATCTGGTAGTGAGCTTCTAAAAAACTTACCACGTCAACCAAGCAATGTTTCTTTTAAACAGTACTCTGGTTACATTGTAACAGATGCGAAAGAGGGTAGAGATTTGTTTTATTACTTTGTTGAAGCGGAGACAGCTAATCCACTTTCACTTCCCTTGACCTTGTGGCTCAATGGAGGTTAATGTCCTTGTCAACTTCATTTCTTCTTCTTGTTCTATATATATATATATATATATATAAACAAAACCATTTATATTGAAGCAATTATTAGTTGTTTTTGAGATTAGGTCCTGGTTGTTCTTCACTTGGTTTTGGAGCTTTCATGGAACATGGTCCCTTCTAACCAGGAGAAAATGGAGTTCTTATCAAGAATCAATATTCTTGAAACTTGGGTAGGGTTTTGAATTACTTTCTGACAAGCCAGTTAAGGTGTTTTGTCACTTAAATTGCTCATTATTTGATAATTTTCTCGTGGAAATTTAATAGAATCAAATATGTTATTTGTCGAATCGCCGATTGGAATTGGATTTTCATACTCGAACACGAGCTCAAATTACGAATTTTCGAATGACACGACAACTGGTATGCATTTTCTTATTTTTTAATATATGCTTAGCTTTCTATTAATTGTTTCCATGAGTTGATTAATTTCTACCATTTTGGTGTATCTTTGACAGCTGAAGATAATTTGAAGTTTCTTGTAAATTGGTTGGAAGAATTTCCAGTGCATAAGGAGTCTCAACTGTTTGTAGCAGGAGAGAGTTATGCTGGTAATTCTATTACATATCAGTTATATTTTTTCTCTTAGCTGTTAGTTATTGTAATAGCTGTTAACTGTTTATATAACAGTTTAAATTATAAGTGTTCGGTAAAAATAGTTATTTTACTTAAATGACAAGAAATGATATTAGTTGTTTAATTAGATAAATTCAGAGAAAAAAAAATGATTGTCAAAAAAAAAAATTAATAATTAAAAGTTAAATGCTAAACTATAAAAGTTAAAGTTAAAGGTTTAAGATTTTATAAAAAGTTTTGTTAACCTCTAAAAGCTATTATAAAAGTCATATTACCAGAGACTAGAGTTAATAGAGATAGAGTTTTGACTTGAGCAAAGCACTAAAAGTTACTTCAAAATGCTATTGCGGAACAGGCAATTTTAATGTTAATACTTATATTTGCAGGCCACTATATTCCTCAGCTTTCAGCTTGAATAGTGGAGTACAACAAGCAGTCAAATATCAAACCCATCAATCTGAAAGCCATTGCTGTAATATAATACTAATTAAGCACATTTCTTTTGGGGATTAACTTAATCTTGTTGCTAATTATGTTTGATTAATTCTTATTTGTAGCTTGGAAATCCACTTCTAGACTTGGACATAAGTGTTCTAGCTGGGGATTACTTGTGGGCTCATGGAGCCATATCGGATGAAACATTAATGTTGGATAAAACAGTTTGCAATGATTCCAAGAATATTCGCGAATACGTTCATGATCTTCGGTCTCAAGGATGTAATGATGTGTTTAATCGAGTTGCAGATGAAATTGGTGATGATGTTGCTCGCGTTGATCTCCTTTCTCCTATTTGCTTGTCTACAACCTCCATGGAGCAATTTAAACCTAAGGGGAAGCATTGGAAGATACATGCTACTATATGCCCTAATTGCTTTCCATTTTTATGGTTTTTTAATTTATTCAGATTCGCTAGTTATTGTCGGCTATATGAATCTATTGGTCTTCTTCAGTAAAAGTAGATATTTTAGTAATTGTTTGCTGTCCTAGTAGCTGTCAACTGTGTTAATAATGTTAGTAACAATCAAATTATTGTTGAACTAATGCTTATTCATATTTCATTTTTATAGATAATGTGAAAGAACACCAACTAATTAGATGTAATAGTTCATTATCACCTTAACTTACCTCTTCAAGATCCTTGAACAGGTTGCAAGGAGGGTAACCCAGCAAGGTGATCCATGTCTTGGAGGGAGGATACTGACATATCTTAACAAGCCTGAAGTATAAAAGGCACTTAATGCCAATACAACTCACCTTCCTTTCCACTGGGACATCTGCGAAGGGTAAATCTTTTTCCTCTAATCTTTTGATTAAGTTGCTTTTATAGTATTTAGAGTCTATTTAGCATTATAGTTTGAGCTGGTGTTTGCAGGCCATTTGTGTATCAAGAAGACAATCTGGACATGAATCTAATTCCACTAATTGCAGAGCTACTCAAAGAGCGCATTCCTGTCTTGCTTTACAGGTGAATTTCACAATCTAAAATTTTGTTCTATTAATTTTAGTTTTATGTTTCCATTTTATAATTACTTGGATGTAACAGTGGTGACCAAGACACGAAAATCCCTCTCACTCAGACGAGGATTATAGCTAAAAGATGGGGAAGAATGTGAGTTATCTGACTTTTGCAACGGTGAGAGGAGGAGCTCATGAGGTCCCTTTCATAAGGACAAGCTCCACACTTTTCCATTCATTTCTAAGTGGATCACCTATCCCACGCCCTTATCATCGAATTTAGACCACGAAACTTATATATTTGCCAGTTCTTTTCGGTTAAGGAAAAGTAGATTAAAATCTATACAATTAATAAATTTCATCGGGGTTTTAATTTTATCATTCCGGAAGACAGAAAAATCTTTAATTTCATCACTTGGGAGATCGAAAAATCTCATTTTAGAGGCAGGATTTTCTTGATTATATTGTTTTTTATTAATAGTATAATTTATTAGTTTCACGTACTACAAGATTATTACTGGCTCTGAACTATGATTAGGCCTGTTCAAGGATTGGGTTTGAACCAGACCCAAAATTAGAGCAAGATTAAGTTAATGTTGAACTCAACTTGAAACTGGTATTGTAATAATTTATAGCTAGCTTGGAGCCAATGCGCCGACTCAAATGCGAGGTTGAGCCCCTAGTCTTTCACTCTATCTTTAATCAACCCAAAACTAATGAATCGGTTAGAATGAAATGAGAGGGAAAGGAAACGAAAAAAAAAATTTTATGGTAAAAAACCGGTCAGAACCAACCCATTTTGGGCAGCAAATTTAAAAATTTTGACTGACCTGAATGGAAACTGAAATCAAGACAAAACCATCACATCAAGATACCATTCACTCTATTTCTGCGTCTGTCAGACTTGAGATCGTCCCAACTCAGACTCCTGAGTTAAAACAAGCTTTTGCGGTGCGGTTTACAGCATGCTGACAAAAGTTGGGTAGCTACGATGAGTCTTACATTTATTATAGTTTAATAGCAATTTTGATTAAATTTGTAATCAGATTGTCATTTTGACACAAATTTGAAATTGGAGCATTTTAGGGTGAAATTTATTCTAGAGTGTAAATTATTACAAATAATAAAGTTGAAGTTTAACTTGAAACGTGATTTAACGTAACTAAAAATATATTTATTGTAATGCTATATTACAAATAATTTTAATTACATCACGTCACATTTCATTACCGTTTATTGAATAATTAGCATAAAGAAAATAACTTCCCGACAAAGATGTCACACCATGCATTACAAGGAATAATTAGGCATGATTGAACCAAACATGACCTCGGTCAACACCATGCATAGAAAGTGCAGGAACCACTGGGCCAACCGTTCCATTCATGTCTCCATCAAGAATGCTTATTAATGTGTGTGTATATATATATAATTATGTTTACACCAGTAGGTAGTATTTCTTTCTCGAGTGAAATAATTATGTTTACAACAAAAAGTTTTTCTTTCTCGTTACGAAAGTTTTAATTGGATTTTGCTAAAAATAGAAAGAAAGAAAAAATTAATTACCGTTAAACGACATAAATTGTGACTCAATTGGCAACGCAGGCTGATAACATAGGAAGAACCTTCGGATTCGATCTTCACTACACACACTTGTCACGTTTCAGACGCGGATGATTATCATAAAAGATTCCCAGCATATCATAAGATTCCCTTTCTTGAAAATCCGCACTTTTCCAAACCCAGAAAAAGAGACGGAATTCTAGGATTCTTCCTTGGGGCAAATACTTTTTATACATACGTTCTTCTGGTGATCTATACCATTACCTCTATTCTCGTAAGATGATATACACTAGAGCTAACAGGCCCGCCCGGCGGTGGCTACATCATAGGCACATTGCGAAACGCAGAATAATGGTAACCATATACATATAAATGACAGCAATGGGAATTGCCAATCTTCGGGCTTTAATTTGTAAAGTCTCTATTCCTTGGGTTAATCAAAAACCCAAAGCATCTTGATGAAACTAGCCCATGTTTGACTAGCCAAGCAGACAAAACGACCCTGCATCTTTGTTTCTTCTCTCCCGCTTTTTATTTGCTAATAATATAAGTATTTCAAAAATATAAGTATCACAATTTACGATTGAAATTTATGAAGATTGACTTTTGGACCTTTGTATTTGTTACAAAACGAAATCTTTCCTCTAATTTTACTAATTCGTGGGACGATACTGACCTGTATATTTTGGAAAATGTTTCAGGAGGGAATCTTTGAAGTAGGACGGCGGTTGATTAGAGTAATCCTCGATCATAATTTTCCAGTATGGAGTAGTGCGTTCAATATTAAACCTTGTGATTGGTAGCTAAAACACCGATTTCCCCGGTTGAGACCTTTAATTCGATTCTTCATAAATTTCTCGAATATTTTTTGTACGAAGTTTTGGTTTTAAGCAGTCTATAAACGCCTCCGGTTTAGGTGGGACAGCCTTGGCAAATAGACACTACAGGAATTAGTTAATCGACTCCCCGAACAGTACTATAAGAATTCGGTACTGGAACATCCCCCCTGTAATTGTACATGCCCCCCATAGCAATAACATATTTTGGTTTCTGGCATGTTCATATAATCTCCACTAAAGAGCGGAGCCATTTTTCATTGGTTACTGTGCCGGCTGTTTAAAATCAGGATGCGCCTTGTCTAGGACTAGATCTTTGTACTAGTCCAACACGTAAAGTCGAATTCGGTGAGCCTATTAAACGAAGCAAATTCCAATGAAGCAACAACTGGTACCATAGAGAAGTGGCCATAAAACTGGAGAGTCTGTTGACCAATTTGAAAGATTCATTTGATGTAGTTGAAATAACTGAAATTTTTAGTTGTTGATCAAGTAAAGGAAACTCAATGGAAATTCATAATTGTCTCATGTTATTTTTTTTTTTTTCATTGTTTTTTGGGAATATTCAAAAACTAAAGCACCATTTGCTAACCTCCTTTTTCTCCAACGCATTAAACTAAACCAAACAATTTAGGATAAGCTTACGAAAATAAAGCTTCTATAAATGCGGATAACCCCAATATATCGAAACTCATTGCCCATTGGATAAAGAAAAAACGGTTTCCAACATCAAAAACAACAAAAACTAGAGCAAACATATTAGTAACGGATTCGGAAATTGTAACCAAGCATCGCCCCATTGTTCCTATACCCGCATTTCATAACTAGAAAGTTTCTCCGCCCTTTGCTAATCGGGAGATAAAAGACTACCGGAAATTAGCAAATGCTAAAATAGGAATAGCACTTGATACTTTATCTAGAAATGGCCAGCAGAATATATTCATATTCGTAAATACAGGAAACATAGGTGCGCTCCTATGAATGTGGAAAAAATATACTAGATTAGTCGAGACATCGAATTGCGAATTAATTCCTAACTCATCCACTAACGGTTAGTCAAAAACAACCAATTTATTTTGATTCAAAACACCTAGTTTCTTTGTTTCTTTGGTACATGTCTCGTTACAAGATTCATCGACTATAAATTTTTCCATTACGTTTACTTTCGATTTTCAAATTTTTTTTTCGATATTGACATATCATAAACTTGAATATATACTATTTGATTAGAGGTATAAATAAAGATATGCTCTTATTTATATTATTTCTATATTTATAGAAATAAGACTCTCCTTTTCGCTTTTTCATTTCACCTTCACTTCGGTTCTTTCTACAAAAAGGGGGAATTCAAAATAGAAAATTTTTCATTTTTGTTTAGTTGTTTTTAGAATTTTGAAAATCTATTTTTCACAATTCTATTAGAAATTTTCATTTTATTAAGAAAATTAAAAAAAAAAAACAGATAATTCAAAATCAAAATTGGAATCAAAATGGAAATATTTTAAATTGGAAAGAAATTGAATTTTTATTTTATTTCTATATTTTTTTATTTATTTTACATTACATATTTAACATTAAATATTTTAACATAAATTATTCTATTTCCATATTTAATATTCATATAATTCTATTATTCTCTATTATTTTATTATAATTATTTTAATTTATATTTAATTATATATTAATTATAATTATTATTATAATATAATTATATTCTTTATTATATATAAATTCTTATTATATTAAATTCTATATTTATATATTAATTATTTATTAATTATTTATATATATATATATAAATTAATTTTATAAAAATTAATATAAAAATATATAATTAATATTTAAAATTAATATAAAATAATAAGATGAAAATATAAATATTAAAAAATTATATTTTATTAAAATGAAAATATTAAATTAAATATGTTTTAATATTAAATATTAATATATATAATATATAATATAGAATTCTATATTTAATTCTATTTTTTTTTTAGGGCTATACAGACTTCAACCGTAGACCTTCGCGGTAAAACAGATCAAACTGATTATTATCAAAAATGATTTTCGAACTTATTTTCAAAGACCCAACATGCATTTTTTTTGCATTGGGGCTCGTTCATTAATGATATAAATTTAATTCAGTTAGTCACCATAATTTCTCTTGGGCAGAAAGATTAAGAAGATGGCTCCATGGGCTCTGATTTATGGATTCCGATCCGAGAGCACTACAAAGTGTTTCAAAGAAAGGTTATCCTGACGTAGGTCTGGGCTTGCGCTTTAAATTAACCTAAAGTTAAATGGAATCTCCAACCGGCCCCGCTTCTGCTTAAAGAATCAAATATAAAACTTTCATAACACCTTAAAGTTTCATAGGATAGGACGAAAAAGAGAATGTTTTTGAGGTCCTTATTACTCATTATGCCTAGCATTGAAATTTAAACTGGGTATTTCACCTATCAAGGCCTTAAATCAATGATGAGTTTCTGCTCGGCGTCTAAAAGGCCCACCTAAAATTGGACCGAAACCCCTTTTGTGTCAGGCTTATTGTTCTTTTTGTTCCCTAAAAATCATGGAGTAAAGACATCGACGTTCTCAATAAAGTCTCTTTGATTACCATGCATGGCTTCTTTTGAAAAAAACAGTGGCGCGCGTGTAAACGAGGTGCTCTACCTAACTGAAGCTTATAGCCCTTGTGTTTGTGATACATATTTTATCATGTCAAATAATTTCTTGTCAAGATGAATATTATATATCCAACATCCCTATTTGTTTTGATCTCTTTGATCCGTATTGCTTTATAAATAATAATTCCATTTATAATTCCATTCGAATGTGATGGGATTCCATTTCCTTTCTCTTTGTGATGATAAATGACCTACTTAACTCAGTGGTTAGAGGTTATTGCTTTTCATAACGCGGGAACGTCATTGGTTCAAATCCAATAGTAGTAGAACTTATTAGAATATCAGAATCAGTTTTATCTATAAGAATAGAGTTTTTTTACCCAACCTTATTTTTTACCTTATTATTGATTTCTTTTCGTTTCCATGTCTTTGACATTCTTGTTGAATTGGAAAAAATTTTCGTTGTATTATAATCTGATTCTACTTATTGATTCTCTATTTCAATAAAAAAAAAAAATAGGGATGTATAAAAACAGAAAACTTTCAAACAGAACTTCTGTTTATACAAGAGTTCTTTGATTTATTGGACGTACCAACTAGTATAGTTACGGAAATTCACATTTGATAAGCCTCTACTCTGCCCTAGCTCGTCTGAAGAGCTAGATTTGCCTCAAAATTATTTGTCTCTTTCCTTTCCGCCTTTTCTCAAGTTAGCTCTGCTTATTTCAAGAGTTTGCTTGAAAGCTTTCTTGTGGCATCAATTGGTCACTACCCTTCTCTGCATCATTTACTAAAAACAGTAATCTCATTATTGCCATATTCTAGCAAAACCACCCATTCAGAGCCATCTGTTAACCACTTTCTTTATATAGGTCTATTTCTCAAAAAATACCCGATTATCGACCAGCTTGTTGGCAATAGGCCGCATGATTTGGAATACGTCCAATGGCCCACTATTAGTAGATAAAATGATTTCTTTTCCTATCTGTATTCCCAAACAATTCGATTTCGGGGTCAGTACAACAAGGAAATTTTTTAAGGTTTCATTTGTTCTCCATTTCTTAAGTTGTTAGCCTTCGCTAGCTAGCTTCATCAATATTACCTACCAAATAAAAGCCTGTTTTCAGGCGAGACTTTAATCTTAATTCTCCGGAAGGATCAATTTAAACCCTCTAATAGTTTCTGCTAAGACCGACATATTTACCCGGAGAACCGGTAAATATTACTTTCTGCTTACGAAAAAGGCGTTGTGATAAGAATATCTTCTCAAATTTTTCGTTTGCTTCTTGCTACAGATTTTAAACGATCCTCTTCGGATAATTCGTCCAGCCCAAGGATAAGCTATAAATGTCCTGAAGTTCTTTGTTAACGTTTGTAAAGTTTGCTAACCTCTTTGCGCAGTTTCATAATGTCCTCACCAGACATCATTGAGTTGGCAGCATAGTTGATGTTGAATCTAAAGGATCTACTAGAGCTGATAGATTACCTTTTATTATGCTAATCCTCTTGCATAGTACTTATAGTCGCATCTAATATGTGCAATGTCGTTGGCAGGAGCAGGGTCAGTCAAATCCGTCCGCAGGTACATAAACTTGCTGAATAAGAAGTTATGGACCCCTTCTTTTGTGAAGTAATTCTTTCTTGTAAAGAAACCCATTCGGTACTAAGGTAGGTTTGATAACCCACAGCAGAAGGCATTCTACCCAATATATCTATATCTCTGATCCTGTTCTTTATCGAAACGGAAAATGATATTGTCGATAAATAGAAGTACGTCTTGCTTTCATTAAACATCTCGGAAATATTCCCCATTTAGTTAGGGGCCAGTCAAACCAACTCTCATTACAGCTCCCGGTCGGTTCGTCATCTGACCATAGACAGAGCCACTTTTGATTCTGCAATATTTATTTAATTACTCCGATTCTTTCGATTTCCATGCTAAAGATTCATTTCCTTCACGAGTTCGTTCGCCTACTCCGCCAAATATTATACGCCTCCATGAGCTTTCGCGATGTTGTGATTAATTCCCATTTATATATTATCTTTTGTTTTACCCACTCCAGCTCCCCCCGAATAGCTCCGATTTCTTCCTCCACGGCGATACAGGGGCTAAAGGAAATCTACTACTTTTAATTCCTGTTTTTCAAAAATTATATATATTTTATCTATGTTATAAAAGCAGGTGCAGAATCTGATGAATAGTGATTTGCGTCTTATATTCTACAGGGACCTAAATCATCAACAGGTTCTCCAAGCACGTTGAAAATCGTCCTAGAAGTCGTCTCTCTCTATCTAACTGGAACATCTTTTTAGAGGAGCTCCTGTGTCATAATCACTTACCATTTCCTCGCGTTAGACCATCTGTAGCACTCATAGCTACCGAGCCCGACACTCGATTATTTCCTAATAATTGTATGTCACTTCATCTATATCTATCTTATTAATTTCTTGCCGACAGTATCTCGGGACCTCTATATCTATATCTCTATATCTTTGTAAAATATTAGGCATCTTTCCCGCGGGAAAAAGCTACATCTAGTACTGGCATATTTTTGAGCGAATACGCCCCAGGTTCTTTTTCAAGCGCTGGGAACTCCCGGACCAGAAGTAGTAGGATTTGATTCTCATAATAATAAAAAAATAAAAATATGCGAAAATTTTTTTTCAAATATTATTTTCTAGGTCCAAAATAAATTTCTTCTCATATTAATCTTTAATTCAGTAAAAAAATGGGAGGTATTTATACTCGATTTCGTTGATTACCATCTAACAACCCCAATTCAATTGTTTACCTTTATTATTTCAACTTCAGTTATTGTTGAACTTTCACAGTTCTATACTAACTCATTTTTAAATATAAATATCAAGTGGATGAATAAGAATAAAAAAAGAAATAAGAATAAAAAAAAAGCTTGTGGGAAGACCTTTCATTTGTTTATCATTATAGATAATACTATTCATATTTCTATGGAATTCGAACCTTTGAACTCTATTTATGATTTATTAATTTCTATCTCATGCTCATGGGCCCTTTATTTCTATTTTTATTTCTCATTTTCAGCATATCGATTTACGGCCTCGCTAGCTATATTTATTATTATTACATTAGATGAATTTCTGCAGATTTTTCAACATTTCGGGCTTTACATATACCAAAACTTCCAATTAGGTGATTCATCAATCATTCTCCAAACGATGATTAAATTATCTCAGTATTGTGAGATTAGATTTAGTTTCCCATTTGTGCAAAAAAGTTAAAGGATTTAGGAAAACTTGCAAAAACAAGGATTGGGTTGCGCATATATATGATCTTACTTTTTAACATAAGGAGTATTATGTTACAGTATTCATTGATGTTTGGATTTGGTGTGTATAACTAAACATAACTGTACCACCGATCAAATTGTTTTTAGCATATAACTAATAATGCAGACCCAGAAAAGTAGCTTTGTTCTGATGGCTTTA
>NW_023590789.1:11544783-11597948 GCF_014843425.1 Jatropha curcas | reverse complement strand
AAAAAAAAAAAAAAAAAAAAAAAGAAAAAAGGAGGGGAAGGAAAATCTCCTTTAGTTCAAAGTTTTAAGGTAGAACGTGGGTCCCTCCAAAACCCAATGTCGTAGGTTCGAAATGCCTACAGAGCGCGATTCTGTTCTTCCGGTTTTTGTTAGGTCAAAGGTTCAAAAATTATATACGGAAAAATAGAGGAGCAATCTGAATTTGACCCTCCTGCGGACTAAAAGAAAAGGGAAGGAGGTCAAAAAACAAAGTGTTAATTAATCAAACGGTCCAATTGATCGCCACGTCTGTTATGTAAATATGGCAGTTAACGGAATAATTCCGGCCAAGTAATAGGAATTAGACCTAAGACGAATTCCATAGATAGAACCTTCAATCATTTCAATTTATTTGAAAAAGGGAAAAGTTAGAGGTAATATCATATCCTTAAATATTATCTATATCGGCTGCATAAATACTCAAATACAAAAATTGTAACACAGTAAAGAACTAAAGAATCGATGGAATATTATCCGATGGAATTTGTAGGCAATATTGTATAAAAATTTTCCTTTTCTTTTTAAGAAATTGTTCATTCAATTAATTTCAAATTATTAATTTTCAAATAGCCGTATCTTGCTCCAGACCAATAAATAGAACTGAGGTTATAGTTAAAGCCCGCTAAGTCAGAAAAAACCCGAAATAACTAGTTTATAGTCAGGCATTAGGAGCTAAAATAAATTTTTTTTTTAATACATATGTTGTAGCAAGAAGACTTTCCTAAAGTTAAATTTTTTTGAAAGATACGAAAGGATAAACAAAAATACCAAATGAAAAGAATAAGTTCAATCTGAGAATTTTTTTATTTCATTTATCAATCATTAATCATTACTAGATTATTAGACTATAGACAGCACTAATAAAATAGAACTGATATGTATATAATTAAAAAAAAGAAATCCATTTTCATCTATGAACATCTATCTTATAATTCTCAGTGACAATCTCCGAGTCAAAGAGAATTCGGTTAGACAGTTCTTGAGAAATAAAATAGAAAACTAATAGAAAATAGAATATAATATGAAACCTATATTACATACATAATAATATTAAAAAATTTAATAAAAAAATATTAATAATTAAATAATAATCTAATTAATATAATTAATAAGAATAAGTAAAAATAATTATAAAGAATAAGTAAAATAATTAATAAGAAAATACAGTAATAAAAACTGTGTTTGTATAACTTTCACTCAAAAAATACTTTATACAAATTTTTTAATTCTTGATATCTTTTCTTTTAGTTTATTTATTTAGTATTTATTTATTTGGTATATTTTGTATATTTTGTTATCGAATTTTTATCGTTTTTTCAATTTTAAAAAACCGAAAAACCCTCTCATTTTTTCTTTTTTTCTTTATAATACCTTTTACTTTTTTCCCTTCTATTTTCAATTCTTTTATTTAAATTAACTTATTATATTTTATTGTTGAATTCATTCACATAATATTCTTCGAATAAGAAGAAAAAAAAACAGTATCGCAACGTCAGATCCACTTGAACAAAAATTCAAGTGGTTAAGTGTCAAGAAAGACCCTTTTTGAATCTAATATACGAATAACGTGCATCATGCGAATCAACGAATATTGACTTATTAGATATTAGAATTCCTTTTTTTCGTTGTTCTCCTTCTTTCAATCGAATATTCTTTACTTACTGGTCACTTGTTAATGGATGACTTACCATTTTCTTAAAAATGAAAAAAGGGGGATTTCCAACAAAAAATCTTCTTCTTCTACAAGCTCCAAATTTTTTAAGATTTCAACATCTTAAAGAATTGCGGAACATATAATATGAAGATCCTCTTTAATAATATGAAATATCTCCTCAATGATTTAATTATTTGAAACTCGTCGAATTCGCATTTTTAAAAACCCGATCTTATGATACACATATCTCCCTTACAGCAACAAAAAAAAAGAAAAAGCAGTTATCTAAGGAACCTTTTTCATTTCGATTACTGATTGAAGTTGCGTTTGCTGGCGTCAGAGAAAAGAAGGATAGCTATACTGATTCCGTATATTTTAAAGAAACCGCTTGTACATATATTGACGATCTCACAGAGATTCCATTTCAAGTGAAATCCATTTACTGAGATCTTAATCTTTTTAACAGAATCGATACCCTTTTGATTGTACAAGAAATATGTGGAGCTCAGTATGTCTGGACAGCACACGGAGAACGTTCTTTTTGCTGATAATTAACCAGTATTCGATATTGGTCATTCATGCCATTACTATACCTTCCCTATTCCATTGCAGGTTGTTATTCGTCAGCACGGGTTTAGCTTACGATGTATTTGGAAGCCCTCGTCCAACATGAATATTTTACAGAGAGCCGACAAGGAAATTCCATTAATAACTGGCCGTTTTGATCCCTTTGGAACAACTCGATGAAATTTTAGTAATCTTTTTTTAGGAGGCCCAATGACCATAGATCGAACCATATCCAATTTTTTACAGTACGATGGTTGGCTGTTCACGCATTAGCTGCTACTACCGTTTTCTTTTTTGGGGTCAATATCAGTCAATGCCAGTTTTCATCCAAACGATAAATCTAATGCCTATTAAATTATGAACTAATGAACACAATAACCCGAACGAACAAAATGTTGAATTGAATCGTAAACCATAGTGCTCCTACTGGGGGTTATATGCCTCATTTTTTGTACTTGCTGTTTTATTTCTTAAATTATTTCTCTCAATTCAATAGAAAAGAAAATTAATAAGAAGAAAATATAGAATAATAAATAAGAATAGGAAATTCCTTTATCCCGTCGGAAGGATATCATCTCTAATTATCTATTGAATGTTTATGTCCCTCTAGCATGACCACTTGATTAAATGTGGAGGGAAGTGGGATAATGGCCGATATCTACTGGAAAGAAATTCCTCTTCTTTGGATAATGGTACTGTAAGCCGGTAATTCTTGTGATCGTGTTTATAGGCATCTTTTTTTTTCTTTTATGGCGTTCATATTCCGGAATTGGGGTTCATCCCTGTAAGTAACGGGCGTACTGGATTTGTAGACATGAAAAGCGTAAGAACCTCAACGGACCCCTTTTTCTCTGTCTGATTCTAGGGGGTCCCGTTGGGTTCTTAATAATCAGAATCTTTATTTCGTATAAGTGCAAGAATAGAATTTGCCTTTTTTTGATAATTCAAATATTTTATTTCAAAAAATTTCGAAATTATTAAACTCCTGTGGTGTTTGAAAAAGTAACTCCATTTAATTTAATTTTAGAACATTTGCTTCTCGATAGTTATTATCGATACTTTCTCAAAGTTATAAAGAGGAATTACTCGATTTTCCTTTTCCTATCATGGCATAATCATATTTCTATATTTCCGGTCGTCCATTTTCTTAATTGTTTCGTATACTAATAGAACCTTACTTTTTTAACTCTCTATTGAATTTTCAGTATCACGTATCTCATAAAAGGGTGAAAATTTTTTTTAAGAAGTTCATTTGTGAAGAAGTTCTATTTGCTTAAAAAATTTCCCTTTCTTTTTTGTTTTTTGTCCCACTGCTTTTAACTTTTTTTTAATTACGCATAAATCTAATTTATACGTATAAACAAGTAAAAGGAAGTTTTATGATAACCTTAAAAAATACGAAACTAAGAATAGTAATCTTTTTGAGGAATTGCGATCAAAGAATGATCTTAATTATTTTTGGTTCTTGACACCAAGAAGGGATGTGGAAAATTCCTTTTCTTGTGTCGAAGACTAGGAAGAGAATAAAAATAATACCTCCTAGAATCCTTTGTTTCCCCTCCATTTAATTTTAGCCTTTCCTGTGCTTTTCCGCTTTTACCTTATCTTATGCTTAGTAAATCTATCCAAAATTTGGAATTCTATTTAAAAGAAAAAGCTATTGATCCACTCTATGACAAGTTAAATCTGACCAATAGTAAGATAATCCACTGCTCCCATTTTATTTTAAGATTTAAAAAACACAAAAAAGGGGAATAAAAGTCAAATAGTCTTCTCCAATATACATATTATGGCCAGAGAATTGCGGTAGAAGAAAAATTCCAAATATCTGGTATAAAAAAAAATATCAAAAAAAGCAAAGAGCTTTTCACAATTTTTTTATCATAACCATATATAATTAACCAACAAAAATTGGGTTTCTTTTTCTTTTTTAAAAAACTTGATTGTTGTTATAAAATTTACAGATCTAAAAGATTCATTTCGGCACAATTGAACCCTTCTCAAACTGTTTTCTTTTTAAGAAACCAAAGATTTGTTGCCAAAACTAACGGATGCCAAGAAAGAAAAAAAAAGCCCTTGCGACACGTAATGGGTCTTGAAAGCACTATTCCTGCATCTCCCTGACCAAATCCAACCCACATTAGGATTACTCGTAATGGTTGATCCAGTTTTGACTGGATTCGCCTTCTGAAAACAAGAAGTTTGGCCCTGGAGGTATAATATCAATCACTTGACGTCCCTCTGACGCAATCCGTTATGGTTATTTCGTTACCCCACCTTGTTTTCTTTTCGTAATGAATTTTGCTTACTAATACTGCTGCTTGTAAGCATTATAACGTATGGTTACTCTTGCTCCCGTCGGGATACATCTGACCCCTTCCCCTGTTTCCCGCCTACATATATGGGACTATAAAAAAACGAAACATCTTTCTAGTGGCGGGGGTTTCCCGGGAGACCAGAATAGGGAAAGGGCTAATTTCACTATATTTCTGACCAAGGACAGGGCCTAATTACAAGAATATTTTTTTTTAGTGGGGCGATAAACTCTGAAAAGAACCAGAATTTCCATCTTTTCTTTATCTCTGGCGAAAATACGATCGGGAGGGGCTAATTAAACCCCTCAGGTAAAATAAGAACAGCCCCCACGTTCCAAAGCTTCCTTTTTTACCATAGCAAGAACTTTGTTTCAGTTGCATCATCATAAGGGATTCGGAACAACGCTTCAATACAGTATCAGGAAGTACCGCCTTGTGGAACCCTCAAATATCCACGGGCTTATTAGCTAAAATGACAATCCTGGCACATACAATTAACGGCCAGTTGCTTCGCGTGGATTTTCATAACACCCCTGCTGGTGGGTCAAAAATGGGATAATGCGGTTGAAATGGATGGCCCAAGTTATTATATATACCATGAAGCGATAACAGAAATGGAACGAGTAATCTCTTCCTTTATCCAAGAGAAGGTCTTTCCTAGTTTGCATGTCCCAACGATTTGATCCCCTGAAAATTTCTACAAATAAAATTAGGTAGGTCGCTAAGTATAGTTCCCTATCCACGATACTGCTATTTAACTGAAAAAATTTTTACTAAAATAGAAAATATAGGAAGAAAATCCCCCTTCGGATGTGATTGTATAGAAAGATGTGATGTTAGAAAAAAAAAATATATAATATAGATATAGTAAAGATTTGAATGTTTTGCCTTTATGTACAAAATAAGAAAATAACAAAAAACATTTCTAATTCGGATTCAATGGATCGTTTTTTCAAGTCAAATTCATTGAAATGATAATCACTACAAGTGACGGAGAATCACACGATTTAAATAACGGAAAATCCAATATTTAAAAATTGTAATCGAGAATGACTGGAAAGTGGAAACCAAGGCCAGATATAATTTTGATCATTATGAGCAAATCCAAAATCTTTGTAGACCAGAGGCACCAATCATTTAGTTCCCAACCGTGGGGTGAGTGGAATCTATACATAAATCCGGTTAATAAAAAGAATTAGAAAAAAGCTTTTATTGTGTCGCTTAAGTTATATAGGAATTCTTTGAACCCACGAATTAAGAATAATAAGTTCTTTCATTCTTTAGAATTAGAATAACCCACTTAGAAATACGAAACAGATTATATTTTGTCGCAGAAGTGTAAAATCGATGGATCGATCTTCATTGTGCATCCTTGAATCAATTGGATCGTTTCTTTGGTGGATTCCGGTACGAACCCTTGTAGATGTGTTTCCGGGTATTCCCTTTATCATTTCGTCCAAGCGAACGGAGTTTCCTCTAATTCTATGAATTTTTCTAGAATACTTTTTTCTTGGATATTCATTTAAACAAAGTTTCGGTTTACTATATTACACCAATTAATAACACCAAGATTCAAAAAACTTGTTATTAAATAAAAAGAAAAAAAATGAGATCCACCACAGGGCAAAAAAACTATAGATGGTAACGATATAGAAGGCGGAATTAAATGCCTTTTTCATTTTCATTTTTTCGTCCTGTGAATTTTTAATGAACCCAACTCGCATTTTATTCGATTCTATAAATGATCTAATATTTCTTATCAAAGCATAAGTTCTATTACAAGGCTCGAACTTATGAATCTATTCCCTGTTTTTTTGTGAGTCCAGTGCTTAGGTCGCTTGAATTTTGAAGAGAATAGAAAAAAATAAGCCTAAAATAAAAAGAAGAGTAAACACGAATAAAGGAGAACAAAAAAAGGATAAAAAGAACGTCGATTGAACAAAAGAAAGAAGAAGAGATTTAACAAGATATGATCTATCGCAGTATCAAATTTCAAAAATAATTGAAAATAAAGAGAAATTTCTTTATTCTTATATTTTTTATTCCAAAATGCCTTTGTTTTGCTCTATGAGATGGTCTATTATTTAGATTTCTTTCTTGTTTTGTTACTGAATTTAAGGTGTTGAATTTACGTACAGCATAAAAATTTGCAGATAAAAAGCTCGCTGTTTCTAATTGTTCCGTATATATAATATCGTCTTCTTTGGTTCATCAACATTCGTGAAGAATTTTCAGTTAAGTTATGTCTATAGAAAAAAAAAGAAGAACTCCTTGGATTTCTTCACTTCCTGCTGAAAAAATGTTCATTCTTCAATCCTCAATTTCCAAAATACTTCAATTGGTACACCGCAAAATAGGCCAATTCGGCCTACTTTTTGCTCAATTTCTCGCGGAGTCAAATTCTCATCGTACGAGTCAAAGGAATGGCCCCCGGCCCTCGATTTCCATATAAAGGGCACGCCGAGCGTATATCCTCTTTAACTTCTAGCCTAAATAGAACTGAATAATCTTTCATAAGGAATCGGAAGTAAGTGCGACGATTTTTTTCCAAGGAAATCCCCAGCGAAAAATAACACACTATTCCTTTCTTTTCATCGAATCGATCATAACCACTACCTACATTCCACAAAAATTTGTGCACTCACAAATAAGAAACTAATAATAGAACCCGGCCGATGCCATAGAAAGACATCCGAATCCATTGTGGAAAAAAAATTATTCTGCTGAGATGGAAATAAAGAATATCAAATTTTTGCCAAGATAACTGGGAAATTCCAACCAAAAAAAAACCGCAATGAACCCTAAAAAAAGTATAGGGCCCAGCAGAAAATTCTTGTTTTTCGAGACCACCCGCTATAAGTTCTACGCATATCGTTCTGATCGTTCCAACTCATACTTAGATTCCCAGTTGCTTTTTATTTGAAGTGGGAAACTAAGCCCAATTTGACTTTCTTTTTTTGAAGTAACTTTCATCAACTCCGCACTATTCGGATGTGAATCTTTAGAAAGAATTCGATGAATTTCCCTATTTTTTTTTTAATATTTTTTAAAAAAAAGGGAAGCCCCGCTCAACCTCTATCTACTATAAAACGTTGGCTTTGCATTTCCTTTCAGGCCTCCGCCGCAATCTCGATTTATTTTTCAAATAGCTCATTTAATCTATATAAATATTACGCCTGCATAAGAACCCTTTCAATTTTCATTTATGTTTGAAGGGAGCTGCCTGCATGTTATAATTATGAGAAAAGATTATAAAGAAAATCATTTATCTAAATAATATCGTATTTATACTTAAATAGATATCTTGTAATTATGATCCCAAGTCTAAGTTTGAAAAAAAAAATAAATGAAATCTACCCTTATCGGGCCTAATCAAGATCTAAAACAATCTTGTTTTTTTTGGAAACATGAAAGAGAATAAAAGAAAGCCATTGCAATTGCCGGAAAATATAAGCCCACTAAAGGCACAAATAATGGAAGGGTAGGTTGTTAAGAAATGTCATAGATGGGCACCCTCGGTTTAATATTTGTTACCTGTTATTTATTTTATTATATTTTATTATTATAAATTATAATATTTTTATTATTATATTAATATATATTATATTATAATTTAATATAATATTTAATATTTTAATATTAATATTTTATTAAATTATATTAATTAAAATTATATTAATATTTTATTAAATTATAATTATTGTTTATATTATTATTAAATTTAATTTATATTATTTATTAAATTATAAATTAAATTATATTAATTAAATTATATTAATTATATTAATTAAATTTATATAAATATTTTATTATTAGATTATTTAGAAAGAATATCTTATAATCCATTAGAATTCCTAATATAATTATACTAAGTATATCTAAGTGAATATAATATATAAAGTGCAAAGAGTGTGAGAGACTAACTAAATGACTATTTTCTATTTCTACATGAAATATTATATGGATATTCGTTTATTTGTTATTCTTATCCTTTTTTTTGTCTTATAACTTTCATTTTATAATTTTGACATTTAAATATTTAATAATTTAATAAAAATAAAAATTTAAAATAAATAAGAAAAATAAAGAAGTTTTTCTGCTTATAAATTCCCAAAAATTCGTTTAAAGAATTTATAAATGCGCGATCGTCAAATAGGTATTTTTATTAGTAAAAGGGAATTCCGGGGAGACATATATAGCAAGGACTCTCCTATTTTCCCTATGCATAAGTTAAAGAAAAGAGCATGAAATTCGTTTTATTTACCTTGTCAAAAATTTTTCTTTTTTTTTTTCAACGGAAAAAAAGAATTCACGCCTTTTTTTCTTGGTTGATAGAGGTTTTCTATTAAGTAATCAGAATTATCGGTAAAAAAAAAAATTATCTGCATAGTTCTTCTAACAATCTTCGCTCTATGTTACAAAATCCATTCTTTCGGATTTTTCACTTTGATTCCCGATAAAATTTTTAACTAATTTAAATTCAATTTAATTAAACTAAATTTTTTTATTTTTAAATTAAACTAAATTTAATTAACTTTAACTATTTAATTAACTATTACTTAAGGCTCTACTTGATGTTAATGATTCAAAGGAAAAGAAATCGTGAAGCTGAAGTAAGCTCATTCAAAACGCCACTTTTAAAGGATTACGTGGTAACGATTGGATCGAAATAAACCCTATGGAATAAAAATTCAGCCCGATTGTGAATCCTTCAGGTACTGTCTTATTCAAATGTTGTTCAAATTACTCTTTTACCCGCAAATGCAATATAGGCGTTAGGTTCAGCAAATAATGATAATCCCCCAACAATACCAAAACCTAGCTGTCACCCGCCGGTTCGTAAGGAAGATGTAAGGATTGCATACATAAAATACTTTTTATTCGATTGATAATCATATAAAGCACGAAGATATTTTACCATTTTGGCATCAAGCTCAAACCTTCCTTCTTGCAGTGCGTGCTCCTTCCGGAAGCACACACTAAAATAAATGAGGTAAAAATATTTATTTGGTAGCATACTCAAATCCAAACGGGTGATTTTTTCCCCCTTACTACGGATTCCCATACTACTAACCCCCATATAAACTGAAAAATCCATAACCCCAATTGCTACGGGAATACGTTTTAAGTTGACCTGTGCTGTTTGACAGCCTCGGTTAATCCTGTCCTTTTTTTGATAAAGAATCAATACGATCTTTTATAAGGTTCCTCTTTTCTTGAATGAAATTCAATGGGATCCAGAGATACCATGTCCTTCATCCATAGGATTCCCAAGTGCCTAGGTCAATCAAAAAGTTCAATTCTATCTGAACTACTCATTTTCAAAATGATATCCACATTGTTTCACAAATATTCATTCTTGACTTTCAAAAATTTCTTATAGTTTAAATCCAATACAATTTTCGGGGCATTGAACCCACAAATGTTGTATTTTTTGAGTTATATCGAGATCATTTAGAGACTTTCTCTTATAGTTAATTCGCTACGCATTCGTGCTATTCTCTTGACTGGAACTCTCCACTTTCAACTACTATTTTCCCACTTTCACCACAAATGTAACTATAAATGTAACTCTCACTGTTAATTGTTACTACCACTTAAATCAATACCAGATTGAGAGCGAAAGATAATTGTCATATACAAGCTTATTGAATGTATTAATCCACTATATTTAGTAATCAGAATATATGATCATAGTGGAAGTCACCACTGCTAAGACACCATTATTCGAGATTAACTCGAATTCCCAAATAACTTATAAAAAAGAACTTCTAGTTCATTCAGAAAAGAATGATCAGTTTCAATCTCAAAAAACTTGATTTTGCAAAATATCAAAATATATGGAAATAACTGTCCCTATTACTCATCCCTAACTAAAAAAGTTTCCAATCACGCTGAATTCGAATGCCAACTAAAATGATCAACATTACTGTAACTAGAGCTGTCCACCTATTACTACTCCAACAATGGGTGGTTTTTATCTGTAAATCGTTTAGAAATTTGGGTCTTCTGCTTATACTGGTATTTTCAAGAGGACTAAAACCTAATCTGACATTTGATTTACTGTTAACCTACACCTGTATTCCTAATTCTACATTGGATAAGATCGAATTGACCACCGTTTTTCCATAGAAGCATTTCTTGCTGCTAATTTAACACAAAATGATAGCATGAATAGTCATTCGATGAAAAAATCATTTAAAATGTTCTCAATTTCCTCTCAAAAATAAGTTATATAGAATACGAATCAGTAGGATTGGGATTATTAATAATAAGGAGCGGGTTATTAAAAAAAACGATTTCTTTTGCTTTTTTTGTAAGAACCTGGAGTAATCGCTTCACCTATATATGATAATGGTTATGATGGAATCCCGTTTTCAATTATTTTTCAATTAGTAATAAGTCTAAATTCTAAATAGAAAAAGGAATTTGTCATAATGGGACCAAATTCATATCGGGAAGGTAGTATTTCTTTTTCCCCTAAAAAATGTGAAAAAAAAAACATTTTTTTGTAAAATCTCGTCGTTTATTTAATAAACTTTCTATTCCAACACGGAACGAAAAGGGCAATATACAGGATGGTAGAAGAGTTGTGATATTGGGGCTCGACCCACGACCCGAAATTGAGGGAATATAAAAGAATACACAATCCTATAGATCCCTTAGGAATTAAATTGTGGATCCAAGATAACCAGTATGAAAGGTTTTGAGTTATTTAGGTCTTTATATTTTGGTCCTTAAAATCTTGTATATTTAGTTTAAATATGTATCCTTCTAAATATGTATCTATCAAAAATATTATACAAAACAATATATACATATATACAATAGGGTCCTTGTATTAGGTCTTTGTAATTCGGCCTCAAATCCTTTTAGTAAAGATTGGGCCGAGTTTAATTGGCAATTTCAAATTTAGAGAACGAACGGTCAATTAGTTGGAATTACAAAAGTATCCATCGCTTGAAATTCAAAATTTAATCTCCTTCCATACTTCACAAGCAGCAGCTAGTTCAGGACTCCATTTGCTAGCCTCACGGATATTCATTACCCTCACGAGCAAGATGCACGTCCTTTCATTACGAGCTTGTACACATGCTTCTAAGAGCTACTCGATTGCTACGGCACCGTTAGGTGCAATTCCGCCAGGCGTGCCCTAAAGTTCCTCACCGAATTGTAGTACGGAATCATCTCCAAAGATCTCGGTCAGAGCAGGCATATGCAACGTGAATACTCCTGAAGCTACAGGCAAAACACCCGGTAAAGAGACCCAATCTTGAGTGAATAAATACCGCGGCTTCGGATTCTTTTTTCCAATAAAATCAATCACGTCAGTAAAATCAACAGAAGCCCAAAGTGATGTCTCTTTCCCCTTCAAGTTTACCTACTAACGGTACCAGCGTGAATGATGATCTCCACCAGACAACGTCAACGCCTTAGAATAGTAAGCACGGAAAATGCATACCATGGATTTCTTCTGTCTATCAATAACTGCATGCATTGCGGGCGGTAATGTGAAGAAGTACATTATCCACGGCAATATGAGCCCAAGGAAGTAATTTGCGGTGAATGCCCACCTGTTGTAGGTAGTCATGCATTAGCGATAGAAACTCCTAAATTCTCTGGCAAAATACAGCCCTTTTTTGATCATTTCTTCACATGTAACCTGCAAGTAAGCATTTCCAAATAAATGTCCTTTGATTTCACCTGTTTCAGCCTTGTGCTTTATAAATTGCTTCCGGCACAAAAATATAAGAAACGGTCTCTCCAACGCATAAATGGTTGGGAATTCACGTTCTCCATCATCTTTTGGTAAAATCAAGTCCCCACCGCGAAGAACATTCATAAACCGCTCTACGCATAATTTCTTAGCGGATAGCCCCAATTTAGTGTTTAATAGTAAAACCAATAGGGGCGACCCATACTTGTTCATTTATCTCTCTCAAACTTGGAATAACCATGAGGCGGCCCTTGGAAAGTTTTTAGTATAAGCAGTAGGGATTCCGCAAAATGCCTCCAGACGTAGGGCCGCTAGGCGCTTTGAAACCCAAATACATTCCCAATGGAAGTAAAACATGTTAGTACAGAACCTTCCCTTCAAGGTCTAAGGGGTAAGCTACATAAGCATTAATATTGATTTCTTCTCGCAGCAACGGGCCTCGATGTCGTAGCAATCTGTCCTTTATAACGGATCAAGACTGGTAAGCCCATCGTTCCCATCACAGTTGTCCATGTACCAGTAGAAGATTCAGCAGCTACCACCGCAGCTCCTGCTTCCTCAATGAGGAAATTCAGGTTGAGGGAAGTTACTCGGAAGCTGCCAAGATAATCAGTATCTTTGGTTTGGATACTCAGGAGTATAATAAGTCAATTATAAATCTTTAACACCAAGCCTTGAATCCAACACTTGGCATTTAAGTTCTCTGTTTGGTGGTGACATAAGTCCCTCCCTAACCAACTCATGAATTAAGAATTTCTCACAACAACAAGGTCTACTCGACATGAAATTAGGAGTTAATGAAACCTTTCCCACCCAGGAATCTTTCAACAAAGTTATAAAACCAATATTATCGACTAATCAAGAATTTTGTTATTAGACCAGGTATTTGGATTCACCAAATACATCAATTATTGTATATCTTTCATTATAATATGGCGGCAAAGCCCAATCCTTGTTTTTCAAAGTTTCTAATACCTTGAACTTTTTGAAATCGAAATATCTAAAAATAATAAGAAATTCCTCTTGACAATGATATATGGTTGGTATATGTAAGCCGAAAAATGTGAAAAATCTGCAGAAATTCCATCCTATGAAAATAATAATAATAGCTAGCGAGGCGTAAATCGATATGATGAAATCAGAATAAAAAAATAGAAAAAAAAAAATAAGGGCCCATCGAGCCATGAGATAAGAATAATAAAATCATAAAATTAGAAGTTCAGGTTCGAATTCTAGTAAAATATGAAATAGTATTATCTATATATGATACGAACAAATGAAAAGGCTCCCAAGCCTTTTTTTTTTTATTCTTATTCTTATTTATTCTTATTTCAATGCCACTTGATATTTATATTTTAAAAATGAGTCTAGTTGAAACCTTGAAAATCACTACATTGAGTTGAAAAATTAAGTAAACAATTGAATTGGGTGTTTGTTAGATGGTATCAACGAAATCCGGAGTAACTAAACTAGCCATATTTTTACTGGAATTAATCGATCAACTTTGCCGTCGACATTTATTTTGGACTAGAAAAAATTTTGAAAAAAAAATTTTGACATATTTTTATTTTTAATTATTAATGAGAATCAATCCTACATACTTCCTGGTCCCGGGAGTTTCCGCGCTTGAAAAAAATGAACCTGGGGCGTAATCGCTCAAAATCATTGGGCCAGTACTAGATGTAGCTTTTTCCCCGGGCAAGATGCCTAATATTTACAACGTCTCTGGTATGTTAAGGGTCGAGAATACTGTCGGAAGAATTATTGTGACTTGTGAAAGTACATAACAATTATAGGAAATAATCGAGTTTCGGGCTGTAGCTATGAGTGCTACAGATGGTTCTATAACCGCGAAGGATGGGAAGTGATTGACACAGGGGCTCCTCCTAAGTGTTCCAGTTGGTTTGGGGCGACTCTAGACGATTTTCAACGTGCTTGGAGACCTGTTGAATGATTTTAGGTCCCTGTAAGATACTCGCGCAAAACAATCACCTATTTCCATAGATCTGCACCTGCTTTTATACAATTAGATACAAAAATTTCTATTTTTGAAAACAGGAAATTAAAGTTAGTATAGAATCTTTTAGGCCCTTATCGCCGTGGAGGAAAAAAATCGGACTAATTCGGTGGAGCTGGAGTGGGTAAAAACAGTACTTATTTAATGGAATTAATCAACGAACAGATCGCGAAAAAGCTCAATGGAGGCGTATCCGTATTTGGCGGAGTAGGCGAACGAAACTCGTGAAGGAAATGAATCTTTACATGGAAATGAAAGAAAAGTCCTGGAAAGTTAATTTAAAAAATCAAGAAAAATATTGCAGAATCAAAAAAGTGGCTCTAGTCTATGGTCGAGATGAACGACCGCCGGGAGCTTCGTATAAGAAGTTGGTTTGACCTGCCGCTAACTATGGCGTTGAATGATTTCGAGTGTTAATGAAGCAAGACGTACTTCTATTTATCGACAATTCTTTCCGTTTCGTCAGCAGGATACGAAGTATCCAGCCTTATTGGGTAGAATGCCTTCTGCTGTGGGTTAATCAACTATCCCGTTAGTAACCGAAATGGGTTTTCTTTAAGCAGAAAAGAATTACTTTCCACCAAAGAGGGTCCCATAACTTCTATGTCAAGCAGTTTATGTACGCTGCGGACGATTTGACCTGACCCTGCTCCTGCCACGACATTTGCACATTTTAGATGCGACTAACTGTACTATCAAGAGGTTAAGCTGGCTAAGGTAATCGTTATCCGCAGTAGATTCCTTTAGATTTCAACATCAAAAACTATGCCTCCCAACCTTCAGATCGTTGGTGAGGAACATTATGAAACTGCGCCAAAAGGTTAAAGCAAATTTACAACGGTTTTCAAGAACTTTCAAGGAATTATAGCTATCATTGGGCTGGACGAATTATCCGAAGAGGATCGTTTAACTGTAGCAAGAGCACAGAAAAAATTGACGTTTTCTTATCAAAACCTTTTTCGTAGCAGAAGTATTTACGCGGTTTCTCCGGGGTTAAATATGATCGGTCCTAGCAGAAACTATTAGAGGGTTTAATTGAAATCCTTTCCGGAGAATTAGATAAGTCTCCCTGAACAGGCCTTTTATTTTGGTAGGTAATATTGATTGAAGCTACTGCGAAAGGCTACAGAACTTAGAAATGGAGAACAGAATGACCTTTAAATCTTTGTGTACTGACCCCAATATCGATTTGTTTTGGGATTCAGAAAGTGAAAGAAATATTTTATCTACTAATAGTGGGCAAATTGGCGTATTACCAATCAATGCGCCCTTTGCCACAGCTGTCGAATATCGGTATTTTGAGAATGACGCCTTAATGCCAAAATGGGTTAACGATGGCTCTGATGGGTTTGGTTTGTGCTAGAAATAGGCATAATGAGATTACTGTTTAGTAAATGATGCAGAGAGGGTAGTGAAATTGATCAGACAAGAAAAGCCTCAGCAAACCTCCTTGAATTAGCAGAAGGCTAAACTTGAAGAAAAGCGGAAAGGAAAAGGAGACAAAATAATTGAGGCAAAATCTAAGCTCTTCAGACGAGCTAGGCACGAGTAGAGGCCTATCAAATGGTGATTTCGTAACTATAACTAGTTGGTACGTCCGAATAAATTCAAAAGAACTTCTGTATAAAGAGTTCTGTTTGAAAGTTCTGTTTATACATCCTATTTTTTTTTTTAATTGAATAGAATCATTAGTAGAATCAGATTATAAATACAAACGAAAAATTTTTCAAAATTCAAAAAGAATTGTCAAAAGAATGGAACGAAAAAGAATCAATGAAAATAAGGTAAAAAATAAGGTGGGTAAAAAAACTTATTCTTATTAGATAACATGTTCTGATATCTAAATAAGCTTCTACTACTATTGGATTTGAACCAATGAAACTCCGCCGTATGAAAGCAATACTCTAACCACTGAGTTAAGTAGGTCATTTATCATCACAAAAGAGAAAGAAATGGAATCCATCACATCCGATGGATTATAAATGGAATTATTATTTATAAAGAATAGCGGATCAAAGAGATCAAAAACAAATAGGATGTTGGATCAATTAATAATTTCATTTGACAAAGAAATAAATTGACATGATAAAATATGTATCACAAACAGAAGGGCTATAGCTCAGTTAGGTAGAGCACCTCGTTTACCCACGCGCCGCCACTGTTTTTTTTTCATTAAGTTAAGTCCATCAATGTTGTAATCAAAAGACTTTAATGAGAAAGTCCCGATTGTCTTACTCC
Organism: Jatropha curcas; assembly: GCF_014843425.1. The sequence goes on along the minus strand of NW_023590789.1, from coordinate 11,581,401 downwards.
ATGATTTTTAGGGAAACAAAAGAACAATAGCCTGACACAAAGGGTTCGGTCCAATTTAGGTGCCTTTTTTAGACGCCGAACAGAAACTCAATCAATTGATTTAAGGCCTTGATAGGGTGAATACCCAGTTTATTCAATGCTAAGGCATATGGTATAAGGACCCTCAAAAAATTCCCTTTTCGTCCTATCCTTGAACTTTAAAGGTGTAATGAAGGTTTTCATATTTGATTCTTTAAGCAGAGAGCGGGGCGGTGGGAAGAATTCATTTAACTTAGGTTAATTTTAAGCAAAAGCAGACCCTAACGTCAGGAATAACCTTATCTTTGAAATCACTTTGGGTAAGTGCTCTCCGGATCGGAATCCATAAATCAGAGCACATGGAGCCATCTTCTTATCTTTCTGTCCTGCCAGAGAATTATGGGTAGACTAACTGATTATTTATATCAAGTTAATGAAACGAGCCCAATGCAAAAAAAATGCATGTTGGGTCTTTGAAAAAGTTCGAATCATTTTGATAATAATCAGTTTGAATCTGTTTTTACCGAGAAGGTCTACGGTTCGAGTCCGTATAGCCCTAAAAAAAAAAATAGAAATTAAATAATAGAATTCCTATATAATATTAAATATATATAATATTTATTTAAAATATTTAATTTAATATTTCATTTTAATAATATATTTTAAATTTATATTTTTCCAATTTAATATTTTATATTAATTTTATATTTAATTTATATTTTTATATTAATTTTAATATAAATAATTATAATTTATATTATATAAATAATTAATAAATAATTAATATATAAATAGAAATTATATATAAATAAGAATTATATATTAAATAAGAAATATATTATATATAAATAATAATTATAGATTAATATATAATTAATATAATTAAATAATTATAAAAATAATAGAGAATAAAATAAGAATTATATTAGAATATATAAATTAGGAAATAGACATATTTTATGTTAAAATATTTATGTTAATATGTATGTAAATAAATAAAATATAGAAATAAATAAAAAATTCAAATTTCTTGTCAATTTTAAATATTCCCATTTTTTTGATTCCATTTTGATTTTGAATTTTCTTGTTTTTTTTTTTATTTTTCTAATAAAATGAAATTTCCTAATTAGAAATTTGAAATAGAATTTCAAAAATTCTAACAACTAAACAAAATGGAAAATTTTCTATTTTGAATTCCCCCCTTTTGTAGAAAGAATCCGAAGTGAAGGTGGAAAATGAAAAAGCGAAATTTTTTTTTTTTTTTTTTTACTATCGGTATTCGAATTCTAGTACTAGGGACCACTTAATCCAGTTTAAGATTTAGTCACAGTTAAGATTCATTGATATCGAAAAAAAATTTGAAAATCAAAGTAAACGTAATGGAAAAATTATAGTCGATGAATCTTGAAACGAAACATGTACCGAAGCAAACAAAGAAAACTAGGTGGTTGAATCAAAATAAATTGTTATTTTGACTAACCCGTTATGGATGAGTTAGGAATTAATTCTAATTCGACTCAACTAATTTAGTATATTTTCCACATTCAAGTATTTGCCCCAAGGAAGAATCCTAGAATTCCGTCTCTTTTTCTGGGTTTGGAAAAGTGCGGATTTTCAAGAAAGGGAATCTTATGATATGCTGGGAATAATGTTATAATTTCAAACAAATTTAAAATTAAGTATTCTTTTTTTTTTAACTAAATAGTCATTTAACTAAATAATATTTCTATTAAAATTTTCATTAAATTATGATATACATACCGTAATTTAGTTTTTTGAAAATAGAAATTCTGATTTGTAGATTTTACTAAGTTGAATTAAATAGTAATTTATATAAAATTATGACTCCACTCGGGAAAAGTTTCGAACACTTTTTTTATTATTATTCATGGGGAGGCCAAACTACACAATAGAGATAGGCTCTTAACTCACCAAATTGGTTAAAACTCATGTGATCGAGAGGATTCGAACTTAAGACCTCTCACTCCTTATATAAGTGAAAACTTTTACTTGATCAAACAACTAAAATTTCAGTTATTTCAACTACATCAAATAATCTTTCAAATTGGTCAAGACTCTCCAGTTTATGGCCCACTTTCTATGGTACCAGTTGTTGCTTCATGAATTTGCTTTCGTTAATAGGCTTCAACGATTCGACCTTTGGGAATCGTTAATGGACTAGTACAAGATCTGAGTCCTAGACAAGCGGACCTGATTTTAACAGCCGGGCACAGTACCATGAAAATGGCTTCCCGTCTTTAGTGAGATTATATGAAACAATGCAAGAAACAAAATATGTTATTGTATGGGGGCATGTCACAATTACAGGGGGGATGTTCATACCGATTCGATCAATAGTATTATGACTGAGTTCGGACTGGAAGACAGATATACTGAGCACTGTAGAATGTTCTATTTGCCAGGATAGCACGCTGTCCACCTAAACCGGAGGCGGTTTTATAGCACCGAGGAAAAAGAAGATGGATATACATATTTTATCTAAAGCAGTGATGTGTATGATAGTCGAATAGTCTCAACCGGGGAATCGTGTTTTACTACCAATCACGTAATTTAATATTGAAACGCACTACCTCATTACTTGGAAAATTATGATCGAGGATTACTCTATCAACCGCTCGCTCTACTTCAAGATCCCTCCTGAAACATTTTAAAATTATAAACAGGTAGTATCGTCCCATCGCAATTAGTAATTGAGGAAAGATTCGTTTGTTAACAAATATAACAAAAGGCATCCAATCTTCATAAATTTCATCGTAAATGTGAAAGATATTATATTTGAAATACTTATATTATACAAATAAAATGCGGGAGAGAGAAACAAAGATGCACGGGTGTTTTGTCTGCTGGGCTAGTCAAACAGTGGGCTAGTTCATGAGATCTTGTGGGTTTTGATTACCAAGGAAAATAGAGACTTTACAAATAAGCCCGAAGATTGGGCTTTCCATTGCTGTCATTATATGTATATGGTTACAATTATCTGCGTTCGCAATGTGCCTAGTGATGTAGCACCCGGGGCGGGGGCTGTTAGCTAGTGTATATCATCTTACGAGAAATAGAGTAATGGGTTAGATACACCAGAAGAAGTAATGTATAAAAGTTTTGCCCAAGGAAGAATCCTAGAATTCCGTCTGTTTTCTGGGTTTGGAAAAGTGCGGATTGTTCAAGAAGGACTTATGATTGCTGGGAATCTTTTATGATAACATCGCGTCTGAAACGTTATTATGCGGACACAGTTGGGGTAGGGTGGCCTTGACGTAAAGATTATATTGCTCACCAATTTTTATGAAACATACAAGACGCTCATTGAATAATTTAGAACTAATTTCAGTGTTACAACTCCAGCTATTTCAGGCAATATTTGTACACTCTCTTATAGATAACAGAAACATTTGAAAGTCTCATTCATATTATTATGGGATAACCTAAAAAAAATAATAATAATACAAATAATGATAATTACAATTAGGGATTCGTTGAATTCCTCCAATTTTAATTTTGAAGATATTTATTTTCGGATGAGTCGAGCTAATAGGATGAAACTAAACGAATTCTGCATTATCGCACTTTGTACGGATGCGACACAACTCCCTCTGCACGACTTCTCAGATGAGAGTTCGAATTATACTACAGATCACTAACATAGGAAGGGGGATGAAGAAAATAGAATATGAAAGAAAATAAAATACAAAGAAATGAAAGAGGATCGGGGATTCTATTTAATACTGTATTCTGAGAATGAAACTTGGATATTTCCACCTTCCAACTTCTTATAGTAGATTTTTAGGTCTTAACTAACTAATTTCACTTTACTTTAACCTTTCGAATCTATTGAATACTAACATTATTTTTTTTTTGAACGAGAGAGACACATTATGACCAAATCAAATAAAAAAGAGGAGGAAACTAATCTAAATTTTTTTTTAACATACTTTTTTTTTTTAATTCTTATACATAAACTCTTTACTCATCTAACATCTAAACAAAAAAAAGGCTATATTCACTATATTCCGACATTTATTGGATAGTTTAATATATATCACTATCTATACTATACATGAAATATGTATGCTGGTCTATATCAAGATCTACTATCAATTAATTTAATCTATTATCAATAATTTAATTAAGTAATTCAATTTTTAAATTAAGTAATTAAATTAACTGAATAACTCATTCGAACACAAATTTATCATTTGTCAGGATACCAGACTTGAACTGGTGATCAGAGGAATTTTCAAGTCTCTTGCTCTATCCCTGCTGAAGCTATCCCGACATTTTTCGACGTGACGTCTTCCTCATTTTAAACTAAACGCATTGGGTCTATGTCAATTTAAAAAAGATGACAAAGTATTCTAAAGTCTTATCCAGAACCTGGAATGCTTTGTCATCTTAAAAAAAAAAAGATAAAAAAAGAAAGAAGAAAAAGCATGACTTCGTAAATTTCAAAGTTCGAATAATGATTTGGATTGATTAATCATTCCATTTCCACGGGGATTCCTTGTTTTGCTCAAAGAATGTTTATTTGTATGTGTATCATATCTATCACAAAACTTGGCTGAAAATAAAATTCAGTCTGGATATGTTTTGTGAAAGATCGAAATGAATGAGAAAGATAACGAAATGGAACCGTAATGAAAAGAGAGAATAGGATAAAATATTAGGGAGTCGAACGGGCCTTTTTTGGGGATGAGGGACTTGAACCTCACGATTTTTAAAGTCGAACGGATTTTTCCTCTTACTATAGAAATTTCCTTGTTGTCGATATTGACATGTAGAAATGGGACTCTATCTTTATTTCTCGTCCGATTCAATCAGCTTATCTATCAGACTATGAGCGATGATTTGATCAATTAAAATTTCAATCCTTTCTTCAACTGAATCAATTCAAAACAATTTTTTTTATTTCATTTTTCATATACTTAAAGATAAAAATTTCATATAAATATAAGATAAAAAAAAATTGGATTCGGCCCTATTAATCATTTTTAATCATTTGAAGATAGTATTTCATACGTAATACATATGAATATAGGGTTATCCTTTTACTTTTATTCTTTCTGGAGTTTTAACGGAAGGATTCCTTTCTTTACTTTACTAATGCACGCAGCCAAACTCATTTGGTTAGAAACAAGCTTTCCATTGGAGTCTCTGCACTATCCTTTTTTTTTATCTGTCTTTTGAACCCTTTGTTATGTTTTCGGAAAACAGGATTTGGCTCAGCGATTGCCCTTTTTAATTTTCCAGGGTTTCTCTGAAATTTGAAAAGTTATCACTTAGTAGTTTCCATTACGCAAGGCTCGGACGAAGCGGAAGCGAGAATGTCGGCTTGAGTAATGCAAACATTGGTGAGACTTAGAAATGGAGAACAAATGACCTTAAATCTTTGTGTACTGACCCCAAATCGAATTGTTTGGGATTCAGAAGTGAAAGAAATCATTTTATCTACTAACAGTGGACAAATTGGCGTATTACCAAATCTTCCAAATCATTCCCGCAGGAGATCCGGACCCATTTTTTTCTGATCCTTCGATAAAAAGATTCATTCTCTTCATAAAAAACTAGGCTCACCATTGTTTCATTTCATTCTATTTATTTATGGGTTCTAGCTCTAAAGAACATATACATGGAGTTATGTCGACTTACGTACAGTCGTATTTGGTTTGGTATTGCTACCGCACATGATTTCGAGAGTCATGATGATATTACGGAGGAACAGCTTTATGGCTAGGTGGGGAAGTAAAATTAATCCTTGTTTATACATTGGTTTCTCCGGTACGAAATGAGCCACTTCAAATAGGTTCATTGCTCCGACCCAGAATATGATTAATCCAGCATGAGCTACATGAGCTCCCAGTAGTTTACCAGATAAATTGATAAGTCGGGCATTTCTGGCCCTTTTTTTTATTTTGTCTTTTTGAACCTTTGTTTGTTTTCATAAAACAGGATTTGGCTCAGGATTGCCCATTTTTAATTCCAGGGTTTCTCTGAATTTGAAAGTTATCACTTTCGTGTGGGTCCGAACTTACCCGACAAGGAATTTCGCTACCTTAGGACTGTTATAGTTATGACTGCCATTCACCGGGGCTTCGGTCACCGGCTCCCCTGTCATCAGGTCACCAACTTCCTTGACCTTCCGGTACTGGGCAGGCGTCAACCCCCATACATGGTCTTACGACTTTGCGGAGACCTGTGTTTTTAGTAAACAGTCGCCTGGGCCTTACGGACATTCTTTTACTTCCTAGAGGAAGGTGCGGTGCGCCAACATTGGCATTGCCCGTAGGTTCGGGCTCGTGGCTGACCTTTCAAGATCGGACTAATGACGTATACAATTCTTAAACTCTCGATGTAGATGCTACATAGTTGGTTCTCATCCTTCAGAGACTACGAATAAGATGTCCTGGTACTCTGGAAATCTGACTTCTGCTCAAAGGAATGAGTGGGTGTAGGAGCCTCTCCGAAACAAAACTCAAGTGAGTGAAAGAAGCCCTGTGAGAAACTGTCTCTAATTCACTCCATCCCTCATCTACTTCTTTCTACTCATGCGTACAATGGTTTTTGTGGAGGATTGATAGCACCCAGTTCTATTCCTTTAGGAAGCTCTTTTTAGATAGATAAATTTATCATATTTCCAAGTAGTACTCATACGCCGGGTTAACAATAAAAATCTACGTCACATGCTAGATGCAGTACAGTTTCGTACAAGCCAAGCACAAACCTCACCCATCAAGACTGAAAGAGATGAGGATTGAGGTCGTGTAGTTCGATAAGACGTGGCAGAGAATGGTTTGAGAGTTTGGTCTTATTCAATCAGATCGGAAGGAATCTCTAGCCTGAGTCTCAAACTCTGGTATGTAAGGGAGAAGTGTAACTCCTCCTGAAACTGTATTAATGATAGAAGAAACTGCAACTTCCATTGCAAATTCAGGGGATTAGAAAAGCAAAACCCCTAACCCTACTGGAGGAACTACAACTCGTCCGAGTAGATATTGTTACTTTCTCTCAAACCATAATAATATTGTGAAATCATTGAATTATTTATTTCTCTTGAAATCTCTTCAATATATTTTTTTTTTTACACACGCCTTTTTTTAGGTGGCCTGCAGCCATTATGTGGCATAGGGGTTATATCTCGGACTACAAAAGGGCGAATTCAAAATAGAAAATTTTCATTTTTTGTTTAGTTGTTTAGAATTTTGAAATTCTATTTTCAAATTCTATTAGAAATTTTAATTTTATTAGAAAATAAAAAAAAAACTAAAGAAATTAAACTCTAAAAGAAATTCTAAACTAAAAAAATGAAAAAATTAGAATAAAAGAATAAAATAGAAAATTATCTCTATATTTAGATAGATATATTTAATATCTTAGTATTTTAAACAAGATAGACCTCAACAGAAAACTGAAGAGTAACAGCAGCAAGTGATTGAGTTCAGTAGTTCCTCATAGAAAATTATTGACTCTAGAGATATAGTAATATGGAGAAGACTAAATTGTTTCGACAGAACGGGTAACTGCAGGGGGTATGGTATCAGGGGGGAAAGGAATGGGACATGGAAAGCCAGCCTAGTTAATTTAGTGCGTGGCCATTGAAGGTTCGTTTCTTTACATCCAGTGCTCTTTTCTGGGTAAGATTTTGAATCTCTTATTACGAATAATTCCAACAATTTCGAGAGAAAAAGAGGCATTTACTTATTACAGAGATGGTGTGATTTGATTTTTTTTTTATTTACCACCTCAAGTCTTAGGAGAAAGACACATTAGTCGGGATAGAAAGATTTGAAATAACTCTACGCTTGTTGAAGGTGAAGTTTATCGATTTATAAATATCCTTCTGTCGTGTATCCCCGATTAATGCAACCTCAGATGCTTCAATTGTTGATTCGAGTATTGAGCGAAAGGTTACACCTATGGGTCTGTATTAAATAAAGGTTAAAAGAGGCAACTGAAATAGATACTAGCTAAAATTTAGCTTTAAATCATTTAATTAGGATAATTTATTATGTGAATAAAATTTTCAGTTTATAAGTTAGAGAATGTTAAAGATGCTAAACTTTATAATAAGAATGCAATGGACATCAGTAATGAAGATTGATATAGATTATATGTGCATGCATGCATGCACAAATTAATACTCTCATGAGAGATTAGTCCAAGAGTATTTAACGTTGTTCTTTCCAGAAAAAAATAAATCAAAAAATCAAAAAATGCAATAATATTATCGAAGAGGCTCCATAAATATATTAGAATTAAAGCAGATTTACTATAAACTAATGAAATATATGGTATTTAGTTTTTCCTTCTCTTACTTCATTTTCTTGTGGATAGCTTAATTGAATTTTTAGATTTTCCTTAATGTTTGACTATTATAATACGAATGTTGAGTACTGTAATACATGAACACGCGAGAGGCTTGATGTTTCCCCGTTTCGAAAACGGAAACGGCTTGGAAACATATCGAATCTGTTTCCTTAAATACTGAAAATTAGACATCTGTTTCCCCCCTCGGAAATGTTTCTTGCATTAAAGAAAAAAAAATCAGATTTCAAATACAAATCAAATTTGGATGAAATATTATTTTCGGGCACTAGAACGAAACCCCTTCTTACTACAAGCTTTGAATAATATGGGCGTTTGCAAATCCTATTTGGGAAAGGACAAATAATCATATTTTTAATTTCAATATTCAAAACTCAAATTTAACAGAATTTCATTATCTTTTTCCATTTTGAGTAAATAAAATACTAGAAAAAAAAATAGGCTTTCTACATATTGCATCGTCCAAAAAACGATTTTTATCAGCTGTAACAAAAAAAGAAACTTCATAGAAGTCGAAATATGAAGAAATATATATGCCTAGATACTTTATTCTATGGATAAAGATCTAATTGATAGAGGAAGCACCGTAAAGATCAATTAGCGAGGTTTTGAGCCGATACAATAAATAAGAACTGCTTATTTATGTCATGATATGAGATAAAAATTAGGAATCGACTTATGTAATAGAGCCGATCCCCTAAGTTATTGAGCAGCGGTGTAGCATCAGATCCCAAAGACAGTAAGTCTTTTTTATGAGGAAGAAGTCTTTTTCAAGGATTCTATATAAATTTCTATATGATATGAAACCGAGATAGTTACCTTTCAGAAAAATCTAACGGACGACAGCCCCGAAATGCCTATGCTTTATTTTTCTGAAGGTGGGAGAAAAGATAAAACTTATTATTAATTTAATCCAAATTAGAGTTTGAAACTCATGTAATTAACCCCTTTTGGTTAACCCGAGACAAATCAATAGATCTATGAGAAATCTCATTCAATTGGATATATGGTAGGGTAAAAAAATGGGATACCAAAAGAATTGACTGCCGAGCCGTATGAGGTAGGAAACTCTCAAGTACGGTTCTAAGGGAAGGAATTGAACCGCCTATTTCGACCGGGGAGAACAGGCCATTCGACAGGGGGATTCTGAAATAGCGGAGGCTTGGTTCGATCAAGCCGCTGAGTATTGGAAACAGGCTATAGCGCTTACTCCTGGTAATTATATTGAAGCGCAGAATTGGTTAAAGATCACGCGGCGTTTCGAATAAGAACAAGAGCTCTCTGTTTATTTATTATTATTTTAGTTTTAGGATTCGAAATTCGAATTAGAAATTAGAGAATTCTATTTAATTCTATTTCTATTTAATTTCTATTAAATCCATTTATTTAATATTTAATTTAATTAAATAAATTACGGTACTATTTAAATTATTAAATTCGATTTTCTAGTCAATTTGAATATTTAAATTAAATAGTAAAAAATATTAATTTAATTGGAATTGTTAATTGTGTAATGGTTTGGTTTTGTTGGACCCATGGGTCAAATAAAACGGAGCATTTCTCTCTTTGGGAAAAACCAATCAAAGAATTTCATTATATCCTTTCTCAAATCGTTCTATTTCGTTTGATTGAATGCCTAAATATAGAATTTTTTTTTTTTTTTTTTTTTTGTGTGTTCTTGGATTGGAGCTTGGAAGGAAAACATATTAATTTATAGTGAAAGATGAGAAAGGAAATTAAAACTTGTTTGTTTATAGATGCTAGTAAAAAAAAAAAAAATACTAGACTTCCAACATTTGTGTCCGGTCAAGTGAAGTTCGATATTTTAGGTTTATTCAATTCAATGCCTAAAAAGGTCTGTTAAGCGCCTCGTGCTTATGTCATAATAGATCCGAACATGTCCTGGATCGACTTTCTGATCATAATTACTCTAATAAATAACTAAAGAAACTAGATAAATGGGAGATAAAAGAGAAATAAAATAATTATAAATATCTCTTATAGGTTCACTAATTATTTAACTTGACTGTTGATGGACCTCTTTATATGTGTTATCTGAAAGATGAGGACTCGATGATTATTCGTTTGCCGAAGTCAAAATTTTGATAGATAAATCGGTTATTAGGAGAATAAAATATTTTTATGTTCGTTGTTAGGTAAAGGTCATACTTTTTAATTTAAAAAAAAAAAAAAAAAAAAAAAAAAAAAAAGGACCTGATACTACACTTGGCATGGAACCTCCATGCTGATGCTGCCACGATTTCGATAGCATACCAGTGGGATTTGGGAAGGAGATTTCTCGAAAAGTATTTAAATTTAGGTAGGAAAGGTGAATTTCTAAATGGATTTGAATCTGGGGTTCGGGACAGACAAATTTAGGTAGGAAAGGTGAATTTCTAAATGGATTTGAATCTGGGGTTCGGGACAGACAAATTTAGGTAGGAAAGGTGAATTTCTAAATGGATTTGAATCTGGGGTTCGGGACAGACAAATTTAGGTAGGAAAGGTGAATTTCTAAATAGATTTGAATCTGGATTTGGGTATTTAATTTATAATTGGGTTCGGATATGGGGCAGTGCATTTTATGTGGTACCTAACCCGTTGCATGCCATCCCTATTAGAGAAATTGGGGCTTAACATGAAATTGCAATTGGTGGTTGAGCTCAGGGCTCCCAATTCGCAAAAGAAAAGCAGTAAGCCGGTCTAAGAAATTTCTGACGATTAGAGTCTTTTTTTTTTTCTCTGAATACATGAAAACTGTGAATAGTTTTTTGAATGTACTCAGGTTTGTGCTTGAATAATGGAAATCTGTTAGCCATGTTAGGTTGATTTATGGGAAATTCAATTTTTTCATTACGTTTTTAGATTTAATTTTCTTGATTTTTATTGAAGTATTTTTGGTTTGGTTAATATCAGGGGCAAAATAGTCAGTGTATTGTTTTAATAGATGCATTGTTCTAGCATCAACAAGCAACGTTCTGACAGTAATGGTACCCTTTTAATATTTATTATTTTAAACTCGTATATGATTATTCTTACATTTTCACAAAATGAAGAGTCATTTGAAAAGAGGCTAACATTTGGATATTTCAGAGTAAAAGTATTTATAATTGGAGCATGCTCTCAAATATTTAACAGAAGTAAAATCACCATGGTATACACCTAGGCTAGCATATCTTTGATATATTGTTAATGCAACATAACTTTCTCATTCATCAAATATATTTCAATGCTTTGAAACAATCCTAATAGATCTTCTCTAATTCTAACAAACTTCTTTTGTTTCCAATCCAAATGAATAAATAGATCTACGTTTTTTACGGAAAAAATCATCATGGCACCTCAAATTTCGCAAGTGACCTATTATGTCTCTGAAATTTTGTTAAAATTGTATCCCTCTCTATATTACCAATAACATTTTTTTCGTGTTTTGACATGCATGTTCAAGATATTTACTTAATGTGTGGTTAGCATGTTCGAAACAATTTGATTGTTCTGCTTTCATAATGATACCATGAGTGCTTTAGGGCGTCCACAAGATATGTTTTCAGATACTGCTATACAATTACAACCAGTCTTTGCTCAATGGATACAAAATACCCATGCTTTAGCACCTGGTGTAACAGCCCCTGGTGAAACAGCGAGCACCAGTTTGACTTGGGGGGGCGGTGAGTTAGTAGCAGTGGGTGGCAAAGTAGCTTTGCTACCTATTCCATTAGGAACGGCCGACTTTTTGGTACATCATATTCATGCATTTACAATTCATGTGACGGTATTGATACTGTTGAAAGGTGTTTTATTTGCTCGTAGCTCGCGGTTAATACCAGATAAAGCAAATCTTGGTTTTCGTTTCCCTTGTGATGGGCCTGGAAGAGGAGGAACGTGTCAAGTAACAAATTAAAGTGTTAATAGTTCAAAGTAAAAGTTGAAGATACCAAAAAATTTCTTACATAAAACACGGATAAATTTACGCATCGGACATTTTTTGCATTTAATTTCTCTATAAACCCAATAACAGTTTTGTGCATTCCTGCAGTTATTTCCTCATACTTATAATTGCATCTAGAATACTTATAATTTTGTAATCTATCTCTTCAGCCAAACTTTAAACTTTCAACAAGCTTGTGTACATCATTTAGCTCCTCTTTAAAATTTCAGGTTCCCTTTAGACCACAAAGCTAATTTGTGTATACGAGGCTAAATCATTAAAAAAAAATCTCAAACTTTGTAAATAGTTTTAATTGTACACTAAATCCAACTTTTTTCTCCTAATACCTTGAACTTCAACTTTAGTTACAATAGCACCATAATATCAAATTATACCCAATTTAGTAAATAGTGCCGATATTTGATAAAATTAATTAAGTAAATAGTGTTGAGAGAATAGTAAATTTCTCAAAGTAAATTAAGCTAAAGACTAAAGAGAGTTATTTTATAGTTTTGTAGATTACATTTCATATAAAGTCAAATTAATAAATTTCTCAAATTGCTTAATTTTATTTGCTCTAGTTTGATTTAACGGTTTACTCTGAATAATGAACACCTTTATATTATGCCCTCCCATCCTCTCTTGGTCAATCTATCTCTCCCTCTCTTAGAGTAGTTGATAAAATATTTGCTCTTGACAGTCAAATTTTTTGCTATCACGGATTTCTTGTTTGCCTTACGTTAATGTAGTTTAGTTCTTACTATGATTCCTTTTCTTTGCAATCCAATTTGGCTATTTGGATTTTTGTTTTTTGAAAAAGCTAAGTTTAATTTTTCATTGACACAAATATAGTCTTTTGAATGGATATAATATTACATTTTCATTGATTATTTGGGTTTCTCTTCTTTTCACTTTCTTACTCTTTCTTTCTATAAAAACCCACTTACTCTTTTTATTACTTCGTGACCCTTTTTTGTTTCTCCCTTTTTCCACTTTTTTATTAATAGGTTAAATAAATTCTCTTTGTTGCTTGTTTTCTTCAAATTAAGTGGAAGAATAATATGGATTTGAGTAGCGATGAAGACAAGAGTTTCACATTAAACAATAGTGATGGTAGTAGTTTGTTGCTAGTGATACACTTGAGACCGACTATTATATTATTTATATTAGCACTATTTTTTAGATGGTTACTGAAAATTTGCTAATTAGACTGGAATTTATCTATTTTAATTACTATTTGCTCCTTCTAGATCATCCCGATTCAGCTAGTCATTTATTTGGTATCTCCCAAGGATCAGGAACTGCCATTCTATTGCATCCACAAACACAAAGTTTATGGTTGACTAATATTGCACACCATCATTTGGCTATTGGATTTATTTTTCTCATTGCTGGTCATATGTGTAGAACTAACTTCGAGCTTGGGCACAGTATAAAAGATCTTTTAGAAGCACATATTCCTCCTAGGGGCCGATTGGGGAGTGGACATAAGGGTCTTTATGACACAATCAACAATTCGCTTCATTTTCAATTAGGCCTTGTTCTAGCTTCTTTAGGGGTTATTACTTCCTTAGTAGCTCAACACATGTACTCATTACATGTTTATGCATTCATAGTGCAAGACTTTACTACTCAAGCCACATTCTATACTCATCACCAATACATCGCAGGATTCATCATGATAGAAGCTTTTGCTCATGGAGCTATATTTTTTATTAGAGATTACAACCCATAATTAGAGATTACAATCCGGAACAGAATGAGGATAATGTATTGGCAAGAATGCTAGACCATAAAGAAGCTATCATATCCCATTTAAGTTGGGCCAGCCTCTTTCTGGGATTTCATACTTTGGGACTTTATGTCCATAATGATGTCATGCTTGCTTTTGGGACTCCGGAGAAACAAATCTTGATCGAACCCATATTTGCCCAATGGATCCAATCTGCTCATGGTAAAACTTCATACGGGTTCGATGTGCTTTTATCTTCAACGAATGGCCCAGCATTCAATGCGGGTCGAAGCATATGGTTGCCTGGCTGGTTAAATGCTGTTAATGAAAATAGTAATTCACTATTCTTAGGGCCTGGAGACTTCTTGTTACATCATGCTATTGCTCTAGGTTTACATACAACCACATTAATCTTAGTAAAAAGGGTGCTTTAGATGCACGTATGGGTCGGAAAGATTAATGCAGATAAAAGGATTTTGGTTATAGTTTTCCTTGCGATGTGGTTCCGGGACGCGGTGGTAAACTTGGTTGATATTTCGGCTTGCGGACGCATTTTATTTGGCGGTTTTCCTGGATGTTAAATCCAGTTGGATGACCATTGGATGGGTTACTTTTTATTGGTATGAAAGCTCATCACATTATGGCAAGGTAATGTTTCACAGTTTAATGAATCTTCCACTTATTTGATGGGATGGTTAAGAGATTATCTATGGTTAAACTCTTCACAACTTATCAATGGATATAACCCTTTTGGTATGAATAGCTTATCGATCTGGGTGTGGATGTTCTTATTTGGACATCTTGTTTGGTCTACTAAGCAAGATTGGGGGGATTAGCCCACTTTTCTGTAGGTTATATCTTCACTTATGTGGCTTTCTTGATTGCCTCTACATCAGGTAAATTTGGTTGATTATTTTTTTTGCTGTATCCACGAAAAAATCATTTATTTCGCTGGATAAGACGCTATATGGGTCATAGTGAACAAATTAACTAAGTTAGCACACTTTCTTCCTTTAGGACCTACTTCACCATGGAGCAATATGCAGAGCTTTATATAGATGAGATAGTGAAATTGCATGGGGTTCCCTATTCCATCATTTCAGGTAGAGATCCGAGATTTACTTCTAGGTTTTGGAAGAAGCCACATGAGGCCCTGGGTACCAAGTTCAATTTTAGCACAGCTTTTCATCCTCAAATAGATGGTCAGTCAGAGTGGGTTATTCAAATTTTGGAGGATATGTTGAGAACTTGTGTCATTGAGTTTGAGGGTAGTTGGGAGAAGTACATTTGACTTGTGGAATTCGCCTACAATAACAGTTATCAGTCGAGCATTTGGGTGGCTCCTTTTAAAGCTCTACATGGTAGGAGATGTAGCACTCCACTATGTTGGTTAGAGTTTTGTGAGGGCAAGATTGAAGGTTCGGATTTGATTCGGGATACAGAGGATAAAGTTAGAATTATTAGAGATATATTGAAAGCAGCTTCAGATCATCAGAAGTCTTATGCAGACTTGAAGAGGAGAGATATAGAGTATGCAGTGGGAGATAAGATTTTTCTTAAGGTATCTCCGTGGAAGAAGGTATTAATGCACATATTCTTATTTATTACAAGATATGGTATGGGGGCACATGTCAAGGAGGAAAGCCTTGAGCAACGTGAGAATATATTTCACACTAGGTGTTTGATTAGTGGAAAAGTGTGTACTCTTATTGTTGATGGGGGTAGTTACACTAATGTTGCTAGTGTAAATATGATAAATAAATTGAACTTAACATGCCTTAAACATCCTAAGCCTTATAAGTTACAATGGTTGAATGATTGTGTGGATCCCGTATATTACTAGTTTTCTTTTGGGCGGGAGGAAAGAAAAGAAGATAGGGATAGAATCACTATACTATTATGGTCAACTATACTGAATCCTTTATCCTCCTTTATCCTACTTTATCCTATTAAAGTCCTATTAAATAAATTTTCTTGGGCGGATAGCGGGAATTGAACCCGCGTCTTCTCCTTGGCAAAGAGAAATTTTACCATTCGATTATATCTGCATTTTTAACGATTTTTATTTTCTTTTTTTTATTTTCTTTTTTTTATTATATTAATATTTTATTATATATTTAATTATTTATATATATATTATTATTTCGAATTTCGAAGTCTATTCTCTTTCGAATTCTATATAATCATATAATCTAATTATTATATCTAATTCTAATTATATAATCTAATTTTATTAGAATCTAATTTTATTAGAATCTAATTCTATTAATTCTATTATTTATATTCTATTAATTCTATTATTTATATTCTATTAATTCTATTATTTATATTATTTATTATATTTATTTATTATTAATTATATTCATTTTCTATTTTATATTAAATAAATATATTATTAAAATATATTATTAAATATATTTAATATTAAAATTTAATATTAAATTATTAAATATATTATTAAATATATTTTCTATTCCATTTTTTTCTATTCAATTTTCTATTAATTTAATTATATTAATTATATGTATATGAATTATATATGAATTATATATTATATAATTCTATAATATAATAAATTAGAATATAATAAATAGTAATAAATAAATAGAATATAAATAGTAATAAATAGAATTAATAAATTCAATTAATAAATTTCAATTTCTAATTTAGAAAAAAATTTCGAAATTAGAAAAAGAAATTCTAATTAAGAATTCATTTATAAATAATTCATTTATAATAATTTATAATTAATCATTTATAATATATTTTATCACATTAGACTTAATTTTTCCATTTAATTATTTCGACCCCTCCCTAATTTTTTGTTTTTCTTTATTTATGTTATTTTGCATTTGTGGGAACTTAGACTTATATTGAATTTTAAATGTGTTTTCGCAACCCGAAAGAAGTCGGGGGAGGGTCATTTTATTTTTGTGTATCTGGAACAAATAGGTTTCAAGAGATGAGAGAATTAAGGATTACCTACCAGAAAAACAAATCCGAATCCATAATTGAGGACCAGAAAAACAACAATTTTTGTTACCTTGACCAACCATCAGGAGAAAAAAAACAACGGGTACACTTAATCAGAAGATTGATGAAAGCAAATTAATTGCAAAAACAGCCAATTGGAAAGCAAATAATCATTGTTTCTAATCCTCCAAGCTACCAACAAAAGGAACTATATAATCCTCCAAGCTACCAACAAAAGAACTATACCATTTGATCCCTCTATGATATTGACCAAAAAAAATTAATAAAATGCAAGGTAGAGGGATTTTACCATGAATCGATTGATTCTATATGACTTATTTCCAACCCTTTAACCAACCGCTTTTATTCGGACATGGGGTCGAGGGTGATTTTTTTATTTCACGTTCACAAATAGGCATGCTAGATTATGCATTTCATCTATCTATATATACAGATAAATAGATTGACCTATAGGTTCACACACGATATCTTTCTATACATAGTGATGGTATCAACTCATATGGCCATGTTCGATTCGGTGGAATAAAAATAAAATAGAAATTAGCTTTCGGAGAGATGGCTGAGTGGTTGATAGCTCCGGTCTTGAAAACCGGTATAGTTCGAAACAAAGAACTATCGAGGGTTCGAATCCCTCTCTCTCCTTTTGCTCGATGAATAGATTTCTTTCTTTATTGCTTTTTCCTGGCTTCTTAATTAAGAATCTTAATATTAATAAAAGGTAATGGCTCGGCTGGGTGGAATAGCCGAGCCAGAAAAAAAATATTTTAGATAGAAAATGAGTTGAAACGAAAGGAAAACAGAATACTTTTTAAATATCACCTGATTCCTTCAATATATATAGTGTAATCAAATTGATTCCTACCTTAAGCATTGGATCTCCTGTCTCAGTTATCTCAGTTAAGAGGAGTCATGGAGAGAACAGGCTCAAAATCACGATCAATTCCTTTTTCAAATCCCGCTGCGGCTGCGCGAGCTCTTCCCGCGTGCCATAAATGACCGAGCTCTTCCCGCGTGCCATAAATGACCCACGAATAGGAAGAATCCTAGAACAAAATGAGAGGTAGCTAACCAACTTCTCGGAGAGACATAATTAACTGCATTGATCTCGGTAGCTACGCCACCTACAGAATTTAAAGACCCTAAAGGAGCATGCGTCATATATTCCGCAGAACGCCGTTCTTGCCAAGGTTGTATGTCTTTTTTCAACCTACTCAAGTCCAAACCATTGGGACCTCTTAGAGGTTCTAACCAAGGAGCACGCAGATCCCAAAAACGCATAGTTTCCCCTCCAAAAATGACTTCTCCGGTCGGGGAACGCATTAGATATTTACCTAACCCAGTAGGCCCTTGAGCGGATCCCACGTTAGCCTTGATCTCTAAACTAGAAAAGTAAAAAGCTTGAGCTTGAGAAAGCTTCCGGTCCAGTAGGCCCGTAAAACTCACTAGGAATAAGCCGGTATATTGAAACCAGACAAAGCAACAAGCAATTGAAACAAAAACGGATAAAGCACCTTAAACTATAAGACAAGTAAGGCCTCTCCGGACCATTACAAGGTGCACGAGCGAGCCCATGCAAAGGGGTTGGTTAAGATATGCCAGATTCCCCCAAAGTAATACAAATGGGAACCTAACCAATAACATGCCCTCCCAATTATATCTTCCAAATCGTCACACTAACAATCCATTTCCTTCGGCCTCCAAAGGGGATTTTTAGTAAATAACCAAAAAATAACACCTTGGGCTAAGGGTTCAAGTTGGTAATTTTTCTTACAATCTCCCCCCCCCGGAGCCCAGTATCATATACGGCCCCCAAAATAAAGAGCCTTGAATACTAGAAGAAAAAAGCACCTATACCTAGCAAGGATTAAGTGAAATACCTAAAAAATTGTTGTCATTTTATTTCTAATGCTTTCCCATACATAAACCAAAATGCGAAAAGATCTTCAAAGAGTTCTCAGGACCCAGAAGTGCATGATACAATACCGACCAAAGCCCAATACTGCAGAGGAAATTATGTGAAGTACGCCAGATACAAAAGTATGGAAAGGTGTCTATAACTTTCCCCACCAGGACCTACCCCCAACCTAGCCGGGCCCTACTCCCCAACCTAGAGTAGCTAAGTGCGGAAGTAAAATCAACCCTTGTTCATACATGGGTTTTTCTGGTACGAAATGGGCCACTTCAAATAGGTTCATTGCTCCGGCCCAGAATACGATTAATCCTGCATGGGCTACGTGAGCTCCAAGTAGTTTACCCGACAAATTGATAAGTCTGGCATTCCCGGCCCACCAAGCAAAACCGGTGGTTTCTTGGTCACGACCAGCTAAAACAAAAGTTCCATTAAAGAGCGTTTCCACGTGGTAGAACCTCCTCAGGGAATATAAGATTTTCATGAGGCTGATCCTGAGCTGCCATCCACGCACGAATACCCTCGTTTAAAAGAATATTTTTGGTGTAGAAAGTCTCAAATTCAGGATCTTCCGCTGCACGGATTTCCTGGGAAACGAAGTCAAGGGGCACGTAGATTCAGAGCAGACGACTACTCAAAGCATCATCATAAACCGGTTACTGGTAAATAACATAAGGGTACCAACGTTTATTGGAAAAGCACCAAAGATTTGGGACGCAAAAGGCGGTTAGGGTAACCATTGAATAAAGTTTTTTCGGCTTGAGTTTGGAGTTAAAAGCAACGGATGTATTTTGCAACCATCACATCTTCAAATAAAGTAATTTTCTACCAGTACACCATGAATAGCGCACTAGCAAGCAGCACTAATACAGGCGGCAACCCCCGATCATATGAAATGGGTCAGCGTCCAGTTAAATGAAACCATTGGAGAGGAATGAATGAAAATATAGCTGCTACACTCCAAGACTAGGCGCAAACCAACCAGACTGAACTAGTGGCTAAATCAGGAAATACAGAAACAAAAACAGAATTGGACAGAGAATGCGATTGCATTTATAAGGTCGTCAATTGACGGATCGAGGCAAGTTCAAGATTGACGTAACTAAAACTATTAGTCCTGAAAAGGCACCGGGGTGGAGAGCAACAAAAGTCCCAAACCGCCTAATTGACACCAACGAGTAAAATCCCTTGTGTTTCGGGCCATGTAATAAAAGAATGCGCTAAACTATTAGCAGGATAGAAATGCAGCGGTTACAGAGTTGCAGCCTTCCAAATAGGAACTAGTCAATCCATGGGGTATACCATGAGGTTACAAAGGTTGTACCTGTGAACCAACCCCCTAAGGCGAAATAGGCGCAAGGAAGAGCATAGACCGGAACAACCTAACAAAAACGAAACGGTCTCGTAACCAGTCATCATAAATATCAAATAAATCAATTTTCGTCTTTGGTAAATTTTTCCAAGGGCTATAGTCATAGTTTATCCTCTATTCAACTACTTCACATTTCCGAACACCTCAATATGCATTTTAGGGCTTTGAAGCTTCTAGCATTTATGTATGATTTGATTTTTCGTACATATCCCTTCTAAATTTCTTAATGGGTTTCGAAAGAAAAAAAATTCTTTTATGTCCATAATCCGACTTTAGGTATTCAATGCATTCAATTCGGTTATTTTCTTATAGTCCTTAATAACCGTTGCGAAATGAATTTTTTTGATAAAACTTTCAAGAAAAAGTGATCCCTCTCGTTACTAGTTGATCCTCAGACTGTACTTCTCTCATTTAATCAAACTAATCTTTTGGTTGGATCTTGTTCATCGAGATTTCTAAAAATCAATATTTTTACGTATTCTCCTATTTCTATGTGCATTGACTGGCTACAGTATCTATTATTTTTTTTATTTTATAATTTATTCTTTTCTCGCATCTTTCTTATATTTTTTTCTTTTCTTTTCAGATAAAAAAAAACAGAATATTTCGCGGGTCAAAGCGAAGAAGACACTTCCAATATTTTTTTTCTATTTATCTTTATATTTATATCTGTCAGAAAAGAAGAAAGAGAATGACTTTTGCCTATTATTAAATTCTTTTCCTATTTTAATTCAGTATAAACATATTAATAAATAGAAAACTTTAAATGAAAGTATTTTTCTCACCCTTATTCTACTTCTACATTATATTGTCGGAAAAAAATATTGCCATTTTTTTTTTTTTTTTTTTTTTTTTTTTTTTTTTTTGAAAAACTAACTATTGGAGAAAGTAGTTTAGAATTGTTGTTTAGCTGTTTCTGAAGGTTTTCCTTCTAAATATTGATTTGGTTGTGCATAGGTTCTGTTATCCTTTTTTTTTTTGTGAATTTATTGATTCAATTTCTGATTTTATTGTTTGATGTTTTTGTTGGGGTTTAGGAAAATCAAAGTTAAGATACCATTTAGATCACCAACGGAAGCAAAAGAGGAGAAGCAAGTGGTGGCTGAATTATAAAACTTCTGCTTTCAACAGGTAACTAATTCTTCTATTATTTTTTTTTTCTTTAGGCTTGGAAATTGAAAAGTATATGCAGAACATATATGAAAAATTCTTTATGATTTTAATTATTTTTTATTTTAGTTGTTTATAGTTTTTTTTTCCTTTGATTATAATAATGGAAAATAAGAAAATCGGGCGATTTAAGAGTCAATTTATCATTATTCAGTATAATAAACAAATGTTCAACTTTCTAACTAGAAACTATATTATATATAGAATTAATATTTTATAACTATCAACTATCAAAAATATATTATTACTATAATATACTATTAATATAAAAAATTACTATAGTAAAAAACTAGCTGTTGGAGAAAGTAGTTTGGAATTATTGTTTAGCTGTTTTTTAAGGTTTCCCTTCTTGATATTGATTTGGTTATGCATAGGTTCTATTATCTTTTTTGGTGAATTTATTGATTCAATTTCTGATTTTATTGTGTGATGTTTTTGTTGGCGTTTAGGGAAATCAAAGTTAAGATACCACTCAGATCAGCAACAGAAGCGAGAGAGGAGAAGTAGGTGGTGGTTGAATTGTTGAACTCTTCTGCTTCCAATAGATAACTAATTCTTCTATTATTTTCCTTTTTTCCTTTAGGCTTGGGAATTGAAAAGTATATGCAGAATATATATGAAAAATTCTTTCTAATTTTAATTGTTTGTGATTTTAGTTCTTAATTTGTTTCAGAAATATAAATTTCTATATTTGTGTAATTTATTTTGTGTGTTGATGTTATTATATAATTTTTTTTATGAATGATTGATGTAGGGATTCACTTTGAATCCTAAATTGCAAAAAAAAAAAAAAAAAAAGGATTCTATATTCTAATAGAATGAATAATGTTCTAAATTTGATTAGAATAATAAATTTTTATAAATATATTATAAACATAAATTATATTTAAACTAATAAAATAATAATATTTCAAAATAAATATATTATAATAAGTATTTCAATATTTTAAATAAATATATTAGTAAATAAGTAATAGTTATATTAATTATAGCTAAGTCACGGGAGTAGACTCTAGGTAGTTATTCCTAAGGCAAGAGAATTTGAATTTACAGGAGTATAAGTTTAAACTAGTGATATAGGTAAAAAAGCGGTTTTATTGATATTTGAATTCGTTTGATTGATACATTATTTAGCAATTTCATAAAGACTCTATTTGTCTGAACAAATGGAAATTCTTTATAAAAAAAATGGGATACTTGTTGAATAACTTGTTGAAGGCCTATCCTCTTCATACGGATTTTCAGATTTATCATTTGTTATTTGTTAAATTATGGTTTAGTGTGAGAAGAAAGATATGCCTATTTATCTTAACCATGATTGAATTAATGAACACTGAAAGCGAAGAAAATTGAAGTTTAACCTAACCATTTTCTGGCTTTTCGGTTGATCAATCATTCTCCTGAAAGAATCTTTGTATTATTTCTATTTTTTTTTTTTTTCTAATTTCGAATATAAATTCTATTCTATATATATTTTCTAATTTATATATATTAAAAATGAATTATCTAATTCTAATTATACTATATTAATCTAGAATTAGAATTTATATAATTTATTTTTTTATCAATAATTTATAATAATTTATTTTTATAAATCTGTAAGAATGGATTTTTTTTTTTATTTTATTTTTAGGCGATTAGAATGAATGTTTTTATGACTATAAGAATAACAAATTTCTATGGAATCATGAAAGACGAAAGATTCTTCGAATCTAGTCATAACCATTTCGTGATATGAAATTTAAAAATCCTCATACTATGAGCTAGTATGCTGGCGGTCGGGTCAATGTTGCCCCCATCGTCTAGTGGTTCAAAGGACATTCTCTTCTCAAGGAGGCAGCGGGGATTCCCGACATCTCCCCTGGGGTAGGGTATTACGAAAGGAAGTTTGATCAATGGATTATTAATAAGTCTGGAATTGATTTCTTTCCTGGGTCGGATGCCCGAGCGGTTAATGGGGGACGGACTGTAAATTTCGTTGGCAATTGGTTCAAATCCAGCTCGGCCCAATAATTCGCTGATCCGCCATAACCTAAAATGCCCATTTTTTGTATTTTGTTTTCCCGAAAAGCCAAACAAAAAAATTAGGGAAGAATAAAAAAAGTCCAATTTTGTGATATATCCATCCCTACCGCTATTTGTTTTTTATTTTGTTCTATTTATTTAGTTGTTCCCATAAATTATGACCTTGATAACGCTCTAGATTCATATCAGGATCATTAAATAGAAAGTTTAATGAAAAGAAAAAGAGTAAAGTAAACAAAAAAGAAGACTCTTTTTTGTTTTCATTTTCAAATTGATTATTGATCGATTTATTTGGCAATAACGAAAGGATTCCTAGTAACTAGTAATCCGCGTCGCTCTCACTCAAAGTGCATACCCGTATGGATATCAATATATTACTCGCGCCTTTGTTTGTTACAACCCGGCTTCGAATCTAAAATCTAAATAGAAAATGAATGAAATCATAAGACTATCTCTGTTGTACACTTTTCTTTATTTCCCTGGGATTGTAGTTCAATTGGTCAGAGCACCGCCCTGTCAAGGCGGAAGCTGCGGGTTCTTAACCGAATCTGTAACCTTCATTAGCAAATTCATTTTCTATGGTTTCCTTGAACTACCAAAGCGTTTCTTATAAATCTAATTCTGAAATTCCATCTAGTAAAACAAAAGAATTATAAATTTCTAAAATAATAAATAGGAATATCGCAAATAGAGCCATTGCAACACCCATCAAGAGAGTGGTTCCCCATCCAGGAGCTACTTTACCATATTTCAAATTCAATGGTTTCAATAAATCCCCTACAACAGTTCAGTGGATGAAGGGAGAAACTTCTCGAAGGAGGAAAAAGATCCAATGACTTCGAAAGAATTGAACGAGGAGCTGTATGAGGTGAAAATTTCATGTGCGGTTCTGTAGAGTAGCAATAAAGGTGACTTATCTGTCAACTTTTTGGAAAGAATTGGGCCAAATTTTCCCAACCAACCAACCACTATCTGCCTTTATCATTTAACTGCCAAGCTTGAATCAAAACCATGTTATGCACAACTAAGCCTCGTTTGGTTCAAGTTCATCTACTTTTTGGATATATACTTCTTGTTTTTAATTCATAATCACGTGAAATCTTTAAACTACTTAAGATGTTATGTATCAGTAGTCGATATGAATTAATAGATATGTTAGGCTTTAGTGGCAAAGAAGTAGTAGAACAAAAAAACTGAGCAAATTAGCCATATGTCAAACTCTATTAATACAAGGCGATAGACGTTATGGTAAAGCTGAATATTACATTTCAAACTCTATTACATTTCTTTTGTATTAATAATGAAGTGATGGTGAAGTGGTTTGATGGAATGATGGTTGTGGCGTGGGGGTGGTGTAATTGTTAGTGGTGGTGTGGTGCTAATTACATTATACATTTACAAACAATCATAAAAATAGAATGATGATTATATTTCATAAATGTTTCAATCACGTGACTAAACATAGTAATGGAATATCAACTACATTCCGTTAAAATATAATTTTCATTGTATTACATATTTGATTACATTATATTGCATTACATCAATCAAACATAGCCTAAAAGTATGACCCTTTTTTATTAACGAGTTGTACCAGACAATCTATTCCAAATTTTAAAACCATATGTAAAAGTAAAGCATCAACATGAAAATATACTAAAAATAATCATTCTTCTAGAGACGACTTATTGAATAGTAAAGTTATAGTGTCTAAACTTTTGATTTTTTGTTAATTTGGTGTATGAACAGTAAATCTTTCCAATTAGGTTCAAAATTTTTAAAAGTCAACTAATTGTTAACTAATGATATGGTAAGCTCAATATGATTTTCTAATTTTTAAAAAAGCCAATTAATTGTTAACTGATGAAGTGGTAAGCTAAATATGATTAAGCAATTAACAAGACCCACAAAAATACAGTCAGCATCCTACACTTGCATTTATTGCTATGCACTGTTTATTCTAGTTCCTACTGCTTTTTTAATTAAGATATATGTAAAACAGTTAGTCAAGGCGATTAATTTGAACGCAACTTGACTTCTTATCAATATTAATGATTGAAAAAAATTTTGAGTCTTAGATGAAATGAACATACTAGAATTAGAGTATTCTATGAGATCTGATATTTCTTTCTATCATACTATGTATTTTTGTTTTTCTAGTATATAAAGTTGTACTGTATAAAGATATAGGCTTAACAAAGCTGAGTTAAAAAAAAAAAACCTAATCTGACATGGCAAAACTAGAAAATAACCATAAAACCATTATACATTGTTCTCCCTTAATTGATTGAGCAATTTATATTTGGTAAATACAAAATCAACATCAAGGAATACAAGGTAAGCTATTTGTTCTCCAATGAGCCTTTAGCACCATCAACTAAAAAAAAAAAAAAACATTCATTAATAAAATAACCGTAAAGACTAACCAACCTTAATTATATTTATAATCAAGATGAGCTTAATGAAGAAAAAGCAAAGGAAACTAAAGAAACTCACTATTACATGTGATAGTTGTAGTAGCTTCCAGTACCTTTACATGAGAGATTAACACTATATTTCTCTTCACTAGAGAAGAAATAAGCTTTCCACCAACTGTCAAGCGCTACTCGTATATGTTACGTGTAATAGAAAGAATCAACATCCAAAAGAAAAAAAAAAAAGAAGAATAACATATCTCACCAATTCAACAAAGAACAAAGATAGAGTGAGCTAAAGAGCAATACAACGAAAGAATTAGAGAACAATAGGAGGTCTCCATGAGTAATGACCAGATATAGAACGAGAGAAATAGAGAACTTTTGTTCTCTTTTTCTTTCTCGACGTGTGAGGGTGAGAGAAGAAGAGGGGTTTATACAATGTATAGTTTGGTTAGTTTAGCGACACATTTTGTGATATCCAAATTCCAGTTTCGTAAAATAGGACCTTAAGAGCCATATTAGATTTAATACCGGAGTATTGGCATGCTTAAGACTTAATAATTTTAAAGCATTTATTTAATTTTATAAAAATGACTTAGAAAATTTTCGGGAAAATCCTATAAAAAACTGCATGAGTTTTCCCTATATTTTAAGTATCTCAAAATCACAAAAAACATTTTAAATACTTCTATAATCCATCCACAAACTCAACTACATTTTTAAAAATATTTTTCCAATTCAACTCAACCATTCTTAATCAAACATCCATCATATTTCACAAATCCCAATACAGATTATAAATCAGTTCCATTTAATTAAAAGCATTTAAAATATTCATTACATGCCATAAAATATTCTAACTTTGAAAATAAAACAACTATTTCAAATATTTAGTTTATATCATCATTCTGACTCTAATAAAAACATCTAGCAACTTAATTATATTTATATGCCACTAGAAGTTCATGAAAGTCTAAAAGAAAAAGAAATTGGTCTAAAACTGACTGTATTGAAATAAGACTTCTAAGTAGTCTAATGTGCACTGTGGACCGTTTACTACAAAAGTTAGCAACCTGTGTGATAAGTCAACATACTGAGCATAAAGTTTAGTAGTGCTTAATGCCCATTTATAGTAGGAATATATATATAGATGAAACAATCCAAAAATCCCAAATACTAAAGTTCTATATGATGCTGAAAAACTTTTAGTATAAACAAAAAAACAGCAGCAACGCCCTTGGAAGTATCAATAAAAATGTTTCAAAATGTAAGAAAAAAAAAGAGTATGTTCGTTTGTCTCTTTATATAAGTCAAAAATATACAAGATGGATCCACTATCTATATATATAGACTCTTCCTTGTTTCTATTACCCTTTATTCTTTCCATTTGATTCTAAATTCGCCCAAATTTGTTTTACAGAAAACAATAGGAAGACAGCCTATTTCCATTCTTTTTTGCGATTAGGAGTTTACACTAAAAAAAAAACCAAAGAAAAGAATTTCTTTAGTACTTTTCTATATATTTGTATATTTTGATATACATTTGTGCTTTCTTATAAAAATAAAAAGTTAAAAATAAAAAATGGATATGTATAAGTTAAAAGCACAATTATCCATTTTCAATCCACTATTCATTTGATTTGATCAAAATAAATTAACCAAGAATGAGTATGAGTTGGATTTTGTATACAAAAAACCTTTTCCCATGCCTCTTTATAATCAAAATAATTATAAGTAGGATTATACTTAGAAAGAGTTTTAAATCTAACAGCAGTATATAAAGAAGATACGAGCCAATCCTTAGGATGGATGACGCGTTTTATTTGAAGAGAAGAGTACGAAATAACTGTCTTATGTTGAGTGTCAAAAGTATGTTTAATTTTTACTAAACCAGTATCTACTAAAATACTATGGTAATATTCCTGAGGTTTTGAAGGGTCCGTTGGGACAAAATACCAATGCTCAGGATAATATTTTTGAATAACTTGCCAAGGATTGATATCAGTATATCCATCCTCACTAAAAATATTTGCATTCCCCCTCCTTACCGCCTCCCCATCCTCCAAGCTAACAAAATAACAAAATACCCCTCCTTTTCTTTTTTTTTTTTTGAATACGATATATCTTAATCCATTTTTCTAACCCTTTCCTAAAATTCCTAAAAAAATAAATCCTTACTTTTCTTTTTTTTTTATTATCTATCTTTTCTATTCATTTTTATATATCTCAAACAACACTAATCTTAAATTCTTTCCCCATTTATATTTTCTATTAAATAAAATAATTTCATCACAAAAATCCAACAAATTTAAACCCATTAACTATTCCTTTAATTCATAAACTCTTCTGATTTAATCTAAAAATTATATTTCCCTAATCTAATTATTATAAAAAATCAAATTATACTAACCAGATCATTAATATTCTTTCAATAAAAAAAATTCTTCTCAATTTCAATTATAACAAACTATATATTATTATTAACCCTATAACATAAAATTTTTCCACAAAAGACGGAATAACTGACTTTCATAACCCGTGAGAGTGAGAGATGGGGTTGGGCTGAGTCTAAGGTGAGAGAAGAGGTTTTTTTTTTAGTATCGGGAAAAGGGGATTCGAATTTAGATCTATTGTCAGTCCGTATTACCACTAGACAATGCCTTGGTATACATTGAAATAACATATTTTGTAATTTTTTGAAATCTATCATATTTCTGAATTTGATAAGAAATCTAGGATTTTAACATGTTGAGTATATTCAAATGATATATTAATATATTTTATAGTTATTTGAAATCCATCATATTTAAGCCTATTATCGATATCCTTCAAATTCATAAATATCACAAATTCAGACAGTGGTTTAATCAAATCTAAATCAAGATGTTCAAATTAATAAATCCAAACACAACAGAATAGAAATAAATTAAAAACCACTCCCTAAAACTTTCCTTTGTCAAGTTTCAAATCTAATTATTTAAATAGAAACCAAGAACCAAAAAGCCACCATATGAATCCTGCTAAAATAATTAAATACAATTCAGGAACTTCCTAACTACAACCACAATGGCCTATAAATGCTCTCATCCTTCTAATGATTATAATCTAGTTTGAAACTTTAATTGGTTCTTGGAAATTCCTTAATAACTTTTAGGGTTTTAGTCTATCAGATAGAGAAAGAGTTCGTGCGTTGGTGAAGGTGCAGAGGATAGAAAACTTAGGAAACTAATGTTAAAATTGGAAAAAAAAAAAGATTGCAAACAACCTTTCAAATTAGAATATATCACCTGAATTTTTAAAATAGAGTAAAATTTCAAAAGGTTGCAAAGTTCAGCATAACAAATAATTGCAAAATAAGTTAGAAAAAATAAATTGCAAGCAAACAGTCTACAGGTGATTGAATCGATCAGAAAGAGTCGAATGTACCTGACGAACCACAACATAATCATCAAGAGATAGACTTAATTCTCCTTCTGCTTGTGCATCAAATGCATGTATAACCTGCAATTATGAAGGTTGAAAAAAAAAAAACAGAACAAAAAGACACACATAAAGGAAGTGAACTGAGAATTCAAAATGAACCAATTAGAGAAATTGCACAAACACAAGTATTGATGAACAAATGAACCAAAAAAGTACAGCTTCAAGTTTACTAGTTTGGCAATTCACATAGAGAAATAATTTGGAAATCTAGTTCTGATGGAAATAAAGGACTACTTGATCAACCAGAACTAATTCTTCAATCCTTTGTATATCTAACTAAATTTCGCATAACACAGCTTCTGTATCTGCCAGTTTAAAAATGTTTGATATGAGATCTTACGGTTTACTTTTGTCTTTTCCTTTAGCTGCCTGAAGTTCTTTTATGTTCATCTTTTGTTGCTTTTACATAACCGATAGGCCTATATGTTGAAATAGAAATAGTAACATTTTCATTTGTCTAGGGATAGTTACATCCAATACCCTGAAATAGTGGAATGTGAGACCATGGAAAATTCAATCCCAAACTTTAAGATTTAAACATTTTACTTCTTTCGAATCTAAGAGAAATTCTAGAGAATGTTTGCTACCCTGAGATTTTCTTGTCTTTCCTGACCGATAAGGAAAAAAAAAAAATTGGGTCAAAAGAAAATGCCATTTTGGAGTTTTATCAACAATTTTCTTGTGTAGGCGGGGATCCGGTATTTTCTGAATCCTTGTGTAAGGAATTACAAAAGAAATTCTTTCAGCAAAGATGTGAATTAGGAAGGATTGGTCGACGAAATATGAACCAGAGATTGAATCTTAATATACCTCAGAACAATACATTTTTGTTACCGCGAGATATATTGGCAGCTGCGGATGCTTGCGGACATTGATTGGACATGAAATTTTGGAATGGTACACTGACAGACCGATATGAATCATTTTAAAAAATAAACGGTATTCGTTCTGTAGCGGAATCTCTTTACCAAGATCAATCGGGATTGGCTCTGATTCGTTTTAGAAAAACGTGGTCTCTTACAAGATCAATTCGGATTGGCTCTGGTTCGTTTAGAAAATGTAGTTAGAGGAACTATATGCGGAGCAATTAGGCATAAATTGATACCGACTCCTCAGAATTTGGTAACTTCGACTCCATTAACAACCACTTATGAATCCTTTTTCGGATTACACCCATTGTCTCAAGTTTTGGATCGAACAAATCCATTGACACAAATAGTGCATGGGAGAAAATTGAGTTATTTGGGCCCCGGAGGATTGACCGGGCGAACTGCTAATTTTCGGATACGAGATATCCATCCTAGTCACTATGGACGCATTTGCCCAATTGACACGTCTGAAGGGATCAATGTTGGACTTATCGGATCCTTAGCAATTCATGCCAGGATTGGTCATTGGGGGTCTCTAGAAAGTCCATTTTATAAAATCTTTGAGAGATCAAAAAAAGCACAGATGCTTTATTTATCCCCAAGTCGAGATGAATATTATATGGTAGCGGCAGGAAATTCTTTGGCCTTGAATCAGGGTATTCAGGAAGAACAGGTTGTTCCGGCTCGATACCGCCAAGAATTCCTGACTATTGCATGGGAACAAGTTCATCTTCGAAGTATTTTTCCTTTTCAATATTTTTCTATTGGAGCTTCCCTCATTCCTTTTATCGAGCATAATGACGCGAATCGGGCTTTAATGAGTTCTAATATCAGTTCAGGCAGTTCCACTTCTCGATCCGAAAAATGCAATTGTTGCGAACTGGATTGGAACGCCAAAGTTTCTCTTAGATTCAGGGGTTCCTGTATTAGCCGAACACGAGGGAAAGATTAATTTATACTTGATATTGACAAAATCATTTTTTATCGGGTAATGAGATACTCATACGCATTTCCATTAGTTATGTATCAACGTTTCCAACAAAAATACTTGTATGCATCAAAAAACCCAGGTTCAGCGGGAGTAAAGCATTAAAAAGGGACAAGTTTTTTAGCGTATTGGTGCCGCTTTACAGATGGTGGCCGAGAAGTTGGTGGCGAACTCGCCTTGGGCAAAAACGTATTAGTAGCTTATATGCCATGGGAGGGTTACAATTTTGAGGATGCGGTACTCATTAGCGAGCGTCTAGTATATGAAGATATTTATACTTCTTTTCACATACGAAAATATGAAATTCAGACTCATGTGACAAGCCAAGGTCCTGAAAGAATCACTAACGAAATACCGCACCTAGAAGCCCATTTACTCCGCAATTTAGACAAAAATGGAATTGTGATGCTGGGATCTTGGGTGGAGACAGGCGATATTTTAGTAGGTAAATTAACGCCTCAGGTGGCGAAAGAATCATCGTATGCTCCAGAAGATAGATTATTACGGGCCATACTTGGGATTCAGGTATCCACTTCAAAGGAAACCTGTCTAAAATTACCTATAGGTGGGAGGGGTCGAGTCATCGATGTGAGATGGGTCCAGAAAAAAGGGGGTTCTAGTTATAATCCGGAAACGATTCGTGTCTATATTTCACAGAAACGCGAAATCAAAGTAGGCGATAAAGTAGCCGGAAGGCATGGAAATAAAGGGATCATTTCAAAAATTTAAAGTGGGTGATAAAGTAGCTGGAAGACATGGAAATAAAGGCATCATTTCCAAAATTTTGCCTAGACAGGATATGCCTTATTTGCAAGACGGAAGACCTGTTGATATGGTCTTCAACCCATTAGGAGTACCTTCACGAATGAATGTAGGACAGCTATTTGAATGCTCGCTTGGGTTAGCAGGGAGTCTACTAGATAGACATTATCGAATAGCACCATTTGATGAGAGATATGAACAAGAGGCTTCGAGAAAACTAGTGTTTTCCGAATTATATCAAGCCAGTAAGCAAACAGCGAATCCATGGGTATTTGAACCCGAATATCCAGGAAAAAGCCGAATATTTGATGGAAGAACGGGAGGCCCCTTTGAGCAACCTGTTATAATAGGAAAACCTTATATCTTGAAATTAATTCATCAAGTTGATGATAAAATACATGGGCGTTCCAGTGGACATTATGCACTTGTTACACAACAACCACTTAGAGGAAGGTCCAAGCAAGGAGGACAACGGGTAGGAGAAATGGAGGTTTGGGCTCTAGAGGGATTTGGTGTTGCTCATATTTTACAAGAAATGCTTACTTATAAATCTGATCATATTAGAGCTCGCCAAGAAGTACTTGGGACTACGATCATTGGAGGAACAATACCTAAACCCGAAGATGCTCCAGAATCTTTTCGATTGCTCGTCCGAGAATTACGATCTTTGGCTCTGGAACTGAATCATTTCCTTGTATCTGAGAAGAACTTCCAGATTAATAGGAAGGAAGCTTAATCGGAATGACTCAGAATTTTTCTTCTATGATCGACCGATATAAACATCAACAACTCCGAATTGGATCAGTTTCTCCCCAACAAATAAGTGCTTGGGCCAAGAAAATCCTACCTAATGGAGAAACCGTTGGAGAGGTGACAAAACCCTATACTTTTCATTACAAAACCAATAAACCGGAAAAGGATGGATTATTTTGTGAAAGAATTTTTGGACCTATAAAAAGTGGAATTTGCGCTTGTGGAAATTATCGAGTAATTGGAAATCAAAAGGAGGGCCCTAAATTTTGTGAACAATGCGGAGTTGAATTTGTTGATTCTCGGATACGAAGATATCAAATGGGATACATAAGGCTGGCATGTCCAGTAACTCATGTATGGTATTTGAAACGTAGCCCAGTAACTTCATGTTGTGGTATTTGGAAAAACGTACTTCCAGTTATATCGCAAATACTTTTAGATTAAATCGGATACGAAGATATCAAATGGGATACATAAGGCTGGCATGTCCAGTAACTCATGTATGGTATTTGAAACGTCTTCCTAGTTATATCGCCAATCTTTTAGACAAACCTCTTAAAGAATTAGAGGGTCTAGTATACTGCGATGTGTGATTTGATCGAAATTATTATTTTACAGATTAGGAATGAGAAACTGTCATCCCATTCAATCGAATTGGGATGCCCTGGATCTGACATGTCTCTTGGGAAGAGTAACATGAAGCTCAGAATTATGGGCGTATTCAATACTCCCAAATAAAAAGGGAATTGGTCTATGGTCGAGTCAGTAAAAATAAATAACTAGGAATTTTGAGTTGTACCTCGTGAAAAAAAGACTTCTTTTTTTGTGGAATTAACCGTTCTCATTTCTTTTAGTTCTTTTAGAAAGAAATGAAATTATGTTCAAGGAAACAAATATGTCATGGTTGCAGGAGTCTATACATCGCATATAGGCTTAGGCTTTAAGTTAAGGGCATCGTGGTATAATCGTCGAGGTACCGCAGGACCTAAGAGATCGAATGGAAGGGTACATAGACAAGTAAATCCCTTATGACACTCCTTTAATTTAAGAGGATTCAGCATTCGAGGGGAAGTAGACTACTCAAGAATTTCACATTTCATTTATGTCCTAATTTTGAATTGAATAAAGAATTAAGAAAATCTAAATCAATAAAAGAAGAATCAATCAATGAAATGTTTCTTGGAACTTGAGTAAAGAGTAGACCTTTTTGGGGGGGTTCTAGAATTTGAAAGCGAGAACTCCTTTACTTTATCTTTATTTGGTGTAACTACTTGAGCCGGATGAGAGGAAACTCTCATGTCCGATTTTGAGGGGGGGATCCCGCAGGGCCCTATCCTAATTTTTCTTTTGCTAGGCCCATCGCTAAAAAACCTACTTTCTTACGATTACGAGGTTCATTCGAATATGAAATTCAATCCTGGAAATACAGTATCCCACTTTTTTTTACTACCCAAGGTTTCGATACATTTCGAAGTCGCGAAATTTCTACCGGAGCAGGTGCTATTCGAGAACAATTAGCCGATCTAGATTTGCGAATTCTTATCGATTATTCGGTGGTAGAATGGAAAGAATTAGGAGAAGAAGGCCTCACGGGTAATGAATGGGAAGATCGAAAAATTGGAAGAAGAAAGGATTTTTTGGTTAGACGCATGGAATTGGCTAAGCATTTTATTCGAACAAATATAGAACCAGAATGGATGGTTTTATGTCTATTACCGGTTCTTCCTCCCGAGTTGAGACCGATCATTCAGATAGATGGGGGTAAACTAATGAGTTCGGATATTAATGAACTCTATAGAAGAGTTATCTATCGAAATAATACTCTTACCGATCTATTAACAACAAGTAGATCTACGCCAGGGGAATTAGTAATGTGTCAGGAAAAATTGGTACAAGAAGCCGTGGATACACTTCACTTCTTGATAATGGAATCCGCGGACAACCATGAGGGACGGTCATAAAAGGTTTTACAAGTCGTTTCGATGTAATTGAAGGCAAAGAAGGAAGAATTTCGTGAGACTTATGCTTGGCAAACGGGTTGATTATTCGGGGCGTTTTCTGTCATTGTTCGTAGGCCCCTCACTTTCATTTCATCCGACTTGTTGGATTGCCTCGCGGATGTGGATTGCCTCGCGAAATAGCAATAGAGCTTTTCCAGATATTTGTAATTCGCGGTCTAATTAGGCAACATCTTGCTTCGAACATAGGAGTTGCTAAGAGTAAAATTCGGGAAAAAGGGCCGATTGTATGGGAAATACTGCAAGAAGTTATGCGGGGACATCCTGTATTGCTGAATAGAGCGCCTACTCTGCATAGATTAGGTATACAGGCATTCCAACCTATTTTAGTGGAAGGACGCGCTATTTGTTTACATCCATTAGTTTGTAAGGGATTCAATGCAGACTTTGATGGGGATCAAATGGCAGTTCATGTACCTTTATCTTTAGAGGCGCAAGCGGAGGCTCGTTTACTTATGTTTTCTCATATGAATCTCTTGTCTCCAGCTATTGGGGATCCCATTTCCGTACCTACTCAAGATATGCTTATTGGGCTCTATGTATTAACGAGTGGGAATCGTCGAGGTATTTGTGCGAATAGGTATAATCCATGGAATCGAAAAAGCTATCAAAATGAAAGAATTGACGATAATAACTATAAGTCTACAAGGGAGCCTTTTTTTTGTAATTCCTATGATGCGATTGGAGCTTATAGGCAGAAAAGAATCAATTTAGATAGTCCTTTGTGGCTCCGGTGGCAACTAGAGCAATGCGTTATTGCTTCAAGAGAAGCTCCCATCGAAGTTCACTATGAATCTTCGGGTACCTATCATGAGATTTATGGACATTATCTAATAGTAAGAAGTTTAAAAAAAAAAATTCTTTGTATATACATTCGAACCACTGTTGGTCATATTTCTCTTTACCGAGAAATCGAAGAAGCTATACAAGGGTTTTTTCGGGCCTACTCATATGATACCCAATCATATGGTATCTAAGCTAAAAAATTCTATGACACCAATATGAATTCGGGTCTCTCCGGTTCAACTAGGACCCCAGTTCCTGACCCGACTTTCTACCAAAATCAAGATCGAGAAAAGGAAGTTTTCCAATCATTGACTCAAACCCATTGGCGAAGTCCACTCAGCGGAATAAGGGGGTATTTATGGCAGAACGGGCCAATCTGGTATTTCACAATAAAGTGATAGATGGAACTGCCATTAAACGGCTTATTAGCAGATTAATAGATCACTTCGGAATGGCATATACATCACACATCCTGTTTGGAATGGCATAATATACATCACACATCCTGGATCAAGTAAAGGCTCTGGGTTTCCAGCAAGCCACTGCTACATCCATTTCATTAGGAATTGGGTTTCCAGCAAGCCACTGCTACATCCATTTCATTAGGAATTGATAACAATACCTTCTAAGGGATGGCTAGTCCAAGATGCTGAACAACAAAGTTTGATTTTGGAAAAACATTATCATTATGGAAATATACACATGGTAGAAAAATTACGCCAATCTATTGAGGTATGGTTGCTACAAGTGAATATTTGCGACAAGTAATGAATCTTAATTTTAGGAAGACGGAACCCTTTAATCCAGTTCATATAATATCTTTTTCGGGAGCTAGGGGAAATGCATCTCAAGTACACCGATTAGTAGGTATGAGAGGATTAATGTCGGATCCACAAGTGTGGGTCCCGTATATGTATGGCACAACCCAAGAGGGGAGGTGAATTGGGTTTTCTAAAAACTGAAATAAATTTTAGAAATTCTAAACAAAAACAGAATTATAATCCCCATTTCCCTTTTTTTTTGCTTTTTTT
Organism: Jatropha curcas; assembly: GCF_014843425.1. The sequence goes on along the minus strand of NW_023590789.1, from coordinate 11,544,809 downwards.
ATTGGAAGGCCCGAATCTCTCTCTTT
>NW_023590789.1:11536803-11544283 GCF_014843425.1 Jatropha curcas | reverse complement strand
GTTGGGGTGACTTTGCTCGGGACCTTGAAGTTTCGGGAAAGAGAGAAATGTCATCTTGTTTGGTTCCAAAAAATATAGAAATTTCCAGAAACTTGAAACTCTTTTTTCCTTGACCATACAAGAAGTAAGTTACCCCTCAACCCAAGAAAGTGAACTTCTTGAGCTCTAGAAATTAGAAAACTTTGCCCTTGCTTCATAAATATTTTCAATGAATTATTTCAATTGATATATTCAACTTCATGGTAGGGTATTATTGACATTCATATATAAAATTTTATTAAAACAATTTTATTTTTCAGGAAGTCAATATATCAACTAAATACAAGCACATTGTATTTCCCTGAAAGTAATTTTCTTGAAACTTTACTTCCTTGGATCGAACTTCACGAAATCCCAAAAAGTAGATGAACTTGAACCAAACGAGGCTTAGTTGTGCATAACATGGTTTTGATTCAAGCTTGGCAGTTAAATGATAAAGGCAGATAGTGGTTGGTTGGTTGGGAAAATTTGGCCCAATTCTTTCCAAAAAGTTGACAGATAAGTCACCTTTATTGCTACTCTACAGAACCGCACATGAAATTTTCACCTCATACAGCTCCTCGTTCAATTCTTTCGAAGTCATTGGATCTTTTTCCTCCTTCGAAAAAAAAAAAAAAATAATGATTAACTATAATAATGATAAATTACCTTCTACATTATTGCTTAAAAATAAATAAAATATTATTATTATGAAAAATATTTGATTTTTTTTTTGAAAATTTAATTCGTTAATAATAATATTAAGAATTACAAAAATTCTCATATAAAACTTTATTAGTAGCTAATAGCCCTTTTTGCATTTCGCAGAAAAGGGAGAGATGCATTGATGTATTTTTTTATTAGATTATTAGATTATGATCCATCGAGACTGACGGGCTCGAATCGGCAACTTCCGCCTTGATAGAACGGTGCTCTGATCAATTGAGCTATAATCCGAGGGAAATGCAATAAAGTGTACATCGTACATCCATTAGAATATTTAAACTTATTTCTTGTCTTTGAATAGAAGATATAAGCATTTCTTGTGGATTTGTCAGTCTAAGCAGGAGACAATATACTTTGATATTATTGATTATTTTTTTTATTTAAAGAATCATTCCATCTTAAATGAAAACATAAATACTGTTTTAGGAAGAAATCAAACTCTAACTTCCATATGACTTTTGTTTCGATTGCTCGTTCGAGAACTATGGTCTTTGGATCTGGAACTGGAACATTTCCTTGTATCTGAGAAAAACTTCCAAATTAATAGGTTGTGAATCTTCAAGTACTGTCTTATTCAATATTTTTTCAATTACTCTTCTACCGCAAATGCAATATAGGCATTTGTGACATTCCGACCCGGCAAAGCGATCCTAAGAGGGCGGGTAGAGCGAAGCTCCTGACTAGCTTCTAGGATGGCAGGCTAGCTAGGGAATTATTGCCGAGCTGGATTTTGAACCAGCGTAGACATATTTGCCAACCGAATTTACAGTCGTCCCCATTTAACGCTCGGGCATCGACCCAGGAAAGAATCAATTCCAGACTAATTTAATAATTTCCTTATGATCAACTCCTTTCGTACAGTACCCTTACCCCAGGGAAGTCGAATCCCCGCGGCCTCCTTGAAAGAGAGATGTCCTGAACTCCACTAGGACGATGGGGGGACATTTGCCGACCGCCAGCATACTATTGCTCATAGTATGAGGGTTTTTTTGAAATTGTCCATATCACGAAATGGTATGACTAGATTCGAAGAATCTTTCTCTTTCATGATCTTCCAATAGAATTTGTTGATTCTTTTATAGGTCATAAACATTCATTCTAATCGCCTATACAAATAAAAATTAAAAAAAAAATCCATTCTAAATTTATAAAAATTAATTATATAATATTAGTTATAAAAATAAATATATAATTCTCAATATCTATATTAATATATGTATAATTAGAATTAATAGTCATTTTTAATATATATAATTAGAATATATATAGAATTTAAATTTATATTTCGAAAATTAGAAAAAACAAAATAGGAAAATAATACCAAAGATTCTTTCAGGAAATGAATTGATCCACCGAAAGCCAGAAAATAGGGTTAGGGTTAAACTTCATTTCTTTCGCTTTCGTGTTCATTAATTCACTCATTGTTAAGATAAATAGGCAGATCCTTCTGCTCACACTAAAACCAGTAATTTAACAAATTAACAAATGATGAATCTGGAATCCGAGAGAGGGATAGGCCTCAACAAGTTTATCCAACAAGTTATCCCATTTTTTTTTTAAGAATTTCCATTTGGTTCAGGGGACAAATAGAGTCTTTGTTGAAATTTGCTTAAATACATGTATCAATCAAACGAATTCAAATATCAATAAACCGAAATTTTTTACCCTATATTCACTAGTTTAACTTATTACTCACGGGGTAAATCAAATCTCTTGCTTAGGAATGAACTACTATGGGTTTCTACTCCCATGTATTAGATATAATTAGTTATAACGTATACTTATTATTTAAATATATTTATTTATTATATATTTGAATTACTTATTTATAATATATTTATTTTAAATATATTTATTTTTATTAGTTTATTAATATATTTATGTTATAATATTATTTTATAAAAAATTTATATTCTTATCTAAATTGTAGAACATTATGCATTCTATTAGAATATAGAATATTCAGGAATATAGAATATCTATGATTCTATTATACTTATATTCTATTATATTATTTTATGCTATTATTATAGTAGGTTTGTTATATAGATTGATTTTCGAATTCTATTTCACTAGATCTATCTTATCCGCAAAGTGCCTCATTCAGGAATGATCATAATGGGCCCTTTTAACTCAGTGGTAGAGTTTTCAGTTAACGCCATGGTAAGGCGAAGTCATCGCTTTCAAAAAATCCGATAAGGGGCTAATTGTCCTTTTTTCCTTTTCATAAAAACCCAGGAGGTGTGTTCATATTAGTAGATATTCCCTTTGAAGTTGAAGAGGATAGAAATTTTTTTGATATTTGTACTAAAAAAAGTAAGAAAACTTCCTATAATTAATTCTAAAAATATGAATTCTAAAATGAAATTAGAAATGTTTTTAAAAAATTTAGCATTCAAAAAAAAAAAAAAAAAATGGAACCTATGCATAACGAAATCAATATCAAGAAGGAAACCTTCAAAAATAGCTAAACAATAATTCCAAACTACTTTTTATGATAGTTAGTTTTTTTACTAAAGTAATTTTTTTATATTAATAGTATATTATAGTAATAGTATATTTTTGATAGTTGATAATTATAATATATTAATTGTATATATAAATATAGTTTATAGTTAGAAAGTTGAATATTTATTTATTATACTAAATAATGATAAATTGACTCTTTAAGTCATCCTATTTTCTTATTTTCTATTATTCTAATTAAATCAAGTAGAAAGATTAGATTAGAAATCAATAGAAGTAGGATGGAAAAATAAAGAAACAAAATAAAAATCAAACTTTAACTCTTGAAAAAAATTTTAAAACATCTTCTCATGTCTTGCAAGTCTTATTTCTCCCTTTGTGGTTTTAGAATTAAAATTTGAGATGAGATTCTTAACAAATCACTTGACATATTGGAGTATTAAAATTTATTTTCTAATTCCTTTTATTCCAATAAATCACGCCAACCAATAATAGATTTCATTTTTTTTTTTTAAATCCAGGAATAGACAGAATAAAACTTAAAAAATCTAAGCTCATTTTTTTGCAATTTACGACTTAAAGTAAATCCCTACATCAATCGTTCACAACTCAAAGTGAATCCCTACATCAATCTTTCACAAAAATTATTATATAATAATAGCAGTACAAAAAATTAATTACACAAATACAGAAATTTCTATTTTTGAAATCAATTAAATTCATATTTCCTAAACCTTACATTTGCATGCAACATATAAAAAGCAAATAAAAACTAAATAAGTCAGCAAAATAAAATATAAGCCATTTTTTCGAAATTAAATAAAGCATATAGAGCATTTTAGTTATTTAATCCTATGAAGCAATTTCATGACAATCAAAAAACAAAACAAAAAGAGCACTTAAAATAAAAGGAAAAAAAAAAACCATAAACAACTAAAATTATCAAGAACTAAAATCACAAACAATTAAAATCATAAAGAGATTTTTATATATATTCTGCATATATCTTTCAGTTCCTAGACTTAAAGAAAAAAAAAGAAAAATAATAGAAGAATTATTTACCTCTTGGAAGAAGAAGAGTTTAACAATTTAGGTACCACTTGCTTCTTCTCTCTCACTCTCATTGTTGATCTCAATAGTATCTTAACTTTGATTTTCCTAAACCCCAACAAAATATCACATAATAAAATAAGAAATTGAATCAATAAATTCACAAAAAAAAAAAAAAAAGATAACAGAACCTATATGTTAAAAAATTGAAAAATAGAATAATAATTAATTATCCTGGCATCAAGAAATGAAGAAGCATCTTAAGATTCAGAAACTTTTACCGCAAAAACATGTTTGATGTCAAGAACTCCGCATCAATTTATTGGATCGGTTTTATTAGGGAACAGATTGCCATCTACTTTCAAACTGACGAAGAGGAAGAAGACAATTCTGTTTTGGATTCTTACTTTAATGATGATGATGATGATACAAATAGGAAGGAGCTTGTTCGAAAATTAGACATTTCAAAGGAGAAATTTGTCAAACCCTTGAATGAGGATCAACCTACTACTACAAGTGGTTCACGGATTCAAATACAGCAAACACAGTCACTTGCATAATCTTGCTTTAGCTAAAAATTAATAACACGAGAATACTTGGAAGCAAAAATTTTTGATGTTCTGAAGCTGTGTATACCTAACTACCTTGAGGGCTACCCTTGAAGTTTATGGTTCAATTTTTTAATACTAGTTCTCATACTGAGGTTTTGCATTTGACTGCTATCCAAAGGTTAGGCCTTTCTTTCTACGAACTGTTGATGCATGTAAGCAATTAGAAGGGGCTTATCAAGTTGTGTCTATCATAGCTGATAAGTTGATCACTGTTAAAGACCCATACAAGTTTAGGCTTCTGGTTCTCAGGAGGGGGAGTACAGGTGCTGCTGTGTTTGGCATCAGGAAATAGAGTCTTCTTTTTCCTATTTGTCCATATTCCTGATTTATCCTCTGGGTCAGTCTGGTTGGTTTTTTGCGCCAGTTTTGGTGTAGCAGCTATATTTCGATTCATCCTCTTTTTCCAAGGGTTTAATAACTGCTGAACCCATTTCATATCATGGGGGTTGCCAGCGTATTAGGTGCTGCTCTGTAATGCGCTATTCATGGTGGTACTGTAGAAAATACTTTATTATATTCCACCCAGCGGGTGATTGGGGAGTAGACATAAGGGTCTTGTTCGGTAATTCTGTACCGATTTTGCAGATAAAAGTCTTGTGCAATCAAAAGGACTCGAGTTTGATTCAAAGTTCGGAGTTTTGGTGGATGTTACTCATGGGTTTCAATAAAGATTGTCTATTACTTTTTAAGATGTATTCAACTTCAAGTAGGAAAATAAGGGTTGTTGCATTGAAGGTTCTAGGTGTGGGTAATAGTGATGATGATGTGGTGAAATTGATGAGCTGTGTTATTGCCAGTGTTCTATTAGTGTCTATAGTTTCAACTTGATCCTTGAGGACAAGGATCTCAAAGGGAGGATATTAGTTAGGACCCGATTGTACCTAGAAAGGGCCTAATTGTAATAAAGACTTGTTTGATTGCATTTAGCTAGTTAGGAATTGTTTCTGTGCAAAGTCTTTTACCAAATGCTTCAACAATATGATTATGCTTCAGCCTCAAAATGGTAGATGACTACTTATGACTAGCATCAAAAAAAAAAAAAAAAAAAAAAAAAATTCTGGGCCGGAGCAATGAACCTATTTGAAGTGGCCCATTTCGTACCAGAAAAACCCATGTATGAACAAGGGTTGATTTTACTTCCGCACTTAGCTACTCTAGGTTGGGGAGTAGGGCCCGGTCTGGGGGGTAGGTCCTGGTGGGGAAGTTTATAGGACACCTTTTCCATACTTTGTATCTGGAGTACTTCACTTAATTTCCTCTGCTGTATTGGGCTTTGGCGGTATTTATCATGCACTTCTGGGACCTGAAACTCTTGAAGAATCTTTTCCATTTTTCGGTTATGTATGGAAAGATAGAAATAAAATGACCACAATTTTGGGTATTCACTTAATTTTGCTAGGTATAGGTGCTTTTCTTCTAGTATTCAAGGCTCTTTATTTTGGGGGCGTATACGATACCTGGGCTCCGGGAGGGGGAGATGTAAGAAAAATTACCAACTTGACTCTTAGCCCAAGTGTTATATTTGGTTATTTACTAAAATCGCCCTTTGGAGGCGAAGGGTGGATTGTTAGTGTGGACGATTTGGAAGATATAATTGGAGGACATGTATGGTTAGGTTCCATTTGTATATTTGGTGGAATCTGGCATATCTTAACCAAACCTTTTGCATGGGCTCGCCGTGCACTTGTATGGTCGGGAGAGGCTTACTTGTCTTATAGTTTAGGTTTATGTTTAGGTGCTTTATCCGTTTTGGTTTTTCATTTGTTGTTTGCTTTGTCTGGTTCATAATACGCTTATCCTAGTGAGTTTTCGGGGCCCTACTGGACCGGAAAGCTTCTCAGCTCAAGCTTTTTACTTTTCTATGTTTAGGATCAACGTCTTTGGGGCTAACGTGGGATCGCTCCAAGGACCTACCCGGTTTAGGTAAATATTTATATTTGCGTTCGGCCTTACTGGAGGAAGTTTATTTTTTGAGGAGAAACTATGCGTTTTTGGGTATCTACGTGCCTCCTTGCGTTAGACCTACTTAAGAAGGTCCAGAATTGGTTTAGGACTTGAGTTAGGTATGAAAAAAAGACATACAACCTGTTTGGCAATGAACGCCTTCCGCGGAATTATATGACCCATGCGCCTTTAGGTTCGTTGAATTCTGTAGGTGGCGTAGCTACCGAATCAATGCAGTGTCAATTATTGTCTCTCCTAGAAGTTGTTGGTTAGCTACCTCTCATTTTGTTCTAGGATTCTTCCTATTCGTGGGTCATTTATGGCACGCGGGAAGAGCTCGCGCAGCCGCAGCGGGATTTGAAAAAGGAATTGATCGTGATTTTGAGCCTGTTCTCTCCATGACTCCTCTTAACTGAGATAACTGAGACAGGAGATCCAATGCTTAAGGTAGGAATCAATTTGATTACACTATATATATTGAAGGAATCAGGTGATATTTAAAAAGTATTCTGTTTTCCTTTCGTTTCAACTCATTTTCTATCTAAAATATTTTTTTTCTGGCTCGGCTATTCCACCCAGCCGAGCCATTACCTTTTATTAATATTAAGATTCTTAATTAAGAAGCCAGGAAAAAGCAATAAAGAAAGAAATCTATTCATCGAGCA
>NW_023590789.1:11509303-11531803 GCF_014843425.1 Jatropha curcas | reverse complement strand
CATGGTTGTTGGCAATTCCACCCAGAAGGTAATGGCGTTACTCCTACAGCACGTCCTGTATAATGCTCAAGGCCTCTAGGCTGAGTAGCAGCGAGCAACTTTTAATTTATTTATGAGCCCAAACGATTTGATTAATTTATTATGAGCCCAAACGATGGATTCAATAAGTTCTTGCCAATAACCACGTCCGCTGAATAGAAACATTAAACTAAAAGCCCATACAAAATGAGCACCTAAGAAAAGAAGGCCATATGCAGATAATGAAGAACCATAAGACTGAATTACCTGGGATGCTTGTGCCCATAAGAAATCGCGTAGCCACCCATTAATAGTAATAGAACTCTGCGCAAAATTTCCTCCTGTGATATGAGTTACCACCCCTTGATCACTTATAGTACCCCAAACATCTGACTGCATTTTCCAACTGAAATGGAATATTACTACCGAAATTGAATTGTACATCCAGAATAGTCCTAAGAAGTAAGAAAACATGATCCCAGGCGGATACTTGACATGTTCCCCCTCGCCCAGGCCCATCGCAAGGGAAGCGAAAACCAAGATTTGCTTTATCGGGTATCAAACGGGAACTGCGAGCAAATAAAACACCTTTCAAAAGTATTAATACAGTCACATGGATTGTAAATGCGTGAATGTGATGGACTAAAAAATCTGCGGTTCCTAGGTAGCAAAGCTACTTTGCCACCCACTGCTACTAACTCACCGCCCCCCCAAGTCAAACTGGTGCTCGCTGTTTCACCAGGGGCTGTTACACCAGGTGCTAAAGCATGGGTATTTTGTATCCATTGAGCAAAGACTGGTTGTAATTGTATAGCAGTATCTGAAAACATATCTTGTGGACGCCCTAAAGCACTCATGGTATCATTATGAACGTTAGTCTTATACATTTGACCCGCTATCATGAAAAGAATTCCAATAGCTAAATGATGGTATCCAATATCGCTCAGCCATAAACCCCCAGTCACTAGATCTAATCCTTCACGAAAAGTAAGAAATTTCGAATATTTTGACCAATTCAATGTGAAAAATGGGGTTGCTCCCTCAGCAAAACTAGGATAAAGTTGAGCCAAAAGATCTCGATTCAAGATAAATTCATGAGGAAGGGAGATTTCCTTAGGATACACCCCAGCGTTTAGAAATTGGTTGTTGCACCCTTGATTAGCCGCAAGTATACGGATCACAACGTAGTAATAAAAAGATCGAACCCATGAGGAACAGGTTATGTCCACTTACTACTTATTCTTAACACTTATGTTTACAGTAATAAAACATGAAATGATTAAAATATGATCCTATTTAAACTTTAATTAAATATACTACTTAATTCTATTGATAAAGATATAGTAGAATACTTAGAAGAATTGAGCATGCAATAGATTTTCTTTTTCTGTAGCAAAACGTGTAATATGAAATAAATGATTCTCTAAACACATGTGGTAACATATAAATCAATATGAAATAAATGATTTTCTTTTTATTCTTTTCTTCTTAAAAACAAGCATTTTCCAATCCTTTGTTCAAATTCATTCCTAAAACAACTTTAAACCAAAAACAACACAAGAAAACCTAAAATGTACAAAAACAAACACGCAACCATGCAAATCATGCGATTATAACTTAACAAATTTTCCCGCTTTGCGAGGCTATCATTGGTTAATTGGTAAAGATACATGTACTTGATGTCCCACTCAAGAAAGAGACCCGAGTCCTAATAGTCCCGCTAAATGGTAATTCAATATAGATTCTACATCTTGGAACCAAGCTAATTTTGGAGCAGCTTTGTGATAATGGAACCAACTAGCAAAAAGCATTAAAGTTATAAAGACCAATGCACCAATTGCAGTACAATACAGTTGTAATTCATTAGTTATTCCAGATGCTCTCCAAAGCTGAAAAGAATCGAAGGTTATTCCCCCCCCCCCCCAGCCTCCGCCCACATCTCCATTCAGGATTTCTTGGCCCACTATTGGCCAAACCACCTGAGCACTAGGTCCAATGTGAGTAGGATCACTCAGCGTAGGATCACTTAGCCATTGCTTCATAATTGGAAAAACGAGGCACCGTGGAAATACATGCCACTCAGCCAAAGAAGATGATGTAGAGTTGGCCGAAATGTTGGTCGAAATGAGCACTAAATACTTTTCAAGAAATCTCCTCCAAATCACTGGTATGGCTATCGAAATCGTGAGCATCAGCATGTAGGTTCCAGATCCAAGTGGTAGTATCAGGTCCCTTAGCTATTATTCTTGAGAAATGATCGGGGCTGGCCCATTCCTCGAAGGAAGTTTTGAAGGGATCCCTATCCACCAAAATTTTGACTTCTGGTTCTGGCGAACGAATAATCATTGAGTTCTCCTCTTTCCGAACAACACATATAAAGAGACCTTCCAACAGTCAAGTCAAGTATTAGTGAACCTATGAGAGATGCTTATAATATAATTAGTTTCTTTCTCTTCTATCTCCCATTTATCTAGTTTCATTAGTTATTCACTAGAGCAAATATGATCTAGAAGTCTATCCAGGGCAAGTGTTCGGACTATTATGACATTGGCATGAGGCGCTTAACAGACCTTTCTAGGCTTTGAATTAACGCAAAAACAATTTTTTGTGCAACCTTGCAACCTTGTGTATTCCTATCTTAATTAAAATTAAGTTTCTAGTAGAGACTACTTTATGTTTTACTTATGTGTTACTTTACATAGAACATATTACTATTACTCTATTCCAAATCAGGTGAGAGGTCATTCATCATTACTAAGAGACATGTCGGGATCTATTCTATATTTAGGCATTCAATCTATTCTATATTTAGGTCATTCAAAGTAAAAAAAAAAAAAAAAAAAAAATTTCATTGAATAAGTCTTTCTGTGAACTTAGTTTAGGGCAATTGTTTTTTAAATTTGGTTTCGTGATTTTAATTTCTAATCATAACTGATTTTGGATATTTACCCTTTTATTTAACACTTAAAACAACTGTTTTAGATCCACTTAAGACCTGTTTCTGCGTATAAGTTCATCTTATTTTTCTCCTGCTAATGTATTGCTATTGCTGCTGGTTAATATGGTGGTGTTTTCCTTTTTTTTTTTTTTTGGGTTGAGAATATATAAAAATTGAGTTTTTAAATAAAAAAAAAAAGTTGTTTTTCTTTTGAATTGCAATCTCTAATCTCATGGTCTGCTATTAGTTATTAGCTGCAGAACTGCCTGCCATTTTTAAGGTGGTGTATCTTATATCTCCAATGAGATTGTACTTAGGGCTTGACATAAGAGTAATCTTACTTATGCTGATATGTGTCTAATCACTTGTCTCTTACAAGGTCATTCCTTAAACTTTCCTGAAATCATGATTCACACCATGAGTCATCCCCTTCTTGAGTTGCTACAAGGGACAACACCATTAAATTTTTTAAATCGTCCTAAATCAACTTTTGCACAAACCTCACCCCTTAACCCAAACAAAGCTTTTCCGTTCCACAGTGCATTGTTTTACAATTGTCTTTCCTAGAAACCAAATGGCATTGTGCTGCTATTTTTGCCACTTAGTGTGAGATATTGTGGTTGAAACAATTTTTATTTCCTTTTTTTAGTGCCCGAAACAATAAGACTCAAGTTGATTAAATATATTTTAATAATATATTTAATATAAAATAGAAATTTAATATTAAATATATTATTTAAATATATTATTAAATATATTATATATTGTTAACTATATTTAATATATATAAATATATATAGAATCTTTGAAAAAGACCTTCCCTCAACAGAAAGACTTACTCTCTTTGGGATCTAGTGCTACACCGTTGCTCAATACTTTAGGAGATCAACTCTGTTACATATAAGCAGTTCTTATTTATTGTATCGGCTCAAAACCTCGCTAATTGATCTTTACGGTGCTTCCTCTATCAATTAGATCTTTATCCATAGAATAAAGTATCTAGGCATATATATTTCTTCATATTTCGACTTCTATGAAGTTTCTTTTTTTGTTACAGCTGATAAAAATCGTTTTTTGGACGATGCAATATGTAGAAAGCCTATTTTTTTTTCTAGTATTTTATTTACTAGCGTGTTTATTTACTAGCGTATTTATTTACTAGCGTATTTGCTCTTTCTTTCCTTTTTTTATTTCTATAGTGGAGATAGTCGCACGTAATGACAGATCACAGCCATATTATTAAAAGCTTGTGGTAAGAACGGGTTTCGTTCTAGTGCTCGAAAATAATATTCTAAAGCTTTTGTATGCTCTCCATTACTTGTGTGGATAAGGCCTATGTTATATAGTATATAACTTCGATCATAGGGATCAATTTCTAGTCGCATAGCTTCATAATAATTCTGTAAGGCCTCCGCATAATTTCCTTCGGATTGAGCCGACATCCGTTACGGTCGTCATTCGATTCAAAGAATTCTCCGTTCCAAAACCGTACATGAGATTTTCACCTCATACGGCTCCTCCTTTATGTGCATAATGAGAATAATCCATGGAATTAAAAAAAAGGTCGAAATATTGTCATTATGAACTGAGCGGGGCTAATGTTTTTACAAGAAATCTCTAGCCAACCCTCTTGCAAAAGATCTTTTCTTACCATCAAGCGTGTTCGTACTAGATAAAAAAGTAAACTCCAACAATTTCTTTGTTCTCAACGCTCCTTAATTTCCAGGAATTAGTCACTTCAACAATCTTCGATGGTTATATGGGTATCCAAAGTACGAACAAGATGGATGTTTGTTGTCCCAACCATTTCTCTTAGTTCCGATCCCGATAAAGAAAGGGAATCATTAATAACAAAGTTTTCGTGTTGTTGATTCCTAGGCGTAGTGCTTCTTCCTCTATGCCGCCTATTGGTACTAGTGTAGTAGGGTTGACCCACAATACAGACCCATAGGTGTAACCTTTCGCTCAATACTCGAATCAACAATTGAAGCATCTGAGGTTGCATTAATCGGGGATACACGACAGAAGGAGAAGGGATTTTTTATTTATAAACGATAAACTTCACCTTTTCAAACAAGTCTAGAGTTATTCCAAATCTTTTCTCTCCCGACTAATGTGTCTTCTCCTAAGACTTGAGGTGTAAATAAAAAAAATCAAAAAAATTCCACACCATCTCTTGTAATAAGTAAATGCCATGTAATAAGTAAATGCCTCTTTTTCTCCTGAAGTTGTCGGAATTATTCGTAATAAGATATTGGCTACAATTGAAAAGGTCTTATCAATAAAATTTCCATTTATCTGCGATCTAGGCATAGGTAGCAATCCATTCTATAACTCTTTTCATTACCCCTCGTGAGAAAATAATCTCACAAACAAAGGAAGTGTACAGTACGAAATAACATAAAAGTAGACCCATTCCATTTTTTAAAAATTCTTCGAGCCCGGAGGCTAAAGAAAAAGTGATAAAAAAAAAGTGATGAAAAGTTTTCTATTTTTATAGCAAGTTTCCTAGTTAGAATTGATATTGTTCGTACCTATCGAACAATCTAATATGAGTAACTCGCTATTCGCTCGGGGTATCGGCCATAATAATTATGTAGGAGAGATGGCCGAGTGGTTCAAGGCGTAGCATTGGAACTGCTATGTAGACTCTTGTTTACCGAGGGTTCGAATCCCTCTCTTTCCGCACCTTCACCTAATTCGCCAATGTAACTGACTACAATGTATCAAATAAGAACATATACTAAAGAATTAGACCCTTCTTTAGTATAGATTCTCTATTCCCAATTCCTTTTTAATATGGAATGCGTAAAATAGCATACAGGGGATGAAAATCTCCTTACGTATCTATCATACATGAATAGGAGAAAAATCTCCGAATCAAACCCATTCCCCTGTCTTCCTTTACTTAACCTTAACTCAGGTGAAAAGGGGGCAGAACCCTTGTTTTGTTATTTTAGTTAGGTTTAAGTCTGACGAGAATAATATTCTACGACAAGCAATTCATTTATTTTCAAACCAACCGCCACCCCATTACTATCTATTTATTTGATTGACCAATCCTTTATATTGGATTGGGTGAAGGAGTTCAAAAATGTTTTGGCAAATTCCCTCTTTGGGGGTATTGAATCAAGATTAATTTGGAATCATAGCTCTAGCATTTTTTGTTTCATCCCTCACTGTAATAACATCTCGGGGTTTGCAGCGATAACTTGTATATCTACTATAGGGCCATTAACTAAATAGTCTATGATTAACTAATTGGCGGTGCTCGAGGAATAGTTGACGGCTAATACCCAATCGAAAAAAGGATGTTATCAACCGCATTTCAAATTTCAAGTAATTGTAGTAAAACCTGACCTGTTGACCCTTTGGCTTTTCTGGCAATACGAACGTATTTAAGTAATTGTCGTTCTGTAAGGCCATAATGAAAACGCAATTTTTGTTTTTCTTCTAAACGAATACGGTATTGAGATTTTTTACCGGGGCGCGATTGGTTTCTAAGATCGCTTCCGGCTCTAGGCCTTTTACTAGTTAGTCCCGGTAAAGCCCCGAGACGGCGTATTTTTTGAAACGAGGCCCTCGGTAACGTGACATAAGGACTCCTTATTAATTTGAATTTTATTGAAATTTCATAAACCGAAATTAAAACTGAACTAAATGAAGCGAAATCGACTGAAGGATTGTACTACAAATATTAATGAGATGAATTGGATCAATATCCATACTTTACTTTTTTGTTTTTTTGTATTGTAAATAATGAGATGGGTTGTTATCAATATCCGACCTTATTGTTATATATACCAATAATGTATATATAAAAAAGGTCCTTTTCGTGTTTCTTGATTTTTTTTTCTTTTTCTGCCAGGAGGGATTTAAACTACTCATAACTTTTTATTCATTAATTGAAGTTCCTACCACATAATAATCGGTCACCCTTGGAAAAAGGGAAAGAAGCCTTTTCAATATCTTTTGATTTTCAAAAAAAAAACATTATCAATCGCTGTAAAAACAAATAGAGAAAAAGCCAGCTATCGGAGTCGAACCGATGACCATCGCATTACAAATGCGGATGCTCTTAACCTCTGAGCTAGGCGCGGCTCACATAACAGAAATTGTACCATGTATAGGAATTTAGTAACTAATTGCGAATCTTGGCTATTAGCTTTTTAATTTCTTTTCATTGTTAGTTATTTTCATTTCTTAGTTTAGTTATTTTCATTCTTTAGTTATTTTAAGAATTTTCATAATTTAATATGAAATATGAAAAAAAAAAAGAAAAAGATCGATCGTTCGAGTATTCAAAATTGGCATGAGAAAAAATGAGAGTAAGAGAAGTATATATAATAAATGCTGGTATATTATACATCTATATTGAATTGCGAATATAGAAATGATAGAATCCTTTCTGATTAGACTAAAACTAAATTAGGGGGCTCTGGATAGAGATGAAGAAGATAGCCACGAAAAAAAAAAAAAAAAAGAGGAAAACACTTTTTATAGGAAATCGGTATCTGATGACTTCAACACGTTCCAGTAGAATAATAAATGAGAAAATGGTATAGTAATAAAAGATCTTAATCTCAAAACAAAAAGGGGATATGGCGAAATTTTTGGTTAGACGCACGGACTTAATTTGGATTGAGCCTGGTATGGAAACATTTACTAAGTGATAACTTCAAAATTCAGAGAAAACCCTGGAATTAAAAATGGGCAAATCCTGAGCCAAAATCCTTTTTCCGAAAACAAACAAGGTTTCCAAAAAAGACGAATAAAAAAAAAGGATAGGTGCGGAGACTCAATGGAAGCTGTTCTAACAAATGGAGTTGGCGCAACGTTGCATTAGTAAAGTAAAGGAAAGGAATCCTTCCGTTAAAAACTCCAGAAAGGATTAAAGTAAAGGATAACCCTAGTATTTCTATTGTATACGTAGAAATACATATCTCAAAATGATTAGAAATGATTAATAGGCGGCCGAATCCATATTTTTTTTTTATTATATTTATATGAAATTTTTATCTTTATATTATATTGAAAAAATGAAATAAAAAAAAATTGTTTTTGAATTGATTCCAAGTTGAAAGAAAGGAATTGAATTTTAATTGATCAAATCATTCGCTCCATAGTTCTGTAGATAACTGATTAATCGGACGAGAATAAGATATCAGTCCCATTCTACATGTCAATGATCGACCAACAGGAAATTTTAATACTAAGCAAGGAAAATCCGTCGACTTTAAAAATCGTGAGGGGTTCAAAGTCCTCTATCCCCAAAAAAGGCACCGTTCGACTCCCCTAATTATTTTTATCCTATTCTCTCTTTTCATTAACGGTTCATTCGTTATCTTTCTCGATTTCATTCGTTTTTCACAAACATATCCAGACTGAATTTTTTTTCACAAGTCTTTTGTGATTAGATATGATACACATTACAAATAAACCATCTTTGAGCAAAAAAACAAGGAATCCCCGTTTGGGAAATTGGAATGATAACAATCCAAATCATTATTCGAACTGAAATTTACGAAGTCATCTTTTTCTTCTTTCTTTTTTTTTATCTTTTTTTTTTTTTTAAGGATACAAAAAGCATTCCAGGTCTGGGATAAGACTTTAGAATACTTTTTTTTCATCTTTTTTAAAATTGACATTAGACCCAAGTTCGCTTTAGTAAAATTGGAGGCAAAGACGTCACGTCGAAAATGGTCGGGGAATAGCTCAGCAGGTAGGATGCCAGAGGACTGAAAAATCCTTCGTGTCACCAGTCAAGGTCGTGGTTCCTGCACATGATAAATTTGTGTATGGGAGTATCTTTAATTTAATTACTTAATTAAAATTGAATTACTTAATTAAATTAATTTGATATAGATTCAAAATTAATTGATATAGATCTGATTATAGACCAGCATAACATATTCATGGTATAGTATTGATCGTGATATTACTAACTTATCCATATTAAATGTCTTGGAGGAGATATAGTTAGATATAGCCTTTTTTTTTTTTTTAGAGTTAGATGCAGTAAAGAGTTTTATGTTATAAAATAAAAAAAAAGTATTGTAAAAAAAATTAGATTATGTTTTCCTCCTCTTTTTTATTTGATTGTTCATAATGTGTCTTCCTCTCGTTCAAAAAGAAAATTAATGTTAGTACTTCATATAGATTCGAAAGGGTTAAAGGTAAAGTGAAATTAGTTAGGTTAAAGACCTAAAAATCTTAGTCTATAGAAGTTGAAGCGGTGGAACTATCCAAGTTTCATCTCAGATACAGTATAAATAGAATCCGATCCTCTTTCATTTCTTTGTATTTATTTTCTTTCATATTCTATTTCTCATCCATCCTATGTTATGTGACTTATATAGCTCATCTTAAGGGAATCTAAGGGATGTGCGCGGTACAAAGTGGCATAATGCAGAATTCGGTTTTAGTTCATCCTATAGCTCGACTTCGTCGAAATTAAAATATCTTCAAAAATTAAAATTGGAGAATTCAACGAATCCCTAATTGTATTATCATTATTTTGTATTTATTATTATTTTTTTTAGTCTATTCCATAATAATATGAATTGAGACTTCAATTGATTCTGTTTGATCTATAAGAGAGTGTACAAATATTCCCTTGAATAGCTGGAGTTGTAACACTGAAGATTAGTTTCTAATTATTCAATGAGCGTTTCTTGGCTATTTCAGTAAAAATTGGGAGCATATAATCTTTACCGTAAGGGCCACCCTACCCAACTTTTCCGCATTAAGATACGTTTCAGACGCGGATGATTATCATAAAAGAATTCCCATTCCCAGCATATCATAAGATTCCCTTTCTTGAAAATCCGCACTTTTCCAAACCCAGAAAAAGAGACGGAATTCTAGGATTCTTCCTTGGGGCAAATACTTGAATGTGGAAAATATACTAAATTAGTTGAGTCGAATTAGAATTAATTCCTAACTCATCCATAACGGGTTAGTCAAAATAACAATTTATTTTGATTCAACCACCTAGTTTTCTTTGTTTGCTTCGGTACATGTTTCGTTTCAAGATTCATCGACTATAATTTTTCCATTACGTTTACTTTGATTTTCAAATTTTTTTTCGATATCAATGAATCTTAACTGTGACTAAATCTTAAACTGGATTAAGTGGTCCCTAGTACTAGAATTCGAATACCGATAGTAAAAAAAAAAAAAAAAAAATTTGTCATTTTTATAAGATAAGTATTTCGCATTTATGATGAAATCGAATTTATGAAGATTAATTCGTTGTCTGTTTCTGTAAAAAAAAAAAATCCTACCTAATTTACTAATTCGTGGGAAGATAGTGAACCCTTGTAGTTGAAAAATGTTTCAGGAGGAATCTCTGAAGTAGATGGTGGTTGATAGAGCAATCCTTGATTATAATTTCCAGTACGAGTACTGCGTACAAGACAAAACTTGTGATTGGTAGTAAAACACCGATCCCCCTGTTGAGATCTAATTCGATCTTCATAGATTTCGCGAGATATTTTCTTACGAAGTTTTGTTATAGCATCTATAACTGCCTCGGGTTTAGGGGGACAGCCCGGCAAATAGACATCCACGGGAATTAGCTTATCGACCCCCCGAACAGTACTATAAGAATCAGTACTGAACATCCCTCCTGTAATTGTACACGCGCCCATAGCAATAACATATTTAGGTTCGGGCATTTGTTCATATAATCTCACTAAAGAGGGCGCCATTTTCATTGTTACTGTTCCAGCTGTTAAAATTAGGTCTGCCTGTCTAGGACTCGATCTTGGTACCAGCCCATAACGATCAAAGTCGAAGCGTGAGCCTATTAATGAAGCAAATTCAATAAAGCAACAACTGGTACCATAAAGAAGCGGCCATAAACTGGAGAGTCTTGACCAATTTGAAAGATCATTTAATGTAGTTGAAATAACTGAATTTTGGGTTGTTCGATCAAGTAAGGGAAATTCGATGGAATTCATACTCAATGTTATTATTATTTTGACTTTTTTCTTTCTTTTTATTATCTGAATATTCAGGAACTAAGACCATTCCAATGCTCCTTTTCGCCATGCATAAACTGAACCAACAATTAGGATAAGCACGAAAATGAAAGCTTCTATGAATACGGGTACCCCCAATACATCGAAACTCATTGCCCATGGATAAAGAAAAACCGTTTCAACATCAAAAACAACAAAAACTAGATTAAAGAAAACGGTTTTCAACATCAAAAACAACAAAAACTAGAGCAAACATATAGTAACGGATTCGAAATTGTAACCAAGCATCGCCCATTGGTTCTATTACCCGATTCATAACTAGAAAGTTTCTCCGGCCCTTTGCTAATCGGGGATAAAAACTCGGAAATTAGAAATGCTAAAATAGGAATAGCAACTTGATATTATTTTAGAAAATGCCCAGAATATATCATATTTTCTATACCCGATTCATAACTAGAAAGTTTTTCTGGACCCTTTCTAATCGGGGCTAAAACTCCAGAAATTAGAAATGCCAAAATAGGAATAGCACTTGATATTATTAGAAATGCCCAGAAAATATCATATTCGTAAAGCAGAAACATAGACGAACTCCTATGTGCAACAAAAGTGTAGTTTTCTAACAAAAAAGAAGTCTTCCTTTAACGTTAAGTCTTGCATTCACATTATTTCTATGGAAAACACGTAATACCTAATAATAGATTTATTTTGATTTTCCAGAAGCTAGTAGTAGCAAAAGTAAATACCTAATAATAGGTTTTAAATGAAAAGGAATATCAAGGCTAGGTTGTTTTTCAAAAGTAATTACTTCGGATTCTTTCTACAAAAGGGGGAATTCAAAATAGAAAATTTTCATTTTTTGTTTAGTTGTTTAGAATTTTGAAATTCTATTTTCAAATTCTATTAATTCTATTAGAAATTTTAATTTTAAATTTTATTAGAAAATAAAAAAAAATATCTAATATTTATTAGAAGAAATAAAAAAACTTTTAATTCGAAATTCTATTTATTCTAAATAGAAATTCGAAATTATAGATTTCGAATAAATAGAAATTTTTTATTTTATATCTATTTATATAGAATCAATCAAAAATCAATCTACCCGCGAGGATTAATTAAGAAAATGGGGTTTTGTTTATTTTATTCTTATCCAAGAAAAAAAAAGAGCGATTGGATCCGTTGAAATGCGCTTTTGTTTTCAGGGTTATACTCTGAGTGATCTCCCTGTGAGCGAGCTTATGGGAATGATTTTAACCAAGCAACTGGAAGCGACCAGTTCCAATCAACAAAGAATACAATAATTAGGAAAAAAACTCTATTTTTATTTTTAGTTGGATTTGGATATTCTTTATTTTATTGTTTTAGTTTGCTTTAGTTTTAAGAATATTATTTTCATTTTTCTTAATTTAATAAATTTAATGAATATTTAAAATTAATAAAATAGAAAATTCGAAAATATAGGGCTATACGGACTCGAACCGTAGACCTTCTCGGTAAAACAGATCGAACTGATTATTATCAAAATGATTCGGCCTATTTCAAAGACCCAACATGCATTTTTTTTTTTGCATTGGGCTCTTTCATTAACTGATAGAAATATCAGTTAGTCTACCGTATATATATTTTTTTCTAACAGAAAAAAAGAAGACGGTTCCGTGTGCTCTGATTCATTGTGCTCTGATTCATTACTGATACAGGAGCACTTCCAAAGTGTTTCAAAGAGGGGAAGGGTTATCTTGACGTAGGTCTGCTTCTGGCCTAGATCAACCTAAGTTAAATGGAGTCTCTACCATCCTGATTAAAAAATCAAACATGAAACTTCATACACCTTAAGATTCATAGGACGAAAAGAGCATTTTTGAGGTCCTTATACTCATTATGCCTAGCATTGAATAGACCGGGTATTCACCCTATCAATATCTCAAATCAATGATGGGTTCGATTCGGATCTTGCCTAAACGGCACCCGAATCGGACCGAACCATTTGTCAGGCTATTGTTCTCTTGTTTTGTTCCTTCAAAGTAATGGAGTAAGACATCGATTTCTCAAAAAGATCAATTCTTTTGATTGCATGATAGACTTCCCTGAAAAACATTGGCGCACGTGTAAACGAGGTGCTCTACCAACTGAGCTATAGCCCTTGTGTTTGTGATACATATTTTATCATATTATGTAGATAATTTCTTGTCAAGATGAATATTACATGATCCAACATCATAATCATACCCTTTTGGTCGGTTTGATTGGTATTGCTTAGAAGTAATATTGGATTTATAATCCATCGATGTAATAGGTCCCTTTTCTTTCTCTTTATGATTCCTTATGATAATAAATGACCTACTTAACTCAGTGGCAGTTTGCTTCATACGGGCGGAGTTCATTGTTCAAATCCAATAGTAGGTAGAACTTATTAGATATTCAGAATCCATGTTATCTAATAAAGAATAAGTTTTTTTAACCCACCTTATTTTTTTTACCTTATTTTATTGATTTCTTTTGTCAATATCCAATACGAAATTATTGGAGGTACATATGATAATAGTAATTTTATTTTACTTTTACCACCGGTATTTTTTACAGGCCCACTCAGAATCAGTTATAATCCCAACAAGTTGAACAGCTTTCTATTCAAAGAAAACCCTAGGTGGGAACAAAAAGAAAGAAAGGTATGCTGTTCTTGCAGGCTAGGCGAAAGAAAATGGGGCACACCTTAGTGAGTTCACCTGCCTCTATAAAATATATGCATATTTTGTTGTTATCGCATTTTTACAGAATTTTGGATTATAAAATCGATTTGAACTTTGAAGTCCTCTACATATAATTAACATGGACATAAAAAAAGACAACTACTTTTAGTCCTTTCCTAATGCTATGCATCATTTACTAAAACAGTAATCTCATTATTGTTTATTCTTGCACAACCAACAATTGTTAACCATTTGGCATTAAGGCGTATTCTCAAAATATCGGTATCGACTGATGTGGCAATAAGCGCATAATTTGATAATATGCTAATTTGTTAACTATTAATAGATAAAATTATCTCTTTCACTTTTGAATTTCTGAATCCCAAACAATTCGATTAGGGGTAAGTACGCAAAGATTTAAGGTCATTTCTTCAATTTGCTCTCCATTTCTAAGTTCGTAGCCTTCGCAGTAGCTTCGTCGATGTTACCTACCAAATAAAAGGCCTGTTCAGGAAGACCGTCTAATTCTCCGGAAAGGATCAATTTAAATCCTCTAATTGTTTCTGCTAGACCAACATATTTCCCCGGGGAACCGGTAAATACTTCCGCTACGAAAAAGGGTTGTGATAAGAAACGCTCAATTTTTCGCGCTCTTGCTACGGTTAAGCGATCCTCTTCGGACAATTCGTCCAACCCAAGGATAGCTATAATGGGGATAGATATCCGTCACAGCCACAAGGAATAGCTATAGGATGTCCCTGAAGTTCTTTAGTACCGTGTAAATGTTTGCTTAACCTCCTTTGTCGCAGTTTTCAAGTAATGTTCCTGACACCATTACGTTCTGAGGTTGGAGACAATAGTTGTATGTTGAAATCTAGAAAGGATCGATCTTGCTGGATAGATACCTGTAGCAGCTATTCCTCTTTGTAAAATAGTACATAATGCTAGTCAGATCTAAAATGTGCAATAATGTCGTGGCAGGAGCAGGGTCAGTCAAATCGTCCGCAGGTACATAAACTGGCTTGAATAGAAGTTTATGGACCCTCTTTGGTGGAAGTAATTCTTTCTTGTAAGAACCCATTTCGGTACTAAGGGTAGGTTGATAACCACAGCAGAAGGCATTCTACCCAATAGGCGGATACTTCGGATCCCTGCTTGACGAACGAAGATATTGGCTCGTGATAAAATAGAGCTAACGATCTCTTTGTTCATTAACATCTCGCGGAAATATTCGGCCATAGTTAGGCAGTCCACCTAACTCTCATACAGAGCTCCGGCGGTTCGTTCATCTGACCATAGACTATTAGAGCCCACTTTTGATTCTGCAATATTTTTTCTTGATAATTACTCCAGATTCTTTCATTTCCATGTAAAGATCATTTTCCTTTCACGAGTTTCGTTCGCCTACTTCGCCAATACGGATACCCCGCTCCAATGAGCTTTTCGCGATGTTGTTGATTAAATTCACATAATAAGTACTGTTTTACGCCACTCCAGCTCCCCCCGAATAGTCCGATTTTTCCTCCACGGCGATAGGGGCTAAAAGATCTACTACTGTTAATTCCTGGTTTCAAAAAATAGATAATTTGTATCTAATTGTATAAAAGCATGGTGCAGATCTATGAAATAGGTGATTTGCGCGCACGCTCATCTACAGGACCTAAATCATCAACAGGTCTCCAAGCACGTTTGAAAATTCTTCCTAGAGTCGGCCCCACCAACTGGAACACTTAGAGGAGCCCTGTGTCAATCACTTCCATTCCTCGCGTTAAGACATCTGTAGCAACTCATAGCTACAGCCCGAACTCGAATTATTTCCTAATAATTGTTGTACTTCACAGAGTCACATTAATTCTTGCCGCGACAGTATCTCGACCCTAACTACTAGAAGCGTTTTGTAAATATTATAGGCATCTTGCGCACGGGGAATAACAGCTACCATCTAGTACTGGCCCAATGATTTGGAGCGAAATACGCCCCAGGTTTCTTTTTTTTCAAGCGGCGGGAATCCCGGAACCAGATGTAGTAAGGATTGATTCTCAGTATAATAAAAATAAAAATATGTCGAAAAATTTTTTTTCAAAATTTTCTAGTCCCAAAATAAAATGTTGGAATTCGGCAAGTTGATCGATAACTTGAGTAAAGAATTTGGGAGTTTGTAATCACGATTATCGTTCGTTGAAAACCCATCTATACAAACCCGAATTCAATTGTTTTACTTAATTTTCAAACTTCAATGAGTGATATTTTCAAGTTCAAAAAGCTAACTCATTTTTAAATAGATAAACCTATCAATGTGGATGAATAAGAATAGAAGAATAAGAATAAATAACAAAAGGCTTTGGGAAGCCTTCATTTGTTTTTCATTATAGATAATAACTATTCATATTTTCTATGGAATTCGAACCTGAACTCTATTTATGATTTATTAATTTCTATCTCATGGCTCATGGGCCTTATTTTTTTTTTGTTCTATTTTTTTATTTTATTTCAGCATATCGATTTAACGCCTCGCTAGCTATTATTATTATTTTCCATAGATGAATCTGCAGATGATTTTCACATTTCGGCTTTACATATACAACATAATCAATTGTCAAGAGGAAAATTTCTTATTATTTAGATATTTCGATTCAAAAAAAAGTTAAGGTTTAGAAACTTGAAACACAAGGATTGGGTTGCCCATATATATGAAAGAGTATACAATAATGATGATTTTGAATCAAATACCATGGTCTAATTAACAAAATTCTGATTAGTCGATAATATTGGTTGAATAACTTTGTGAAAGATTCTGTGAAAGGTTTCATTAACTCTATATCATGTCGAGTAGACCTTGTTGTTGTGAGAAAGGTTCTGTAATTCATGAGAGATTGTAGGGAGGGACTTGTTGCTCAGCAACAAAACAGAGACTAAAGCAAGGTGTTGGATTCAAGGCTTGGTGTTAAAAGATTCATTAATTGACTTACTTTATACCTCCTGAAGTATCAAACAAAGATACTGGATATCTTGGCAGCCATTCCGAAGTAAACTCCTCAACCTGGAGTTCCGCCTGAGGAAGCAGGAGCTGCGGGTAGCTGCTGAATCTATCTACTGGTCATGACAACTGTGTGGACCGAATGGGCTTTACCAGTCTTGATCGTTATTAGGATAAAGGACGATGCCTTACGAACATCGAGCCCGTTGCTGGAGAAGAAAATCAATAATATTGCTTAGTGTAGTTTTGCTGGCTTACTCTCTCTTAGACCTTTTTGAAGAAGGTTCTGTTTACTAACATGTTTACTTCCTTGTGGGTAATGTATTTGGTTCAAGAGCCCTAACGCGCCCTACGTCTGGAGGTTTGCGAATCCCTACTGGTTTATACTAAAACTTTCCAAGGGCCGCCTCATGGTATCCAAGTTGGAAGAAGAGATAAATTGAACAAAGTAATTTTGTCGCCCCCTATTGGGTTTTGTACTAATTAAACCTAAATTGGGGCTAATCCGCTAAGAATTCATGGTTAGAGCGGTTTATGAAAATGTCTTTTCGCGGTGGGGGACTTGATTTTACGCAAGATGATGAGAACGTGATTCCCAACCATTTATAGCGTTGGAGAGACCGTTTCGTTATTTTGTGCCGAAGCAATTTATAAAGCACAGGCCTGAAACAGGTGAAATCAAAGGACATATTTGAATGTACTGCAGGTACAATGTGAAGAAATGATCAAAAGGGCTGTAAAATTTGGGCCAGAGGAATTAAGGATTCCTATTCGTAATGCATGACTTACCTAACAGGGGGATTCACTCGCAAAGTAATTGCCTTGGGCATCATTTATTGCCGGTGATATCGGTTTACTCTTTCAGCATTCCAAACCGCGCAATGCATGCAGTTTTGATAGATCAGATAGAATCATGGGTATAGCATTTCGTGTACTAGCTAAGGCGTTACGTTTGTCTGGTGGAGATCATATTCCACGCTGGTACCAGTTGGAGGTGAGTAGGATAAACTTAAGGGGAAAGAGACATCGACTTTAGGGCTTGTATTTACTGCGTGATTATTTTATTGAAAAAATGATCCGAAGCCAGCGGTATTTATTCCACTCTAAGATATGGGTCTCTCTACACAGGGTGTTTTGCCTGTAGCTTCAGGAGGTATTCACGTTTGGCATATGCTGACTCTGACCAGAGACTCTTTGGAGATGATTCCGTACTATACAATTTCGGTTGGAGGGAACTTTAGGGGCACCCTGGGGAAATGCACCTGGTGCCTTTGGTAGCTAATCACGATGTAAGCTTCTAGACAGCATGTGGTACAAGCTCGTATGAAGACGTGATTCTTGCTCGTGGAGGGTAATGAAATTATCGCGTGAGGCTCAGCAAAATGGAGTCCTGAAACTAGCTGGCTGCTTGTGAAGTATTGGAAGGAGAATTAAATTTCCGAACATATCCAAGCGCCATGGATACTTTGGTAATCCCACTAATTGACGTTCGTTCTCTAAATTGAAATTGCAATTAAAACTCGGCCCAATCTTTTACTAAAAAGGATTGAGCCGAATACAAAGATCCTAATACAAGGACCCTATGTATATATGTATATAATTATTTGTAATAAATTTTTGATAGGATACATATTTTTAGGATAGATACATATTTAACTAAATATACAAGATTTTAAAGGACAAAATATAGAGACTAAATAACTCAAACCTTTTTCTATTGTTATTCTCTGGATCCACAATTAATCGCTAAGGATCTATAGGATTGGTGTATTCTTTATATTCCCCTAATTTCGGGTCGTGGTCGAGCCCCAATATCCAACAACTTCTTCTACCCATCCTGTAATATTGCCCTTTTTCGTTCCGTGTTGGAATAAGAAATTTATTAATGAGAGGACGAATTTAAAAGCAAAAAAAATGTTTTTTGTTTATCAACATTTTTTAGGATAAAAAGAAATACTTACCTTTCTCGATATGAATTTTGGTCCTAATATGACAAGATCTCCTTGTTCTATTATAGGAATTCTAGACTTATTTCTATTATAACTTGTGAAAAATAATTGAAAACGGGATTCCATCATAACCATAAATCATATAATAGGTGAAGCGATTACTCCCAGGTTCTTCATCAAAAAAGCAAAAGAGAATCGTTTTTTTTAAATACCCGCTCCTTCTTAGTTAAGATAACTAAAACCAATCCCTACTGAAATTTGGATCGTGATTACGTTATTATTTGAGAGGAAAGTGAAACATTTTAAATGATTCTCTTTCATCGAATGACTATTGCATCTATCATTTTGTATGTAAATAGCAAGCAAGAAAGTTCTATGGAAAAACGGTGTGTTCATTCGATCTTTATCCAAGTTGTCCAGAATTTAGGATAATACAGGTGTAGGTTAAGTAAATCAAGTGGATAGTTTTAGTCCTCTTGGAAAATACAGTATAAAGCTCGATAGACCCATTCTAAACGATACAGATAAAAACACCCATTGTTGGAGTAAATAGTGACAGCTCTAGTTACAGTAATGTTGATCATTTAGTTGGCATTTCGGAATTTCAGCGTTGATTCCCGAAACTTTTTTAAAGTTATGGGATGGTAGATAATGGACCCAGTTATTTCAAAATATAATTTTGATATTGAAAATCAAGTTTTTGAGATTGAAAACTGATTCATTCTTTTCTGAATGAACTAAAAGTTCTTTTTATAGTTATTGGAATTCGAGTTATCCTGAATAATGGGTCTAGCCAGTGGTGACTCCACTATGGATCATTAAAGGTATGTCTGATAGCAAATATCAGGGTTGGAATAAATTACATCGAATTATTGTTTATTTGCATAATTTATCCTTCGGCTTCAAAATCTGTATTGATTTAAGTGGTCAAAGTAACAATGTAGAGTGAGAGTTACAGTTTTCATAGTTACATTTTGTTGGTAGAAAATTGAGCTGTAATTAGTAGTGAAAGTTGAGAAGTTCCACGATCTAAGAACTAAGCACGAATGGTAGCGATTTACTCATAAGTAGTAAAGTTTTAAATGTTCTTCGATAATAAACTGTCAAAAATACTAAGAGACTATTTGTGGGTTTCAAATGCGAAAGATTGTTATGGAATTAAACTATAAGAATTTTTGAAGTCAAGAATGAATATTAAATTGTGTTGAAACAAATGGGGAATTTATCATTTGAAAATGAGTAGTTCAGATAGAATTGGACTGTTCGAGTTGACGCCTTAGGCACTTGGAATCCCTAATGGATGAAACATGGTATCTCTGGACCCATTGAATTTCATTCAGAAGAAGGAAACCTTAATAAAAGATCGTATTGATTCTTATCAAAAAAAAAGACAGGATTAACCGACGGCTGTTCAAACAGGCCCCCACAAAGGTCAAACTTAAACGGGGTATTTTCCCGGTAGCAATTGGGGTTTGGATTTGTCCACTTATGGAGGGTAGTATGGGGATCCGTAGTAGGGGAAAAACATACCGTTTATTGAGTATTGCTACCCAATAATTTTTACCTCTTATTTGGTAGTGTGTGCTTCCGGGAGAAGAAGCACGCATGCGCAAGAGAGGAAGTTATGAGCTTGATGGCAGAAACTGGCTAAAAATCTACTTCTGCTTTAATATGAATTATCAATCGATAAAAGTTTATTTTAATGTATCAATCCTTACATCTCCTACGACCGCCGGGGTGACAGCTAGTTTTGGAATATGTTTTGGGGATATCATTATTGCGAAACCTACGCCTATTTTGCATTGCGGGTAAAAGAGTAAATTGAACAAACATTGAATTAAGACAGTACCTGAAGTTCACAATCGGCTAGAATTTTATTCCATAAGGGTTTATTCGATCAAGTCCGTACCACGTTTAATCCTTTAAAGGAGGCGTTTTTGAATGAGTTACTCTCAGCTTCACGAATATTATCTTTCCTTTGAATCAATAAATCAAGTAGAGCTTAAGTAAAATGGTTTAAGTTAAATAGTTGAATAGTTTAATTAAATTAGTTTAATTAAAAATAAATTTAGTTAATTAAATTGAATTTAATTAGTGTAAAATTTTTTATCGGATCAAAGGAAAAATCCGAATGATGGATTTTTTTTTGTAACATAAGAGCGAAATTGTAGAAAGATATATGCAGATAATTTTTTTTTTACCGATATTCTGATTACTAAATTAAGAAACCTCTTATCAACAAGAAAAAAGGGTGAATTTCCTTTTTTCCGTGAAAAAAAAAAAGAAAATTTTGAAACAAGGTAAATAAACGAATTTCATGCTCTTTCTTATTATGCATAGAAAATAGAGAGGTCTGCTATATTGTCTCCCCGGAATCCCTTTTTTACTAATAAAATACCTATGAGGGATCGGAATATAAATTCTTTAAACGAATTTTTCGGGAATTTATAAGCAGAAAAACTCTTTATTTTTTCTTATTTATTAAATTTTTATTTTTTATTAAAATTATTAAATATTAGTCAAAAATTTATAAAAATGAAGTTATAAGACAAAAAAAAAGATAAAGATAACAAATAAACGAAATTATCATATATATTCATGTAGAAATAGAATACGTCCATTTAGTTAGTTCTACACTCTTTTGCACTTTATTATATATTATTCACTTAGATATAACTTAGTATATTATATAGAATTCTTAAATGATTATAAGATATCTTTCTAATAATCTAATAATAAAATATTTAATTATTAATTTTAATTTAATATAATTAAATATATTTAATTAATATAAATTTATTTATAATTTAAATAAAAATAATATAAATAATTTAATAAATAATATAAAAATGAATATAATTTATAAAATATTATATAATTTTAAATTAATATAATTTTAATAAATATTAAATATTAAAATATTATATATTAATATAAATTATAATATTAATATATATTAATATAATAATAAAAATATTTATAATTTATAATAAAAAAATATAATAAAAATAAATAACAGGTACAAATATTAAAAACCGAGGTGCCCATTCTGATGAACATTCCTTAACAACACTACCCTCCATTTTTGGTGCCTTTAGCTGGGCTTTAGTATTTCCCGCAATTGCAATGGCTTCTTTATCTCTTCATGTTCAAAAAAAAACAAGATTGTTTAGATCTGAATTAGGCCCGATAAGGGTAGATTTCAATTTAATTTTTTTTTCAAGACTTAGACTTGGATCATAATACAGATATCTATTAGTATAAATACAGATAATCTATTAGTATAATATGATATAACATGCAGGAGCTCCTTCAACATAAATGAAAATGAAAGGGTTCTTAATGCAGGCGTTAAAATATTATATATGAGTAAATGAGCTATTTGAAAATAAATCGAGATTGGGCGGAGGCCTGAAAGAAATGCAAAGCCAACGTTTTTATAGTAGATAGAGGTGAGGGGGCTCCCTTTTTAAAAATATTAAAAATAGGGAATTCATCGAATTCTTTCTAAAGATTCACATCCGAATAGTCGAGTTGATGAAAGTTTACTTCAAAAAAGAAAGGTCCAAATTGGGCTATAGTTTCCCACTTCAAATAAAAGCAACTGAATTAGTATGAGTTTGGCGAGTCAGAAAGTATATGGATAGAACTTATAGCTGGGGTCTCGAAAAACAAGTAAGTTTCTGCTTGGGCCTTATACTTTTTTTAGGTTTCATTGGGTTTTTTTTGGTTGGAATCTCCAGTTATCTTGGCAAAAAATTTGATATTTTATTTCCATCTCAGCAAAATATTTTTTTTTTCCACAAGCGGATCGTGATGTCATTCTAATGGGATCGCCGGTCTATTTATTAGTTTTAATTTGTGGTGGCACAAATTTTGTGGAATGTAGGTAGTTGGTTATGATCGATTCGATAAGAAAAGAAGGAAATAACGTGGTGTAATTTTTTCG
>NW_023590789.1:11503653-11508803 GCF_014843425.1 Jatropha curcas | reverse complement strand
CTCCGTTTTAGTTCGCCACCATAGAACTCATACATGTTACACCTACTTGTTCGACATCGTATACTTTTACTCTGCCCTTCGAAAAGGGAAACATCGGCTCGTAAACAAATTCCAAGTCTCCATCTACCAAAACAACAGGAAATGTTTTTCAAAAAAAAGATACGCCGTACAAAAAAAGTTTCACGCCCTCTTTATCTCTAAAGATAGGAGTGTCCTAACCCACCCAACAGCGTTATTCCATTCCCCGTTGTCCATTGAGCCGTGCTGTCTGAGAAATTCCACCTTATTGCCGGATTATTGCCGATGTAATCATAAAAGGGCTAATATTTTTCGGGAATTTTAGACCAAGCTTCGTGATAAACTTTGATTTTCGGGCTAGCCCAGCACTAAAACTCTTCGATATGATTTCTTGCTGGAATGTATCCTTGATCTCTATGATAACGAGTAGAGCCAAATAATTCAATTCGGTGGTTGGTAGTTGCGAATCCATACCACATAGTGTCCAGCAAAAACAAAAGCTTCAAAAAAGACAGCAGCGGTACTACTGGAAAGGGACAGTATTCAATATTTCCCATACGGCAATCTCTTTGTATAAACGTTGATACGTAATCCTTTGTATAGACGTTGAGGTGGACGGACACTAAGATGGAATAGGCCCGCTAATATGCCCAATGTACCCGCAGCAATATGATGAGAAGCTATTCCCCCCGGAACAAAAGGATCAAAACCTTCTGCACCCCACACCGGATTTACAGCTTGTACTTTTCCAGTTAGTCCATAAGGATCAGACACCCATATCCCAGGACCATACAAACCCGTTACATGAAATGCGCCAAAGCCAAAGCAAGCCACCCCTGCAAGAAATAAATGAATTCCAAAGATCTTGGGCAAATCCAAAGAAGGTTTTCCCGTCCGCTCATCACAGAATATTTCGAGGTCCCAATATACCCAATGCCAGATAGCTGCCACCCAATGCCAGATGGCCGCCAAAAAGCACAAGCCAGAAAACACAATATGTGCTCCGGCCACGCCTTCATAGCTCCAAATACCCGAATTCGTTACAGTTCCTCCTGAAATACTCCAACCACCCCATGAATTGGTTATTCCTAAACGAGTCATGAAGGGTATAACGAACATACCTTGTCTCCACATTGGATCAAGAACGGGATCGGAGGGATCAAAAACGGCTAATTCATATAGAGCCATTGAACCGGCCCAACCAGCAACCAGAGCCGTATGCATTATATGAACAGAAAGCAAGCGACCGGGATCATTCAATACGACAGTATGAACACGATACCAAGGCAAACCCATGGAAATACCCCTTTATCAACGAAAAATAGACACTATGTAACTTTATTGCATTGGAATACCTCCCCTTTTGGGTGGATTCTTTCGGAGAAAGGATTAATATTTGTTCTATTCCATTAGTAATTAAGGGAAGAATTCGGCTCAGAAGAAAAAAGAGAAGCAGATCTATT
Organism: Jatropha curcas; assembly: GCF_014843425.1. The sequence continues at coordinate 11,507,322 of NW_023590789.1, read as the reverse complement.
CTATACTGGGTACCCCTTAAATTTAAAGCAAAACATTATAATAAAGAGTGGAATGACAATTGAACCCACTACCTCCAAACCATAAATGGATCACCTTACCACTACGGTACTTGGCATTCTTAATTGTATGTTACACCTAAGATTAAATATATAAATTATTTGTAACTGTAGTTATTTATATTTTTAAATTTTATTAATAAATAAAATAATATTCGTTTTGTCTTCCTTTATTTTAGTTTTATTTTTTTTATAAACTTAGCGAATCCACGTATAAAATATTATAAAGGTTAATATTAATATTAATTATAAAGATCAATATTATTAAGACAATAAATTCATTGAAGACAATAAATTCATGGTTACGTTTTCACATCATATTGGACAGTAATATAATTTTATTCATAACTAAAATTTAATAAAATTACATACATTCAATTATAATATCTTAATAATTTTCAATTTGGATTGACGTATAGTGCGACTTGTCAGATATATTGGGTCATATGGGATTCCCCCGTTCTCTCCCCTAATTGAGATATCCTCTGTTTCGCCTAAAAAAGATTGATTAAATCATCAAAAATTTGGAGCGTGAAATGCAATGAAGTCCAATTAGATCTATGCTTTTGAGGTACCCAGATTAGTATTATCAATTAGAATAATTTATGGTTGGCTTGTATGGACAAAAAAAGTGAGTTATAAAATTTCAATCTAGTAAATTTCTAAGAAAAGCCCCAATTAGTAATATATCTATTATGAGTTACTACTTGTTATCATATTTTCTTTCTATTTATGAAATTAGGAATAATGCAAAACTGCTAATCATTATTCAACCGAATAATAAAATGAAAAATGAATACCGTCAAATATTTGGCAGAAGACGTGAAGATCAATTAGGAATTAAATCAAAAAGAAAAAAAGAATTTATAACAAAAAAAGAAAAAGAACGCGGTATTGGGGCAATAATTAAACAAGGTGGCGACTCACACACTCACGTGCATTTCTTTCTTTTGTCATATGCATCACATGCCTATGATATTTGGGGAAAGGGGTTCACAAAAGCATATCTATTTATATACCAATTTATGTGATACAGTGACTTTTTCTATTCTTCAATCCATTCATGTTTTGATCCAAGCTAGGATTTCATATTCTTCTTTTTTCTATTTCATCTTCATGGACCTAGTTCTAGAGTCTTATCATAATGATATGTATATGTGGGATCCATTTTGTGATTTTTAGAATTGGGCTTAGTATTTTAGATTTAGGATCATGGATGCTTAATTGATTATGGTCCAATTAATTTTAATTAATTAATTAAAAGGAAAGAGATATAGAAGACGTGAGTTGCAGTTGGAAAAAAGGAGAGAACTGCTTCAGCAGTTATTCACTACGTACAGAAGGTACTTTATCGAGAAAGATTACTTTTTTTAGGCCAAGAGGTTGATAGCGAGATCTCGAATCAACTTATTGGTCTTATGGTATATCTCAGTATAGAGAATGATACCAAAGATCTGTATTTGTTTATAAACTCTCCTGGCGGATGGGTAATACCCGGAGTAGCTATTTATGATACTATGCAATTTGTGCAACCAGATGTGCATACAATATGCATGGGATTGGCTGCTTCAATGGGATCTTTTCTCCTGGCCGGAGGAGAAATTACCAAACGTCTAGCATTCCCTCACGCTCGGCGCCAATGAGTTTTTTTTATTTGATGGAAAGAAAAAAGAAGACTATGCCTTCGCCATATGAAATATGAATTAGTAAGTAATAATAGCATGGCACTTCGAATTCGATATGATATTTTTTTTGATTTCTTTTTTTTTTCAAACCATTAGATTATGTATCGAAAGAGTAGTATGAATCAAGCTGTCAACCAGCGAGTCAGACCGAGCTTTTATATTGAAGCTCGAGTTCGGCTTATTTGAAAATTATAAACTTCAAGCTCGAACTTTTTCAAGCTCGTTTATAAGACAAGCATACTAAATTCGAGCTCGGTTCATTTAGTAGGTTGTGTACGTTAGTCGATTAGTAAAAGCTCGAGTTTGAGCTTGAATTAGGTTCGATTTGAGCGCGGGTTTGAAAAAAGCTCGACTTTGATAATTCCTAATAAATAATTTAAGTTTCAAATGTTGAATAACGCAATAATTTTACACAAAATGCAAATATTTTCAAGCTTAACAAAAATAAATAAGTGCAAAATTAACAATAAATTACAATAATGCATATGTATAGATTCTAAATTCTTTGTTAGTTATATGCCCGCCAATTTGATTGGTTATATTTTGGATTATAATATTTCATGTAATAAATATTTTATTATTAATAAAAGGCATTTATTGATCTTTTATATTCTATTGATTGAATCTTGATAAAAGATAAAGTACTTGAGACAATACTGTTTTACAAAGTAAATTATAATGTGGTTATAATTATGAGTAAAAAAAAAATGACCCATAACTTCTATGTCAGCTTTTCTGTCTTAATGCATTCAAAATAAGGCGCTTTCTAGATGATCCCTTAAGATGAGTGGGATTTTAATAATCTTTCTAGTTACTTCGTTCTGAGAAGATATGGAAAGAGATGTTTTTATGTCAGCAATAGAAGCCCAAGCTCATGGAATTGTTGACCTTGTACCAGTTGCCTAAGAAATAATAGGAATTTCTCGCAATATAATTTATGAGTTTTATTTTGCATTAAAATAATGTCTCTAAATCTTCCTGGTCAATGTTCTCTTCATTATCGGATGATGATTAAAACTGTTGAGACTGGTACATATTATGTTCTTTTCTTAGGGAAGCAATTGTTCTCATAAGCTGAGATATATGTGATATCTAGAACTAATATGTAGGTATTCAACATGCCAACAATAAATCAACTTTATTAAAACACAAGACAAGCCAATCAGAATTCTATCTAAAGCCCCGGCTCTTGGGGATGTCTGCGTCAGCGCCGAGGATACATTGTTTACTAGGGTGTATGCGCGACTTGTTTCAGATCGTGGGTGCTTGTACAAAAAGAATAGCAATAAAAAAGGAATTAATATATTTTTCCGACTACCTGTGATCAGTACAGATGAATAAGATAGAATGGAAAGAATCCCCTGTTCATTTATCTAAAAAAAATCTAAAAATCTTATCATATTAGTCTATTGTGTATCCAAATTTATGGTTTTCCATTGGTGCAAATTTCAATCAACCTCAATTTTCAATTTAAAACAAAAAAGAAATTCCCCATTAGGTAGCAATATGAGTATTCCGTTTTAGCGGGGGGAAATCCTATTTTAAAATTAAATTTAAATTAAAAGGCCGAAAATTATGCCTCTACTCTTGGCTAAGAACGGATACTAACAGTATGGGTGCAACAATTATGCTAATCCTCTCCATAATTATAAACCTACTTATAGAAGACCCAAAGATCCTTATTACTGGATAATTCATAGGTAGAGCCAAAGAGTTTGTGAATCTGTACACGTTATACAATAGCATGATTAAATAATTAAATGTTTAAGTGATTGGGGGCTCCGTTGGTATTTATTTAGAGGAAGACCTCACCGTTTTTTTAATGATTAGTAACCTATATGTAGAAACGATTGTAGAATCCGCCATTAATATTCGTATGCTATTTATTTTATTCAATTTTTGTTTGATACCTTTATTTATCATTACA